>CM046666.1:10061676-10654176 GCA_025594165.1 Tamias sibiricus
GTTCTCAATTCATCCTTCTCCCTGGTTCCTTATTATTATGTAATGGTCTGGGTGGAGTCTGGGGTTTGAGGAAAGAAGAGCAATGGGGGTCTCAGTACAGAAGTAGTGCCAACTGGAGTGGCATCCTCTCCTCTCTGCACAGCCACTATGCTCTCCAGCCCCATTCTCTTACATATAATTGACTGAAAGCTTCTAGGCCTGTAGACCTTACCTGTATCTCTGCAGGTTGGCAAAGTAGTTGCTGAAATTGGAGCTTATAATGAAACCTGACAACTAGTTAGAAGCAAAAATGAGCAAAAATACAGGAAGAAATTGATAAAGTCACAAACAAGCTGAGAAATTTCAAGAGTTCTTCTTCAGAAAATTAAACATAAATGAATTAAAATTTAAGATTTGAGTTGAATAATAATTGAATACAGAAATATTCAATTATTTCCTGCTTATTGGACCCAGATTACTGCTATTAGCAGTACAATGCTATTTAGGGCACTTTCATTGATTTTAAGAATCACAAGTACCAAGGAATTTTCAATGAAATGGACTAAGGACTGAAGTACAAATAATCCAAGGATACCATGAAAATAAGGAGCTCTCACTTTGATAGGGGGAAATTGAAAGTATCACCTGGAAGAGGTTATGGTAAGATCCAAGCAAAGATCTGAAAAATGTACTACCTCCTCAGAGGTAGAAATCAGAGTGATGCAGGCATTGGCCAAGGAATTCCAGCAGCCATAAGAAGTTAGATAGGCCGAGGAACAGTGCAACCGTGCTAAACCCTTGATTTTGAAGTAGCAAGGCTGATTTTGGACTGACCTTGAAAAAGAAGAGGGAATATTGTTGATAATAAACAATAAAAAACTGCCAAGTATTTGGAAATTTGTTATAGCAGTTATAGGAAACTAATGCAGAGCCCAAGTAAGACAGGATCTTTCTCATAGAAAAACCTCATATCCATATTTGTAGCCATGCAATTCACAATAGGCAAGTAACTGAGCCAGCCTAGGTACCCTTCTACAGATGAATGAATGGATAAAGAAAATGTGGCTTGCTTACACAATGGAGTTTTATTCAGCTATAAAGAATAACAAAATTATGTCATTTGCAGAAAAAAAGGATGGATCTTGAGAGCATTGTGTTAAGGAGAAACAAGCTAGACTCAGAAAGTCAAGGGTTATTTGTTTTCTTCTATATGTGGAAGCTCAATAGAAAAAAAGAAGAAAAGTGTGGGGTTAAAAGTGTGGCATTAGAAAGGAGGCCAGTAGAGTAGAAGAAGGGGACCAGGGGTAGGAAGGAGGGGAAGAAAAGGGAAGGCACTGGGAAGTGAAATTGATCAAATTATGTTAAGTGTATGAATATATCACAATGAATCTCACTATCATGTACAATTATAATGCACCAAAAAATTAATTAGAAAAGAAAATGGAGGCTGGGCATGGTGGCACATGCCTGTAATCCCACCTGCTCGGGAGGCTGAAGCAGGAGAATGAATAGTTCAAAGCCAGCCTCAGCAATGGCGAGGTGCTAAGTAACTCAGTGAGATGCTGTCTGTAAATAAAAATACAAAATAGGGCTGAGGATGTGGCTCAGTGGTTGAGTGCCATGTGCCCCTGAGTTCAATCCCTGGCACCAAAGGGAAAAAAAAAAAAAAAGAGAGAGAAAGAGAGAATGGAAAACTTATCCCCAAACTGCATCAATACTGAAATTAACACGAATCAAAAAAATATAGCCTCAAAAATATATAAGTAAAATTTAACAACAAAGAAATTGATAGTCACAAATTTTCAATACTTCACTTTTAAAAAGCAAATGTAAATGAATAATAATTTAAGGTTTGAATCCCCATGATGAAATAATCTACTCTAATAGAAACAGGTAGTAACTAACACCTTAAGGGGAAAAACTCATTATTTTCAAAACTCATTATTTTCAACTATTTACATATATCACCATTTTACAAAAATTGTCAAGTAGCTGGACAGCCTCAGAAGATTCTCAACCAGATTTGCATTTTGCAGATTACATTTCTAATATAGTAGAGTTAGATCAGAAGCTAATTTTAAAGAGCAACTGAAATATTAACTGAGAACACCACTCTAAATAATTTATAGAATCAACAAGAAAACATGTATATATTCTGAAATCTTAAATTTATTAAGACAAAAAGGCAACAGAAGCAAGTATATTAAAACTTATGGGAGACAAGCATAAAAGCACATGAATGGGAATTTGTATCCTTAATGCATTTAATTTTTTTAAAAAGACAAAATTATTATGCTAGCATCCACATGAAAAGCTACAAAAGAGCACAAATTAGTAAACTGATGCAATACAGACTTATTTAGAATATATATTAAATAAATAAATAAATAGGTAAATCTGTTTGCCTCATATTATAAACTCAAGGGAAATTCTCTAAGTGGTTTCAAATAATAAAATGTGACCTAGTAGAAATTACACCATGAAGCCTAAGATAGATCAATTTAATGATTAAAAACACAACAAGCCAATGGCAATAGTTTCAATAAATATAGAAAGTGAATGAATGTATATGAAATATAAAAAACTATTCATAAAAGTGACTTCACAATAAAGTGATATGAATCTAGACCTTTCATAATCTGAGTATAATTTACCTACTAGACATCAATAGGCATTTTACTGGGTGGCAGGATTTTAAAAATAATTTTACTAAATCCCAGCATAATTTAAACCTCTTCTATCAATAATCAGTGTACTGTAGATTCCACCCAGTAAAACCAAAGGGGGAAAAATGACTAAAGAAGAATATGAAGGAGAAAAAAATTGTGTGTGTGTGTGTGTATGTGTGTGTGTGTGAGAGAGATCTGGTTTTTATATAGAAAATCCAAGATAACCAATGGTAAGTGTAAAATGAGGAAGAGTTCACCAAAATTCTAGCTACAACATCAATGTAAAAAAGTCAGTAGCTTTAAAACAATGTAATAGCAAAATGTTATTATTATCGCTGTAGTTCTTGGATACTAATGTACTAAAAGCTTGGAAGTAAAGCTTTCTGTAATTGCCCTGGGATTTTCACTATTTGGGATTTGGAAAAGGGCTAAAAAAAATTCACTTTTGAAGAACATAGGTCAAAAAATGAAAGTATTTTTATAATGTGGTTGAGGTCTGGAATTGCACTTGCCTCTGAAGAACTATTTTTTAAAAAGGTGACCGTAAGTACCAGTTAAAACTTATATTTTATTATAGTAAATAAATAAGTAAAATTTATTCCTTGCGCTTAATAATTCTTTCAACTCAACTGCTCACTTCACACAGCTGGAAGGAAGTTTACGTTGTGGTCAGCCAGATACCATGACTGCCCCCCAGAGCAGCAAATAGCAGCTCACTTTTGGATTCCTCTTTGATCTATTTTGGGGGCTGAACTAATGACTCAAGCATATCTGGTCTTTCTTCTTTGGCATCGGACCTTCAAATATCTCTGACTTTCTGTGATTAAAATTATCAAAGACCATTGTTTATAATATTTGAAAACACAGAGATATCAACTCATGGAGAGTCAAATGTGTTTAATGTGGTGTCTTCTCAAGATGGCCCAGGAATGGCTTTGGGGGATCCGTTCCTGACACATTGCTTTCTTGTTAGCGAACAACGAAGAAACAGTGAAAATATGGGAGTGAGTGAATGCAGTTGGGTTGTGCAGATTTATTCTGTATTTATCAAGTGCTCTTTTCATAGTCATATTAATGTATAAAAAATTGAAGTTCAGCCTGCATTTTCACTTATAATTGCATTTTTTAAAATAAAATCTTTGTAAGTGCTGTGTGATCTCACTTGCATGTGGAATCCAGGAAAGTTGATCTGATAGAAGTTCAGAGTAGATTGCTGGTTATCAGGGGGAGAATAGCAGTGAGGGAGAGATTGAAAGGTGAATCAAGCAATGCTAACTTACAGTTGGATAGGAGTGAGAAGTTCTCCTGGGCTATTTTACAACAGGGTAACTGCAAACAATGATAATGCATATTTCAAAAAGATAGAAGAAAGAATATTGAATGCTTTCACCACAAAGAAATGGTAAATGTTTCAGGAGACAGTCATGTTAGCCCGACTTATATATAACACAAATTTATACTTGCATTGAAACATCATGTGGTACTCCACAAATATGTAAAATCTTCAGATTTCTACGTACTAATGATAAATGAATGTAAATTTTAAAAAGTATTAGTGACTGCCTCAAGTTTTGAATCACAGATTTTTAAGCATGATAGGCAAAATCCTTAAATAAAGCCTACACATCATTTATAATATTAAGAATGATAATTGTATTTTATATCAATAATATTAAATAATACAACTCATTTAAATACATTTTGGTTGTTAATAGCTATCAGACAAGAGTACCAGGTGAAGGCCCATGCTTGTACTTTAGTTACTATGCATCATCCTCTCCTCATTTCTATCTTCAGGAGAACTCTGCAAAATTCCTAGTTCCCTTAGTGGAAATTAAATGCATGTTAATGATTTAATCTTGGTAGATAGAAGATATTTATGTATTTCATAGAAATTTTAAGAAGATTATCATTTTTCCTATATTGCATACTTGGTATGCATAAACATATACATATAATATATACACACATACATATATATACACACACACATATATTCTAATCTATCTCAGGTTTGATTCTGTTGTATTAATTTTCCATTGCCACTAACATATTTCTACGAATGTGAAAACTTAAAAGCAATAGACATTTTTATTACCTGGGAGTATAGGCAAGATTTTTTGGATCCTGTATAAGACTTCATTTAAAGTGTTGGTCACAATCTGGTTCTCAGCTGGAGGCTTGGTTAGGGAAAGATCTGCTTCCAAACTCACTCAAGTTGTTGGCAGAACTCATTTTCTTGCAACTGTAAGTTTGAGGAGAGTGGAAATGGGAAGCTTCTCTCAGCTCCCAGTGGCAGGCCTTGGCTTCCTTCCTATGGGTCACCTGACATAGCTACTTACCTCTTCAAAACTAGCAAGAGGGACAGTCTTTACAGCCACCTAACCAGCAAGATGGAGACTCAAAGCACAAGGCACTCACAGGAGTGACATTCCATCACCTTCTCCTTATTTAATTTCTTAGAAGTTTGTCACTACCCCTGCGCAAATTGTATGTGTTTGGGAGATGCACAAAGAGATGAATTCCAGGAGGTAGGGATCTTAGGATCATGCTCAAGTTGGTTTATACCATGTGTTTAGCTAGGAAACTGGAATGCTTGCTTAAAAGCCTGGTTGTGTAGCTGTTTATCAACAAACAACTCTAGTACTTCACATCTTATTGAGTAAAGCAAGTCGCTGATTAATCTCAAACAAATGGGGATATAAATTCTCAAAAACTGAATTGCATGTCATACATCAAATAATGAGGAGATATATACATGTCTACATATTATACATGTATATACATATCTATATATAATGCATATATATATATTCCTATCACACAGAAAAAACAAATCATTCGAGAAAATAGTCCAATTCACTCTAGCTCACGTTTATGCATGTGTAAGTAAGTCTGAGTGTATTTTGCTAAGTAAAATAATTTTCTAAATTCAAATTGTATATAGCATCTTTATTTTCAAAAACTCTTATATTTTAAGATTTGAAGACATTTTATTGTAAGGTCTATGTTAGAGTTCATTAAAATACATTGAGTTGCATCCTGAGCAAAATTATTTTCAATTTAGAGTGCAAAGACATTATCTATGTTCTTCTTAAAGCTGTATCTCTTTATCCACATTTCTCGATATGCAGGCAAGTATATAATCCGAAAAGTATTATGTCTAAAATCTTGTCCTAAACTTCATGATACCTCAGGATATTGGAAAATAACATATATCTGTGAATGATTTACTTATTATTCTATCCATTGTGTATTGAATGGGGTATCTACACAATAATGTATTCCAGACCATGGAATGACTACTAACTAGAACAACATCTTAGGGTTTTCCTGTTTTGTGTATTTGCAGGCACTTCTTTAATGCCCACAGACACTTTCCCCCTTGGAAACATTTTGAATCACTCAGTGCATAAAGCCATATGTGTGACTTATGAGGTTTAAACGATTACCCTAAAATAAAATAATATTTACTTTTCATGAACTAATTCTAAAATTGAAAAAAATACATATTTTTCTACTTTTTAAATAGACATAAGATTGATTTTAAGAAACATTCAAATACAAAAAATCAAAATATTTCACATCAAAAATTAGACATACATGGTAAACTACTTTATTTTTAGACAGTTTAGAAATAGTATAACCTTCTGTTAATTCTACAACTAATAGTTCCATTTCTCTCTCTATGAATTCCAATAATTCAACGTTCAAAATTATTCCTTAACTTTACCTAAGAATCAAACATCTTTGATCACTATTCCTGGCTACAGGACATCAAGCCAAATAGGCTTGTATCACTCCACAAGACATAACATAGCAAGTTTTCAGTCTGTGGACTAATGAAAGGGACTAGGTCACTTTAGCTTTATCAATTAGATTATCAATGCATTGTTTTAAACCTCTTCCCTCCCACACCGAATTCCTAATTGTCTTAGAAAGGAAAAATGAAAAAAAAAAAAAATGGTGTGTCTGTGTTCATTTGAGGAGGGTTGGATGGGTTTTATTTATTAGTTTGGCATAAACCAAACTTTTCCAGTTGTAGATAATTTCTTAATTGACTCATTATTATTAAAATATATATATATATATGTATATATATATGCATATATCATAATATGCTTGTTTCTGTTCTGTAATTATCACAAAGGACTGAACTTAGGTCCCTGATAAGGGAATTGTTTTTACACTGCTGTTTTCCCTCCTCCAGCTAAGCATGTCTCTATTGCCAGACTCATACCTCCTTCTATCAGTTTTCTAAGACCTTCAGTCTCTTTAGCCCAGATTTAGTAGTTACTGTCTCCAAGTGTATTTTCTCAGAAGAATCCAAGTCCATCCTGTGGAAAAAGCTCACTGATTTTTGTAAAACTGAATTTGCTTGCTATTCAGTCTAAATTTTTTCTTCTATTATTTCTTTACTAATTTCCTTCTCTCCATTTTTTTTTCATTTCCTATTTCTGGACTTATTAGATCCTAACTTTTTTTCCTTGCTTAATGTTCTATGACTCATCTTTTCTCTCAAAAATTTCTTTTATTACTTGTTTGCATTACATTTGGGTATTGTCTCTATTATATATTTCAATCCTTTAATTACATTTTTCATTCTGGTCCTTATTTTATTTTTATTGTCTTATTGCTTCTTCTTATACAGCATGCTGTTTTTATTTATTAATGAAACACCTTCTTGACTCCTCTTGATTATACTGGTTAGCAGACAAGTTCTTACTATATTCTTCAAGCTGACCTTGAACTCCTGGGCTTAAGCAATCCTCCTATCTCAGTCTGTAGGATTACAGGTGTACTACACCATAGCAGGCTTAAACCCTACCCCCTTTTTTTTTTCCAAATTATCCTGTTTAAATTTTGGTCAGCTTTTCTATTTTCTCTTTCATCATTCTCTTTCTTTCTACAGATTATCTTCCTTGATTTTACATTCATATTTTACACTGAGGCAGTAAAAGAGTTAATTGGACCTCTGTAAACATGGGCATTCTTTGCCTAGTGGTTTACTTTTATTTAGATAGAGGATGGGACACCAATGGTAAATATGCCCGCCACCCACACTACTATAATTCCATTTGACTTGTTCAACGGATTCAGAGAAATGTCTTTTAATGTTTTATATGAGAGTAAAGTTTGATCTTATTTGTATTCTACACTGGGGTAGATGGGTGGGCAAGGATTGCTGTGAGACTGGAAGTGTCCATTGTTCATAGACCATTAATCATCTTCTAGCTTCCATCTTTATTCCTCATTCCTGTTCATTTATTCTTTTTGTTGATTTGAAGACTAGTTTCCCCAGAATTTCTTCCATGTTATTTCATCTTTTCATATCGGTCTTCCCATTTTGTAGGTTCTTCTAATTTATTCATACTGTATTCATCTCCCAGAATTTTATTACAATATCTTTTATGTTCTCAACCTTTGTTCTGATTGATTTTTCTATTATTTATTTGTACTATTTTTATTCAATAAATTATTCAAGAGATTTTTTTTCAGTGATTCCTCCCCTTGTCCCTTCCTTATTTCCTTCCTTTTCTTTCTTCTTAATAGACTGTATCTTAGAGCAATTTTAAGTTCACCACAAAATTAAGTGGAAGGTGCAGAGATTTTCCATGTTCTCCCCATCCCAACACAAGCATAATCTTTACCTCATCAACATCTCCCACCAGAGTGGTGCATTTATTGCAACTGATTAATCTACATTGACATATCATTATCACCCAAAGTCTTCAGTTTACATAAGAATTTACTCTTGCTTTTGCACATGTTAGATTTCAGACTGATTTATTATGACAGATGCCCAATATGCTAGTATATACAGAGCATTTTCACTGCCCTAAAAATCCTCTGTTCTCCACCTACCCCTTGAAAGCACTGATCCTTTTACTATTTCCATAGTTTTCTCTAGAATTTCATATAATTAGAATCATTCAGAATACAGAGTTTCTAGGTTTGCTTTTTTCACCTAGTAAGATGTATTTAAGTTTTCTCCATGTCTTTTCATGACAGCTTGTTTCTTTAATTGTGTGTTGAGTATGTTTCCCCTAAATGGATATACCAGTTTATGCATTCATCCACCAAAGAACAGCTTGGTTGCTTCCAAGTTTTAACAATTATGATCGAGGTCTGTGTAAAGATTTGGTGTGTCACAAATTTTCAAGTCCTTTAGGTGAATACAAAGATATGCAATTGTGGGACCATATAATAAGAATATATTTAATTTTGTAGGGAATTGCTAAACTGTCTTCCAAAGTGCATTTGCATTGCTACCAGAAATGAATAAGGAGAGTTCATGTTTCTTCATGTCCTCAACAGCTTTTGTTGTTATCAGTGTCCTGGATTTTGTCTATTATAATAGATATGCAGCCAGTTTCTTCCATTTTTAATTTGTTAGAGTGAAGAGAGGTAAATGTCATTCTCAAATGGCCGTTTTGAACCTCGCTGTTTTGAGATATTGAGACATGTATTCATTTCTTCAATATTTGTTTTTTTATGAACTAATAAAAGTATCTTCAGTTGCATATGATAATTGTCACCAAAAAGTTTTAAATATATTTTTATGAAAAGTGTGAATGTTTGTTAATCAATATTTAAATATTCAAATTTTAATAGCCTTTCCTCACAAAAATATTTTATGATTATTTTTAAGTAACAAAGATTAACAATGACAATATAATCAATCAAAATTTTATCTTCTAAAGACCAATAATGTGTACTTAACTGAAATGGCATCACAGTGCACATGTGTTTTGGAAAATGACTCTAATACAGGACTATAAGTATAAAAGACTTTTTAAATTCAGCCAACGTGACTATCACTAATTATAGAGGAAAAGGAAGTTCTAACATGACAGGTTTGTTCACATACTCAGCAAAATAAACAATATTGCCCTGCAAAAAGGTATACCCAAAAGTCACATTGGAGAGAGAACACTTTGGTATTTGTGTGTGATAACTATAAAGCATTGTTCTGCACTCTATATCTCTCTGTAGTATATTGATCTCCTTCACCTTCTCTTGGAGATATCTTTCTTTACAATGACAAATATGAATTCATTTAAGAAAATCTGAGGAAGTGGCTTACTTCGTTCTCATATAAAGAAGAAAAACCTAACTGTGAATGTCTACAGAAAAAAATTTTGGATTTATTTATTTTCAAAAAGTCTGGATTTTAGCTGAAGGCAATTTTTTAATTATTTCCTTAATCTGTTGATACAGGGTCTTGCTGTGTTTTTCAGGCTGGTCTTGAATGCATGGGCTCTATGCCTCAGCCTCCTTAGTAGCTCAGACAGGCTTGTGTCACACATTGGGCAAAGGAAAATTTGTATTTGCAGACCTTTAAGCATAATGACTTTAGTTAATTGAAAAAGTAATGAAATACTGCATGTCAATTTTGCTTACATTCCTGATATTCTTGATATTGGTATTGTCACTAGGATAAGATAATCTCTAAAATTACCAAACTTTATAATCTTTATAAAGTAAGCACAGTGTTATTTTACTAGTTTTGTGTAGAAGTTACATGTCTGTAACATGGAATGAAATGTAACTAAAAATTACATTTTTTACCTTACCATATTTTTCACATAATTATGTCCTATCTTTTTAATCAGAAGTATCTTAATTTATAAATTGTCGGTTTTTTTCAGTCATTTTTATTGTAACGTGCATGCTATTCCTTCATGAAATATCCTTCCTGCTGGCATACCACTATTTACAACTGGAACTCCCCTCTGGCCATCTATGTTTCTTTCTTTGGTTCTTCCTTTTTCCAGATCTGCTACCCACCTTGCTGCCTGCTGCCCACCTCAATTTGGGAAATGGCAATCTTGCATCCACTGACCCAGATTGACTACTTCTGCTGTGCACATAGTTTCTGAAAACATACTCCAGCCTTGATTCTATTGAAGGTCAAGGAAAGCATTTTAAAATCTTAATGAACTTCTAAAACCATCCCAAGTTCTGCATAGTCCTAAATGTACTCAGTACTGTCTCTTTTGTCCTCTATTTTGGACAATTGTATTATCATTCATTCTCACCGAGACCAGGAGTTACTGTGGTGGTGTGAACTTCCTACTAGACCCCATCCCTACAACAACCAGCCTTCAACAACCTAAATTTAACCTTGAAATATCCAAACTGCCCATCTCCATGGTAACTCTCCTTATTCAAGTCTCATAGTTATTTTCTCCAACAACATTTTTGTTTTTTGATGTAATTTATCCTTCTCCTCTTCTAAAAATACACACATGATCATGTTCTGCACCCCTATGCTCTCCAAAGTTCCATTACTTACATAAAAGGATCAACCTTTTAGCATAATAATAAATTCTTTTTATTATTGGGTCTTATCTACTGTCTCAGACATAATCATCTTTCATTCTGCACCAAGCCAATGCCATCTCTCAGCCAGATAAAGGGAAATAAACATCTGGGATTTTTTTCCTCCATGTTTTGTCTACTTGGAATTCTCCTCTTTGTCTAACAAGTAAAATTATACCAACACTCCTAAAACCAATTACAGTTCAATCTTTAATTCTTCCCCAGAGTTGTAACTTAACAGGTATCTTGATGGTGTTAGAATATACTACTATAGAGTTCAGCATGTAGAGAGCTGCATACACCTTTCTTTGCAGCGTTAGGTTATCAGCTCAATAGCTCTACTGATTCACATTTGTATTTTTTGTGATGCCTATCATATTATCTTGCCAACACATTGTTGCATTGGCTACTGCTGTCTCACGCTGTAAGTGACATCTTGGCCTTCTTTTTTGTTTTTAAATTTTTTTATTAGTGCACTATAGTTAGACATAATTAGTGGGGTTCTTTTTGATATAAGCATGCACACATGGAATATAATTTGACCTTGGACTTTTTAATTTCTGTTTATAACTTAAAGAAATATAAAGAATGGAAGTAATTGATGGAGTTGGCCCTATATTTGGATACTAGTTATTTAAACTTGTGAAGCGTATGTGGTGCTCTGAGCATTACAACACAGTGACAGAGAGATGTCGCTCTTCAATTAGACTGTGCTCTAATGTTTTATATGTGATGCAAACACAATGAACCAGGAGATGTTAATGTGAAATATTATATATATTTTGTATCTCACTTATTCATTTTTTGTTTATTGCTGCTATATATATATATATATATATACACACACACACTATATATATTCTTCAATATTGAGTGTAGATTTTGATGAATTGTGGTGGTTTGTACAATCATGTAACTACTACCATAATCAAGATACAGAATCGTTCCCTCACTCTGGGCAGTTTCCCCAGCCACTTTGGAATTGATTTCCTTTTTCCACTCAGACACAGGTACTATCTGGTATGATCTCTCCATAAATAGTTTTGGGTTTTCTAGAATTTCATAGCAACATAATCATATAGTGTGTAGTGTCTTGTGCTTGACCTCCTTCACTTGGAATCAAGTTTGAGAAATTCACCTACAATACACATATTTTGTATTTTGTGTGGAATAGCATTTTCTCTCTCTCTCTCTCTCTCTCTCTCTCTCTCTCTCTCTCTCAGATCAGTGTTCCCTATTGTGAATGTACTCAATTTGTTCACTTGTTCATCAGTCCGTGATCATTTGAGTGGCTTCCAGGTTCTGTCTGTTATGAATCATGATAATCTGACCGGTCATATCGATATTGTCTGTGGCCGTATGCTTTTCTTTCTCTGAAATAAATGCTCAGAAGAGGAATTTCTTAGATATATAATAAATGTATTCTTAACTTTTACAAAACACTGTTACTTTTTCCAGGCAGCAATATTATTTTACATTTTAATAAAGACATAAAAGACAGCCAAAGGTTCCACATTCTTTCCAGCAGCTTCCTTATCGCCAGTCACTCTAGTGGGGGTATGACATTATTTTGTTGTGGCTTTGATTTATATGTAAAGATTTTGATGTTTGGTGCTTTTTGTTAAGTAATTTTTTTCTTGTGAGTAGTGGCCATTTTAATTGCTTTATTGAGATATGATCCATATAACAAAATTCATCCATTTAAAAGAGTTGATACTTTGAAATTTCTTCATTGGTGAGTGGTTTTGGCCATGTTTCATAAGCCCCTGTTATTTGAGGTGAGACAGGAAGAACAGAGGGGCTGGAGATAAAGACGGCCTTTCCCTGTATAGAGTCTGGCTCGGGTGAAAAGTTTATTCCCTGAGATTTTTTTTCTATGGAGAATTTTCTGGGAAAGTCATTCTTTCCTTCCTTCATACCAGAACCATAAGAAGATTTTCTCTAGTTCTTTACTGTGAAAATAGTAGTGGGGTTTCTGGAGGAAAGCAAGGAAGGCAATAGGCCCCCCTCTAAGACCCCAGCCCTCTGGGGTTTCTCACTCTCAAGCTAATCCACATGTGGCCTCCAGAAATCTGTTAAAATGACAGTCTAGCTGTTTCTACTGGTTTGGGGCTCCAGCCCCTTCTCTTCCAGGTAAGAGTGTGTTGGCTGTGATGCTCTTGCTTTAACTCTCTTGATTTTGGGGTGGTGATTTTCCTCATGACCATCATTCTCTGATAGACCCCCAAATGTTGCTGATTTTCAATTATTTCCATTCTGTCCTGTCATCAGGATGGGGTGATGTCTTCCAAGCTCATCACGGTTTGGAGCTGAAACCAGGAGTCCCAGTCATGACTTCTTCCACTAAAATCCTGAGACCCCAAATGGTGCTTGTTAGACTGTTTTCAGTTACCCCATAGTGCTTAGGAACAAAATGCTTTCATTTCACTTCTATGTTTTATTTTTATTTTGCCTTTTTCTTTATGAATTTATTTCACAGCTTTTCATTTTCCGTCATTTTGGATGTTCTCTGTTGAACTATTTTTTAACTTCACTGATTCTTTTATTTATTTATTTATTTATTTATTTATCTAGCTGATTGGTAAATCTGTAAAAGAAATTCTTTGTAAGCTGCCTATCATGGCCAGCCACAGTGCCGTGGGAGAAAAACTCGGAGGCAGAGTAAAGCTATTACTACTTTTACTTCTACTTTCTTAGAGAGCTTAGAGAGGGAAAGAAAGATTTTTAGAGAGAAAGATTAGAGAGAGCTTTTCTTCTTGTCTTCTTAGCTTCTTCTTGTCTTCTTAGCTTAGAGAGAGAGAAAGAAAGATAGAGAGAGCTTAGCTTAGAGAAAGATTATTTTTTAGAGCTTCTTTCTTCTTTCTTCCTTCTTCCTCGGGAGCCTCGGCCTGACTGACCAGCAATTACTTCTTCTATCTGGTTTCTCTTCTGTAACCGCTCTGCCTACGTTCTGGCCGCTCTGATTCTCCGACCCGAACTCTTCTTCTGACCGACCGAGTGAATGCACGACTGACTGAATGAATTCTCCTTCGTTCTCCTAACTCTGACCGCTTTCACCCGGTTATAGTGCGTCACATACATATCAGGTGGAACTTATGGCTTCCAGCTAGCCGCAGTAACCCTTCCTAATTGGGGCTCCTTCAATTCTTTATCATCAATATTACATTTTTCATTTCCATTTGACTCATTATATACTTTTCATCTCCTTGTGAAATTTCCTATCTTGTTACAAAAGTCATAGTGTGAGAGTTACCTGAAATTAAGTGGATTGTCAAAGAGTACAGTTAACTTTTGTTAGAAGTGCACACTATTGGTATCATTTCTTTTTTAAATGAGTACAATCCAAGATTTAATATATTAATTGTCAGTTTACCAGAAAACCTTAAGAAAGAAGACTAAATAATTATGAAGAAATTCACTATTAGACAAAACTTGTAGGACAGGTTACAAGCCATTTCACAAAGGCTTTGGATGGGCAAAAAGTATTTATATATCTGTTGTAACATTTTCTAGGGAAAACATGGTCATTTCCATTCAGTAGAGACAGATTTTTTTACAGAAAAAGAAATGGTGAAAATATTCTGCCTTTGGGGCAATTGTAAAAATGTTTTAATGTGCCTCAGCTGGAAAATTTTGTTTTGCCAAATAAAATGATCATTTTCTCCCCATAAAAAGTGTCTTTCATGTTGGAAAGGATTTGAGAATAGAGTATATTTGAAAACTATGTTAAAAAAAATTTTCCAATTTTCACTGTTTGGCATGAAAAGGCTTATTTTTCATCTCCTACGTTAGCTAAAAATGTAAGAATTTCTACAATGGAAAACAAAACAAAACAAAGCAAACAAACAACAACAACAACAACAACAACAAAAAACGAATAGTTGTGGGCATGGCCTTTTCAGATGCTGTATTTTAACTTATATTATGGAATACTTGGTAGATTATACTTTTTTCCTGAAAAACTTTTAAAGCAAATTTTATTTCCCTTCCTCTTCCAGGGGATTAAAAAACTTTCTAGAATACTTTGTGTTGAAAGTTCAACACATTATTAAAAGCTAATTTTTAATAATATCTTATTTAATATTAAACCAAATAACAGCAGGTTCATTAAGTATCCATTCATTAAGTGGGTTCACATGTGGTCTCATTTTTTTTCCAGTTATTTTTCTGATGTACTGTAAAATTTATAATAGTTTGATGTTACAAAACTCATAATTAGTTTTCCCAATGCGATTATAACCTGAGAGATGTTTTTAAAAATTTTATAAAGATAGTCTCTTCCTCTCCTATAAATAACCATCAGTAGCTTATCCAGTGAGATTAATTATGGTCATTTCTACAAGTCAGGGCAGATTTTTATAGTTAAAAGAAAAAAAAAAATAAACGCTAATGTCAATAAAGAATAACTGCACTGGGCTGGGATTGTGGCTCAGTGGTAGAGTGCTTGCCTAGCACGTGCACGGCCCGGGTTCGATCCTCATCACCACGTAAACATAAATGCATTGCATTGTGTACAACTAAAGCAAATAAATAAATATTAAAAAAAATAAGGATAACTGCACTGCCAGAGTCTTAATAGTGTCTTTAAACAGGCATGGCGAAAGTAGAAACTTCATGAATAATATTCAACATGTAAATTTGATTACAATTAAGTATGGTTAATGTTATAAGAATTCAGCTCGGATATTGAAGTGAAGGATTGATTCAAAGCCAGCCTTAAAGAGTGAACAACATATTGATTGATGGATGGATGATTGATTGAATGGTGCTGGGGATCAAACCTAGGGCATAATGCTGGCAAAGAATGTGCTCTACCACTGAGCTATACCCTCAGCCTCTATTTATTTTTGCTTTAAGAACAGTTTCTTTTATTCTTACCAGAAAAGGAAATTCACAAATTTAGAAGCCTCATTTCAAATTAATTTAGGATTTCTCATAAATTGTAAGAACAATCATTTTAAAACATAGATTCTATTGACCATCACAGAGATTTTTAAGACCTAACCTATCCATAAATTTAAAAATGTGACTTATATTTTCACTGCATGTCACATGTCACATGTCAAAATCATACAGTTGAGAATATCACAATAATCAAGGTTTATATTCTTTATCAAATATTTACAAAGGTAATGAGCTACCTATTCATACTTCTTAATGGAAGACACAAATTCCTCTTTACCTGTAGATGTCTCTACCTTCTATTTTGACTTAGTAGCAACAACATGAAATTGAAAACTTTGAGAGTTAAAATGTTTTTTTGACTTATGGACTTGATTTTCTTTTGGATAAAGAAAAATCAAAGGACCCCAAATCATTAAAATGATGTAGTATCTTAGACTTTGGGGAAATCTTTATTCAGATATCATTTTAACTGTGCTGCTGATAACTCTCACAGAGGGTCCATATATAACATGAATATATTCATTTGTAGCTTTGGTCGTAGTGTTCCTATCACTAGTACAAAAGAAAGCCTCCAATCCTTACTTGAAAAGTTTTTTTTTTTTTTTTTAATTTTCTCATGTCAACAAAGAATGGGGACACACAAAGCTCAAAGTTTTCATTTACAAAGCTCAAAGTTTTATTTACAAGTGTTACCTTAAATTAGGTAGAGGGAAGTGATGGGAGTGGGAGGAGAGGGGAGGGGATGTGGGAATGGGAAAGATAGTGGAATGAAACAGATACTATTACTGTATGTATATATGTGACTACATGACCAATATGATTCTGCAACATGTATGCTCAGAAAAATGAGAAATTATATCTCATCTATGTATGATATATCTAAGTGCCTAAATGCATTCTACTGTCATGTATAACTAATTAAAGCAAATTTAAAAATATTTTTTTAAAGTTTATTTACAAAAATACAAAATAAATGGGAGAAAAAGAATTTATGTAGAAACTGCTAATCAGCTGTTTTTGCTTCTGGGCTTAATTGGATTTACCTACAATTGATATTTCATGTTAGCATGTGCTACATCATCAACACAAGCAATCCTTTTCCCACATAAAGAAGCCATGCAGAAACATGAATCTGAGATTAAAAACCTTAGACCAAAGACAAAATATTAATTCAACTCAATCTTAGCATAATTGCTTTTTAGGCATGTGTGATAAAGTTACCATATCAGCTGGATACTGTCTAGCTATATATCATTTCTATTTTTTACATTTGCTACATCAGCAGTGAAGGGAACTAGAGTCCAATAAAACGGCCTCAGCAACTGTAGCACATCTCCTGAGCCTGGGAGGCAGTCACAAATGGCTCTGCAAAGGCACATTGTCTATGAAGACATGCAGCATCTGCAGGTGAAAGGTGGTACACAAGGTCAATTACCTGACCTTTACCAATTATGTGCAAAAATGAACTTTTCCCTTAAACTAACTATATAAGCAATATAAGCCATGTATAGGAAGTAATTTCTACATGTATTGATTTATGTATGTTTTATTCCATTTATTCCTGAGAAGTTAATATTAGACATCTTCAGGCAAATATCAGAAATATTTTATTAAGAAAAACTAGGAAGCAGAAAAAGATTATCTGTACTTAATGAATTTTTTTTCCAATGGAAATGTTGATAAATACAACATTCATCACCGGGTATTTATGGGGATTGGTTCCAGGACCCCCAAAGGTACCAAAATCTTTGGATACTCATGTTTCATATATAGAATGATGTGGCATTTGATATAGCCTTGCATATCCTCTGTTTTCATTAAATCATCCCTAGATTATATGTAGTACTTAATACAATGTAAATGCTATGTAAATAGTTGTTCTACTGTAGTGTTCAGGTTATAATGACAAGAAAAAACTGTACATGTTCCATATAGATGCCATTTTTCCAAACATTTTCAGTATATTGTTGGTTGAACCAATAGTGGCAGAACCCACAAGAAGCTGAAGGAGGACCAATGGTGTATGTGTATTCTTCAAAGATGTTCATCTCATATATACATCAACATGAAATAGAAATATATTTTATAAATAAATACATATCCATATTACACAAAGTTGCAATGCATTCCATATTTTTTGCTACATAACTCACCTTCTTACATTCTTCCCTAATTGCTTTATCCTGCTTGAAAAGCTAACCCATCATTAGTAGCAAGACTCCTGATCTTCCTTGGGTATGTTACTTTACATTATTATCTACGGTGCCAAGTAATGCACATGTTTACAATTTGTGATGATTATGCCTATTCCCCACCCCTGCTCTAACATAACCTTCATGAGAGAAATAATCTTTATTTTTTTCATGGGTACACCCCAATGGTCTACAACAGAGCACTTCACCAATATTGCAGGTGCTTATGAATGAATGCATATTTTACAAACATGCAGGTATTTATTGGTGTGTATTTGTTCATATAGAAATACACTTGGAGACATGAGTGTGTGTATATTCAGACTGTTAAATTATAATTTCCACAGTCCATTCCCTAATTTTCCTTCTTTTGGTATAAGCTATTCTTCTGCTCTGTGTCATTCCAACGGTCTTAAAAATGTGTAATGCTTAGAAGTTTAATGCAAGAGTTCCAGCTAGCAGCCTAATAATCTGATTGCAGGATTCTAAGGTATATATTTTTTCAAACAATATGCTTGAGAAGAGAGTCATTTTTTTTCCCATTTTCTCAACTTTAAAATTTTCATAATGGTGCTCTGAACTTGGAAGATCAGTATTTCTTCCAAATCAAATGAAATAAAGCTACTACTTATTAAATGAAACAATCTGGGTTGATTCAAATCTTCCAATGACATGGTCAGTGCAGTTCAGTAGAATCATCTGGATGGATTTGAATTAAATGCAAACATTATCATTTCTGTATCACAATAGGAAATTATTCTACACAATCATGTTGTAAACTGGCAAATCTGCAATCCTGAAGGCTCTTCCTTAAATATTGCCATCATCAAAGACAAACCAGTTGGGCTGACAAAGTTATCAAGCCATGCAAGTAAATTTAATAGTATTGTGAGATGACATGAAAAAATTATACACTTCTACTCAAACATTCAGGTCTCTGCCCAAAATGATCTCTTCAGTGTTTAGAAGAAGAGCTCTTATAAAGTGTAGGTGCTCATAGTTGTTAAATCAATGAATGAATGAGAATGAAAGAGCAGGGTTTTGTTACTTTCACTGGGCATTTGGTTGGTCCCCCAGCCCTCTTTTCAAACCCACTTCCAGGAAGACTCTAAAGAGCCCAGCACTGAGCTTTTAAACTAACAAATACCTTTTATAAATAGCATTTCTATCTTTCCTAGGAATCTCTAAAAGGAGAAAGAAATCAGAATTCTGTTGTCACTGTTCTTGCAAGTCCTGCGTTAGAGAATTCAACATCTGTGATTTTGTAAGGAAATGCTAAGCCCTTAGCAATGAGCTGATTTTAACAGTTACATTGTGGTTGAAACACTAGGCTGTGTGTTAATACAAAAACCAGAAAATAAATATGTCACCTGAGAAAATGGCTGAATGGGGGGAAGACTGCAAAAGACAAGGATCTTTGATGGAGTGATGGGAAAATATCCAGGTTTCAATTTTAGACATAGTAAGTTCACAGTGTCTATCAGGGATTCCAGTAGATGTGCTGAGAATATAGCTGGGTACATAAGCCTGTAGTTCGGAAGCTATTGTTACATAGATATTCAAAGCCACAAAAAGGCAGTGAATGTAGACAGAAAGAAGAGGGCTACAGGATTGATTTCTGAGGCACTCCAACATTAAACAAGAGGCAACAGAAAAATAGAGTAGGTAGCTGTGGGGTCCTGGCCCCCAAATAAAAAAGGAGATTTAATAGGTTTAGGTTAAAATGCTGGAATTGGGAATAGACCAAGGAGTGGGATAGCAGGGTCAAATGGTGGTTCCATTCCAAGTTTTCCTAGGAATCTCCATACTGCTTTCCAGTGGATGAATGGATAGGGAAACTTTGGTATATATATACAACGGAACATTACTCATCACTGAGAAATAATAAAAACATGGCATTTGCAAATAAATGGATGGAGTTGGAGAAAATAATGCTAAGTGAAGTTAGCCAATCCCAAAAAATCAAAGGTCGAATGATCTCTTTGATATGAAGATACTAACTTATAAAGGCAAGGGAGTGGGGATGAGAGGAATGAAAAAACTTTAAATAGAACAAAGGGGGGAGGGGTAAGGGGGCAAGGGGATAGGAATAATGGCAAACTAAGTTATTCATGACTACCCTAAATACATGTATGAAGACACAATTGTTGTAAAAATGCTTTATATAAAACCAGCAACTTGAGAAATTGTGCTCTTTATATGTAATATGAAATGAAATGTACTCTGTAAACATGTATAAAAAGTTAAAATAAAAAAATAAAGAAAGGGCTGGGATTGTGGCTCAGCGGTAGAGCGCTCGCCTAGCACATGGGCGACCGGGTTCGATCCTCAGCACCACGTACAAATAAAACACATTGAATAAAAAAACACATTGTGTACAACTAAAAGCAAATAAATAAAAATTAAAAAAAATAAAGAAAGAAAGAAAGAAAAGTGAAAAAAAATGCTGGAATTGAGTTCCACTGTTGTGATTCTTGAGGTTATTTTATAAGTTATTTCATCATTAAATAAGAAGCACATGACTAAAATATTATAAAAGAGGAGAAAAATTAGTTCATTCTCAAGCTTGGTGAAGCAAAACATTTATCAGAAGACCTAAATCTACTTAAATAATTATTTAAATTTGAATCCTTCCAGTCTTTTCTTTTGCATGCATACTTTTAAATGTTGAATTGATAATGTATAGAGATTTTTTTTATCAATCTTGTTAATTTTACATTAATAAACACCTTAAATAATATTATCTAATGACTATTTTTAATAAATAAATAATAACCCATAAATGTTTAACGTTATTTCTTAACTGCTTATTGGTGGATATTCAGATATTTATCCTTCAGTCAAAAAACATTTTGACTACCAACTGTGCTAGATAGAGTATAGAGAAGAATAGCATTTTAGAGGAAAATATATACAAGTAAAACAGTTTTTAAAAATACAAAATTTGAAACATATTGATCTTTATTATATATCAGAGATTGTTCTGGGCAATTTAGATGTATTATAATATTTAATCTTCATTGAAACCGTATTATGGGGATAGGTATGTGTACAGAGTTATTAGTAAAATACTTGTACGGTTTGTTGGAACATATCAGGGGCTAGTTTATGGCAAGGAGGTTGCTGTCAGGAGACTTTCTGGAGGGGTAGTCTGTGCTGTCTACACAAAGAGAATAGGGACAGTTCACGTAGAGCCCATGTGTATCGAAAAGAAATCCTGAACACAGCAAGAGGTCATCTCAAGTATTTAGAAATTGGGTTGACACAATGGATGTATGATACAGAAAACCTTCTCCATAAGTGAGACCAGACCACCACGTAGGCTAGGAATGAGGTGTTGCAGTGACAGTCAGGGAGGGCTGTCTTTTTCTGTGCTTAAATATTATTATCTAATGGCTATTTTTAATAAATAAATGATAATCCATAAGGGGTATTTCTCAGAGGTGGAAAACTGGGCTAAAGAATATATATTGAAATGGAACTTGGTTATTTGGAAATGTTTCCCTAGAACATTTGGTAAGCTCGGAGTTCATATGAATGGCCTTAGTTTGATGCTGTTACTTTAGTTTTTCCATTATTGGTATCAGCTGGCCAAGTTCCCAGTAACTGCCAGTCCTGTTTTCCTGTTATGTTTGATAAGCAATTTGAGTATAATGTGTCTAGGCATGTGATTATTTTTTTATTCCATTTCTAAATATCGTCCTGAGGTTTTTCTTCAAACAATAATTGTTATTTTCATTATTATGGTTACTATTATTACTCTCATTATAACATGTGAGGTCCTGGCTTTTTGACATTTCATACATGGGGTTATTTATTTCCACATGCATTAATAAATGCAGATTTCCTTTTAGGAAATGTGTTTTTGCTCATTGCCAACTAGCTATAATATAACTTGAAAGTATTTGTTAATCCTTTTCTTTTTAACATTTTCAGAGTTCATAATTATTTGTGAAGTTCAAGTTTCTATCTGGTATCATTCTCCTTCTGCCTGAAGAATATTCTCTTAGATTACTGGATATTCAAGTCAGCTAACCTGAATCTCTCAGCTCTTGTTTGTGTGGGGAAAAAAAATGCTTATTTGGCTCTAAGTTTTGAAAGATATTTTCACTGGGCATGGAATTTATTGATAGGTCTCTTTCTTCCTTCTTCCCTCCCTCTCTCCCTTCTTTTCTTCCTTCCTGTCTTCCTTCCTTCCTTCCTTCCTTCCTGCCTTCCTGTCTTCTCTCTTAGTCTTAAAATTACCACTCATTTGATGTCCTGACCTGCATTGCTTCTAGGAAGCACCCATTTTTTTTTTTTCTTCTTTCTTTTTGGTACTGGGAATTGAATCCATAGGCCCTGACCTTTTCTCCCCCCCGCCCCAGTTTGTTTTTTTGGATACCGGGGATTGAACTTGCAGACACTCGACTACTGAGCCACATCCCCAGCCCTGTTTTGTATTTTATTTAGAGACAGGGTCTCACTGAGTTGTTTAGCACTTCGTTTTGCTGAGGCTGGCTTTGAACTCGAGATCCTCCTGCCTCAGCCTCCTGAGCCACTGGGATTACAGGCTGTGCCACCACACCTGGCTAGCATCTGCTTTTTATTGTTTGTCCTTGTTCCGTTATGAAGGATTTCTTTCTCTCCGGCTGCCTTCAGTGTTTTCTCTTCTTTGATTTTCATAGTCTGACTATTATCTGCCCAGATGTGTTTTTGTTTTGTTTTGTTTTTAATCTGTTTGAGGACTTTGAGTCTGTTAGATGCATAATTTGATATTTTAATTATTCTTGTAAATTCTCAATATTTCTTCCAACATTTTTTCTGTCCCCTTATCTCTCTCTTTGTCTTGTGGACTCCCAATTTTAAGTACCCTCTGCCATTTGGTGCTGTTCTGCAGATCTCAGAAGCTCTGATCTTTTTATACTTATTTTGCTTCCTTATATTTCAGTCTGAATAGTTCCTATTGACCTCACTTCACATTCGAGTCTTTCCTCATCTGTATCCGTTCTACTCCTGAGCCTGGTAAAAATTCACCATTTTACTCTTGTTTTAATTTTGGTCTTTTAATTGATAGCATTTCCATTTTACCCTTTCTGGCAGCTGAATTTTCCCATGTGTTCATTCATGTTGTCCAACTTTTCTGCTAGATCCTTCCTTATTTGCTCATCATTGCTTTAAAGCCTCGGTCACTTTTCCAATAGCTGGGGCATCTCTTTTCTTGTTATATTTGCCTTCTCTATTTGTAAATGGATTGCTTCTTCTTGACTTTTTGTGTCCCTTCATTTTTTTTTTTTTTTTTTTAATATTAGACATCATGGATAGAGAACAACAGAAACAGAGTAAAAGAGTGTTTCTACCACGATGTGATTGCACCTCTCGACAAGCTGTCAGAATGTGCGGGAGGCTGATCTTGTCGGATCTGGATGGAGTGGCATTCATGGTGGGGATGGTTGTCTTTTGTGCACACTACAGGCTTGGGATTCCTCTAGTTGCTTAGAATAGACTCTCTGGTCTCTGTGTTTTTGTCCATTTTCTCCCATCAGCTTTTGATCCTCCCTAAACACCTGTTCCTCAGAGGGAAGTCTTTCTGCAGGTTTGTACCACTGTAGGAGAGCGCTGCCCTGGGTACGTGGTGCTTGGCTCATGGCGGGCTGCAGGGAATTCTTTGATACCCTGGTACCACCTCAACCTTAGCCAGGATCCATGTGTCTGGGGCTTCAGGGATTGTACATTTGTAGTGTTTCTTTTCCTCTTTCCCTAGGGTAGCAAACTCTGTTATATCTGCTGCTGGTGATTTTGTTTGGAGAACTTCTCCATTGGTCTCTGATGTTGTTGTACATCTTACCAGTGGAGACACTGGTGGACTTTTTCTTTTCTTCTCAAGTATACTTGTGTAGTGAACAACTCTGTAAAATGAAGATCATGTCTACTCCAGAGCAGATCTGTTTGCTGTCCAGTGTAATAAAGTTAAAGGGAAGACAGTCCGGTAGATTTGTTTGCAGTCCATTAGAAAAGGTTGGCACATGCCCCACCAGTTTCCTCCTCTGTAATGCAACCCCCTGCGTGTACAGGCTTCCTCTATCCCTCACTGTGCTACCCTGTGGGCATTGGGACTCAAGGAACTGGTGAAAGAAAGTGATGATACTCTGACCATACTGACTGTGCCATTGCTATGAGTATTAAACTCTCTTTCGTTCCTGACCCTGGACCTCATGTCATTCTTCCAGCATTTGAGAAATTGAGTCAAGCTAATTGTTAGCTTCTACGTAGGGGAAAAGCAAACCCTTCATAGTTCTTGACGATCTTTAGTTGGGAGTCCCCTAGCCCTGCACTAGGACAACAGGCCTCCATTTGGAATCAGGGTAGGGTCCTGAGTCTCTTTTATGTCTCTTCTCCCCAAGTTTAAAGGGTTCAAAACTTTCTAGTAGCAGTGGAGGTTTGCTTCTGTCTGAAGAGCTACATTCTAGATTCTGACTGGCATTCCTCCTATTCTTCCTCAGTGGGCTAAAAGCATTTGTTTTGTAAACAAAGGTCTTCCCAGAAGGGGAGTTCTTATGCTTTTACTCCCCACAATCACCTCCTTCACCTGTATTCCTGAGGAGGGATTTCTCTGGTCTCCTCCTTAGTCTGTCTTTCTTCTGGGCACCTGGTAGAGACCCATGGATAAACTGTTATTAAGTTCAATCTTTCCTTGTACCTAGGGCCCTGAGCTATTTCAAATTAACACAAGAACCCATTCTTGGCCTTTAGTAGTTCATTAAAATCATTCTTATTGCTTTTGTACCCACTTGTGTGATGGTCACTGCCAACTAAGCTGACCCACGCTCTCTTCTTAGATGTGATGATGAATCTTGGTTGCCTTGAGGAGTTAACTCTTGAATGAGTTCAAGAAAAGATGATCTTGATGATAATGGATATATGGTCTAAATTTATATGATGATTCCTAATCTATAATGTGATGGTGCTGGAGGGTGGGGACTTTGGCAGATGACTAGGTCATAAGGGCAGTGCTCTCCTTAATGGGATTAGAGCCCTTATAAACCCCAAAGGGTTCACTCTCTCCCTCTTCCACATCCTTTCCACCATGTGAGGATATAGGAAAAGCAGGACAGAAGGGCCCTCACCAGAATCCAGCCACGTGGGCAGGTCTTGGTCTTCTAGTCTCCATTGCTGTGGAAAGTGAAATTTTTGTTGTTTGGAAGCCACCCAGTTTTGTGCATTTTATTACAGGAGCCTGAAGAGACTAAGATAGTAATTGGACATTTTCTCCTCATTGGGTTTGGAGTGACATTCTTTGCTGCTTTCCACTCATTTGCAGACAAAAATGGAATACTGTCTAATTTAATATTCAAATGCCATATTACCCAGAGAAAAAGAAATACCATCTAATTCATTGACACAGACTTCTCAAGACCCACCAAAGAGAAAGCTGCTGAACTAAGCCATGTGGTGAGTGCCCCAAAGTTGGCCAAACCATGGCAGAGTGCTGTTCTTCCCATCAAGGCGTCAGGATGGAGAGATAGATGCCTGCTTGCTTATCCCATTTGAATCCCAGCTTCCTGGGCTCCAACCTTTATCCAAGTTTCATCTAGAACTCTTTAAGTCTAGAAAGTACTGGTTCCTTCCTGGTCTATATCAGATAATAAACCACTATCAAATAGCGATTTTGCCCATTGAAGGCACTCCAGGATTCCTTTTGTTCTTGATTTCCTCCCTTAGCAGGCCAGAGGGCCTGATTCAGGATTGAGTCGCTTAAGGGTGTCTGTCTCCTGGAAGTAGTAGATACTCTTCCAAGGACAGTGCCCCTCAGCCTTTCAAAATGAATGAATGATTAAATCAATATTTTTTGACATGTTTAGCTCCTTCATGTTTAAAATGAGATTGCAGAATTCAGGAGACTTGAGAAGTCTGTCCTAATGACAATCTATGACTGTATTTATTTATTTCATCTTCAATACAGAAGATGACTGACATGATTGAGAGTTGGGAAGGATCATCAACATAGCTCTCTGATCTTTTTGTTGTGAATATGAGCAGACTGAGAGGAAGGAAAGTTCAATGATTTGCCTAAGGCTACACAGATGTAAAATGAAAACAAACATCAAAACGTAAAACATCATGTGTTGGTCACAGGAAGGCTTAGGAGAGCGGATAACTGCATATCTTAGTTGGACCATGTTCCCGTGCTATGTCTAATTCTGACTGATCTGGAAGACTCAAGAGAAGTTACTCAACCTTCCTAATCTCAGTTTTACCCTTTTGTGACATAGGGATGAGAGTGTTAATATCTGTTTCCAATAATTAAGGGAAGCTTTATTGTCGAAAGAGGTCTCAATAAATTTCTTCAAATATTGCAGTTTCTGGTATTAATGTATGACACTGAATGACCAGCAGTGGGAGAAACTGTCCTATCAGCATTGCTTCTGCTGTGTTTTGAGTGGCGTAATATGTTACATTGTCTCACAGGCCTCACTAACAGACAAGAAATCCAAGTGTGGTTAACACTGTTGCTTAGCATGAACAATTAAAACAGGTTTGACTAACCACCTGACCCTGTGTGCAAGTATGTGTAAGGCGACGTTGTTCTATCCACGTTGGGACATTCTGAATGAAAGCACCGGTGTGGATGCAGATGCAGGGTGGAGAAACAGATTTGGATCAAAGCTGCAGAGAAACGCTTGTCACAGAACTCCTTTTTTCCCTCCAAGAAATAGATGTGGTAGCGAGGAGTTCCAGACTGGAGTTTCGAGGGTTCATTTTCTAGCCAATGCTATAATTTTTTATTTCTGTTTATTGACCAAGAACTACTTCATTGACTGAACTAACCACGTTGTGCAGCAGTCAGGGGGCCCTGTGGTTTTGCAGCGCGGGGCCTGGCCTGCAGTGCCCGCTGCAGTCCCATAGATGGCGGCATTTCACAAACAACGCGGCCACCATGACTCCAGGGGACCAACCGGGCTCCACAATCTGTTGACAGGATTAGGGTCCCCTGTTGTTTTTCAGGAAGTAAATAAATCCTTATGGTATTCTGGAAACCTCAGAAGTGTATGAGAGTGGTAAGAAATTGTTTATTCTATGGTAAAGGTATCAAATGAATATTTACAGCATTTAAAACAATTACCTCAGATTGAAGTTGGACTTAGGTTAAAACCCAGCCTGTTTGCATTATCCAGTTTAGAGTATCTGCTAAACTCTTGCACAGTAGGTTTACTTTCTGAGTACAGAATTTCTTGCTAGTATGAGCCCACAGTGCATGCTGATGCTGAGAAATGGTGGCATTTTCTCTTTCTAAATTCAGAGGAGGTATGTAGACATTAAACATCGTCTATTGTGTGTGCAAATCATTGTGCACATAAATAGAAGCCACGTGATTCTGTAAGCTATGGGAACATAATACATGATAGGATAAAGGACGTAAAAATAAAGGACACAGAGTCATATAGCGGATATGTTTAAGCAAAAGATTCTCTTCAACTTTAAAGTTCATTGGAATTCTCAATTTTGCATAATACCTTTCTGAGTAAATATAGAAAGTATTTTTGTCATAAATCTAGAACATCGGTGCTTCTCTGAATGATATTCATTAGTATTCTTTTTTATTGGTGCATATTAATTATATGTAATTCATTAGTATTCCTAACTATGTTCCTGGGATATTTAAAACATGACAAGGGCGATAATCTGTCAGTGGGGTCAGTTGACCTAGGGGTCAATTAAGTGATTTCATTCTTCAGACTTTCCGCCGCTTCAGGCTGTGCTATATATTTTTCTCTCCCTAATTTTTTTTTTCAACTTCCTTTACTCTATGTTTCAACAAGCTGATGATGTTTTAAAACTACATTCAATTTGTGATCAGGTTGCAGCGCTAACTCGACTAAAGATTCTTCCTTTTGAGCTAAATTTTCATGTACTTAGGATCAAGATTTCCCATTTAAAAAATTGTCTTGTGAGTAGCAATCTCTAGCAAACTGTCTGAGCTTTAATAGAGCAACTAGTCCGTAGAAACGTAACCAGACATTAAATACAGTTTTTCTTTTTAAGTTCAGGTGTGAAGTTGAAATGTTGACTACTAATCTACAACATATGGTCCTATACCATTCTTATTTAATTTTTATGAAGAATAATTGGATAAATTGATTTTAATAGCAAACAAAACGTGTACTCAAATACTGATACAGTATTGACTCGATTGGGGCTTCTCAATCGTCTAGGCTACAGTTTCCATATTGGTAGAAGGTCATTTATAATTATTTTATATAAGACTGTTAATTTACTAAATAGTATTAAATATTACTGTTTGTGTACATTGAATACTGGATGTTTGCTGGAATCATGACTTAGGAAAGGACTTAGAAACCGGATACGAGTGGCAGATCCTCTTGCCCACAGCACCACTCTATTATGTCACATGACTGTGTAAATTTGCAGTGCCGTTGATACTGTGGGGAATCCGTCCATCATATGGGCCCTTCCAGATGTGGCCCACCAAGAGTTGAGCTTGACAGGACTTGCCAGATGCAGCGAGACCACTGCGCACTTGCCAAGCATGGGTAACATAATTCAATCACATGCAATGACAGCAACAAAAAAAGGTGATGAAAGTCTAACCAGAAACTGCTTCTTATTTGTCTGTCTCTTTAGTTCAAGGTAATGACTTCTGATACTCAAAGTGCTGTGTAAAGGAATCATTAAAAACAATCCAATCCCATCTAAAGCAAAACCTGCCACAATGCAAGTTTGAAAATCGTGGTAAGAGCGCACGAGGTCTACCCTCTTGACAAGTTTGTACTTATAATTATGAGCACAGTGCTACACTCCAGATCCCTAGAAACTTTTCATCTTGCTTAACTGAAACTTCATACCCATTTCTATGGGTCGCATCTGGAATCCCTGCAAAGACTCATCTGTTGACAACTTGGTCCCAAGCCTCTTGTGGCACTGGTGGGAATTGGTGGAGCCTTTAGGAGATGGGGCCCAGTGGGAAGTTTTAGGTCACTGGAGACATGCCATTGAAGGAGACTGAAGGACAACACTGCTGTCTTTCTTTCTGTATTCATCTGCACAGGAAGTGAGGGTTTCTTTCACCATATGCTCCCATCATGAGGTGCTGCCTCACCACAGGCCCAAAAACAAGGGGCCAAATGCTTATGGACTGAAAGCTCTAAACTGTGAACCAAAATAAACCTCTCTGCTTTATAAGTTGATTGTCTTAGGTATTTTGTTGCATTAATGGAAAGCTGACTAATAGTTCCATTGAACAACTCCCCATGTGCCTCTCCCCTTAAGCCCTGGCAAGCTATAGTTCTATTTGATGCTTCTATGAATGTGACTATATTTGTTACTTCATATAAATGTAATCATATAGTACTATCATATTTTGATTATCATTCAACCACAAATGGATATTTAGATTGTTTCTGTATCTTTGCTCTTATGACTAGTGCACCAGTGAAATGAGAGTGCGGGTTTCTCTTTGAGATAAATCCTTTAGAACAAGTGCTCTAAAGTAGGATTGTTGGATCATATGGTAGTTGTAATTTTAATCTTTTAAGGAAGCTCTATGCAGTTTCTAGAGTACCTGCACAGTTTTGCTTCCCCTTCCATAGTATCCAAGTGTCCTATGTCTCCATGATGGTACCAACACTTATTTTTTCTTTTTAATCATGGCCAAACCTACAGATGAGAGGTGATAATCCATTGTGGTTTGGGTTTGTATTTCCCTGATGATCACTGGGGTTGAACATCTTTTCACATACCTGTTAGCTATTTGTTATGTCTCCGATGAAGAAAAAAAAAAATCTATTCAGGTTCTTTGAACATTTTTTAATCCAGTTATTTGATTTTATGCTGTTCAGTTGTAGGGAGGGGTTCTCTCTATGTTTTGAAGCTCAACCCTTTTCAGACTTAAGGTTTGTCTACCTTCCTACTTTTGCTTTGGTTGCCTGTATATTTGGTGTCATGTGCAAGAAATCATTGCCAAGACTAAGGCTGAGGGCCTTTCCTCTCAGGTTTTCTTCTAGTGGTTTTACAAAATCAGATCTGTCACTTAACTTTTTAGTCCATTTGAGTTGATTTTTATGTAAGTATTACATTTTAAAGTTACCATTTGTTTTAAACTTTCTAATCAATCTATGTATGCAACAGAACTCTTTATATACCCTTCTAAAAATTACCTGTCAACCTAAAGTGTGGTTAAAAAGTTGTCTTAATAACTGCAAATAATCCTGGCAGCTTTTGAAATAGTTCCATCAGCATTTTGAGTTGCCTCTTCGAAATCATGTGATATTGAAAAACGTAATATGTGTCAGTAGTTTTGAATGATTTAGTATATTTTCACAAAGCAAGGGGAAGAAAACCAAGAGATTTTCCCTAAGTTAAATAAGAATTTCAAAGACGTGTAGTTTCAATACATCATGTAATCTCTAGAACAAGCCAAAAATAAAACTGTTATAGTAAAATATGACAATATACACCATTAGCAAACAACTAAATGTGATTTAATTTTACACCTTTGTATGAGTATTCAAATGTATTAAAAATCAAAAGGAAAAAAAAAAAAAAAACTGTCACTTTTTGAATTCTGGAAATAAGGCCACAAAGCTGACTGACTGTGTGTCCCTGTGACTCTTGTCTCCATTAGTTAGATTCTGCTGCCTGTGTCACCAGGGTCGGCATTCACGCCTGACATGGGCTCGCTCCTCTCTGCTCTAGCATGCTTCTAGGTCTGCCTGTTGGCTTGGAAACATTTCTTACCCTGTCCTCATTTCTGGCATAAATTAGGCACTTATTATTTCAGGTACCTAGGTAGATCCCCTCTTTAGTAGCAAACAGAGTTTGACATCTTATTTCTTCCTCTTTAACATCTCTGGCATCTACCCCTCCCTTTCACTTTCCACTGTCCCCAAATCATCATCTCACATTAGGATATACTTCATAACTAATGGGGCTCTGTTCCTGGTGTCACTGCCTTTTAATGTCTCGGGAAAATTCCCCACCCCACCCCCAAAAAACGTGCTCATCTAAGAGACATCCATTGCTTATCCTATCAACCCCTGTGCCTGAATTTTAGGGCTGTGATTTAGCCACACCTTGTCTGTCCTATCGGAATCTCCACGCCTTCTCCGTAAGTTGTGCCTCATCCCCCTTCTCAGAACATGGCATGTGAGTCTTGACTCAGTGCCTCTGTTCCCTTTCCCCACACCTTGCCCTTTTCTGCTGCCTTTGTCCAAATCTGGAGTGTCCACTCATGTTCATTTGCTGTGCAATTCCTGGGAGCATAAGGCCAGGAACATGGTAGACACCAGTGACTAGCCCTTCAGAGAGGCTCAGCAAACCCAAAGGCCACTTCGCCTATCATGTTCCTCTGATTATTCCAGTCATGGTGGCTCCAGTTTTTCCTGAATTGTTGTTATTATTTTTTAATTCGTGTAGCCTGAAATACACTTCTACTTATCTTTTTACTTTCATCAGCAGATTGAACAACCAGAATTACTTTTATAGAATTTGATGCTATGCATAATTAAATAAAACCCATGATTGTTAATAACCTGCTGATCCTTGCTTACTTCCCTCTATGTTAAAGCATTGATTTCATCGCTTATGATTAGTACTGTGGAGTTCCACACAGAGGGGAAGCACAGTTTATTTAAGTATACCCATAGTTAAATTCAGGTCACTGCAGGTGTGAGGGTTAATTTTATATGTCAACTTGACTGGATTAAGGGATGCCCAGATAGCTGGTGAATTGCTATTGCTGTGTGTGTGTCTATGAGGGTATTTCTGGGAAAGACTAGCATTTGAATCAGTAGAGTGGGGAAAGAAGAGTCCCCCTCACTACTAGGGTGAATATCATCTAATCCACTGAGGGTCCCAATAGGACAAAAGTGCAGAATGGTGGACTTAGTCCCCCGTTTGAGCTGTGACATCTGTCTTCTCCTTTCCTCAAATGGAGGCACTATAAATTCTCAGGCCTGAGGACTGACTGATGCATACCACAGTATGCATCAGTTCTCTGGAGAACCTTGACTAATATGGTGAGTTTGTACTTCTTTCTCTAGCAACAATTAGTTCTATGACCTTAACTTTCCTAAGTAAGATATTCATTTATGACTTGGAAAAGCCAACCCTACTTTATGTAGTTAGTGTAAAGATTATATAAAGAATAGAAGGGAGTAGAATACTATTTGCCAAATAGCAAGCAATGGAACATGGCATTATTGGTGATGTTATTACTAGTATTTCATTGAAATCCAGCTTGAGATCGCTGGATGTATTACAGACTACTGACAACGTGAGCTTCAAAAAAACCTCATGTGTTTTGAAACATGCCTCAATCATGTGAGAACAGAACTAGGAAATAAGATATTCAGAATAATCAAGCTGTATTATCTTTGAGGAAAGTGTTGGCTTTTTTCTTGATTTTAGTCTCATTTGTCGCCAAATGAAAATCAAAGGGCATACATTAGAGGAATAATGTAGAAATTTAATTAGTTTTGACGAACTTAAAAAAATGTTTTGACAACACAAAGTATCATAATTAAATACTAAATATTTCAATAAAGGCCTAATTTGAATAAAAGAGTTAACAGTAGTCAGCAGTGTGGCATTCTTAAAAATGGAGACTTATGGGCTCCTAACTGAGGCTGAACCAAGCTCTGGAATCAGACTGGCTCACGTTCGTATCCAGGGTCTGCTCTGTGACTTGGTGTTACTAACCTACGGTGGTCTGCATCAGTGGCTTCATCTGTCAATTAAAGCAATAAATTCCATCCTGCAGGGTATTCTAAGGGCTGAAGGAAAGCATGCCTGCATGTATTAATACTCAGTAAACAATAATGATGCACAATATGTTACTTTGTTGTGGAGTCAACGGTGACATATTGACCACATGGATTTTGCCATGGCTAGGCTCTGACTTAGGCATAGGGAGGGGACTTGAAAGTCATTTAATAAACACTTATTGAATATGGTATGTGATAGCCAGTTGTTACTGTAACAAATGACTGAGATTATCATAAACTACAATGAGAAAAGATTTATTTTGGCTCATAGTTTCAGAGGTGTCGGCCCATGATCCATTGACCCTGTTGCTTCTGATCCTATGGAGAGATAGGAAATCATGGGAGGGAGAAAGAATCAAAGCTGGTCACCTATGGCGACTTGAAAGCAATATGAGAGAGGAAGAAACCAGCCAATCACCATCCCCCTTGAGGGGGATCACACCCCAAATGGTCAGAAGACCCAGTAGGCCCTACCTCTTAAATTTTCCACCAGCTCCCCTTAGTGCCAAGCTTGATACCAAGCTACATGGGCTTCTGGGAGACTATCAAGATCCAAACCTCAGTCTTATGCATTTACTACCTGCTGGCATTCTTCCAGGTACCCCAATAGAGCAAGTAAACTATAACCCCTTCCTCAGAGTGCTTGCATTCCACTAGTTGCAAAAGACATAAAAGAAATGTAAAAAAGATGTTATGATTTACTTCAAGTCAACTCACAAAAACTCAAAACCTTAAAAAAAGAGAGCAAAGAGCAGTAAAACATTAAATAAAGGTCTAAGGCAGCAATTGAAAATTCATCCTGAGGAGGTGGATGATGAATTGCCCAGCAAATGTTATAAACATTTGTCCAAGAAGTTTTAAGGCAGAGACATCATTTTCTATATGTTATGTAAACAACAAACATGTTTATGAAAGTTTTCTCCAAACGAACTTCATTCTGAATTCAATGTGCGTGCGGACTGGGTTAAATCAGTTGTGCACAAAAAGAATGGCTGCTTGGATTCCAATATCAGTAGTGAATCTTTTTTTATTTTTGATCCCTAACAAGCATCAGTGTTTTGCACTGCTTTATTCTGCTAGCGAAGTTATAAAAAGAGACCAGTTTCTAAGACTCTACAAAGTGCAACTTTCAGACATTCAAATCAAGCTGAAGTTCCGTAATGTAAAACAAAACCTTTGGCTTTTCCATTTGCTTTTATATATAGGACTTTGATCAGATATCTCACAACCGAGTGTGCATGGAGTCCAAGATAGCTTTGTCAGCCTCTGCAGACAGGGTGTCTTCTTGTCACTAAGTGAAAGCTTATGATCAGGGAGGATGATATTTTTTCCTAGGTGTCTTTGTGGAGCTCCCTATCTTCGCCTTTCATCTATAATGAAACAGCATTTAAAAGAAGGTGGCGTGTGAGATGCGATCATAGGTTCTTTATTTCACCTGCGCAGAGAGCTGCTGTGTTCCATTTCACTTTTGCTTTTTATTTTGTTTTGACACAATTGTCAAAACGTTTAACTCTTTCTTTCCTGGAATTTGTCATTTTGGGGGGTAAAGAGAGCGGTGACCAGGAAAGGAATTCCACTGCTATGATTAAACCCAGATTTGATTATGCAAACTCAGTATTATTTTTCAGATAAGAAAATTTTGCAGAAATAAACAACCTGGCATTGGACTTCCTTTTTAACAGTGTACTTTAGACACAAACCACACGAGTTGGGCCTCTCGAGTTAGAAATATGAAACATGACAAATCATTGTTTTCTTTAAAAAAATTTTTTGAAACCAAAGAAATTACATACTTCCTGAAGAATTACACACTTGAGCTCTTCCGGGGGTAACCTCTACATCTTCACAACCCATTTTATGGCTTCAAAGGTTGTTAAAAAAGAGCTCAGTGAGGATTTATTGAGTTAAGGTGTGAAACTCAAAAGAAGCAGAACCGAAACTCACTTGCTTGTATAACAGTGTGAAGCGACGTAAGGGAAAGGGTTCTGGGGAAGCATCTGTGAGCAATAGCACACAGGTGATGTCTGCAACAAGGTAGAAGAATAGGCGTCTTGGAAACAGAGTGACGGGGGCCAATGCAATCATGGCCTGGCTTTCATTCAAATGTAAGGGTGCAAGAGAAAGAAATACCTGTGAATGGTTTGGGGAGAGGAAATCACAAAGGATGTGAGCGCAAACGCCTTTCCTCTGAGCCTAGGTGAGTTCAGTAAACCCGATTCATTCCTCCAGTGGAGAATCAGGGAGGGAAGAAAAGCAGAAATGCTTTGTCCCCAAGTATTTTGAGCTGGTATTTATTAAGCACCCTTGGCTTCTGAATGAGAAAAGAATGATATGAGGGAGCACAGATAGAGGAAGTAATGTTCACTTTGGAGACAGAGAGGGGGTTAGGCAAAGATGTCTGATGATTTTGTCCTGCCAAAGAGAACTTAGAAGACCAGAGCTACTTGTGAAGCTGATGCCAAGTGGCTGTGACATGAGCAAACTGCTCCCTTGTATTCTGGGCCTTTTCATTTTCCCAGTTGTTTTTACTTACTACGCTCTTAGTGTCTTTGCTATCCACACAGTTAACTGTTTTTTGCTTACTGCTGGTTCCTTTCTTTACTTCTAACATTCCAAATACTTTAGTACATGAGTTCTCAAACTTTGCACTATTGAGATCTTGGGTCAGAAAATTATTTTGTATTGTGTGAGCTTTTCTCATGAGTTTTAGGATGTTCATTCCTCTACTTACCCGATGCCAATAACATCTCCCACCCGGTGGGCTTACGCACAAAAAAAAAATGTCAAGCAGAAGTTGAGATTTTTCTAGATTATTTTGCAGATTCAAAATCCATCATTGCATGAAAAATTGATCATGCATCTTCTTACTTTTTTTCTAATGGTAATACTTAGACAAGTAACTTCTGAACACTTTGTTTACTTCCCTTGCAAAAATGATGCAGAGATTTTCCAAGGGCATTTTTTCACAACTTTTTAATCAGATGGTGTATTATTTCCCATCTTGTTTTCACTGCGGTGTGCACAAATGCAAACAGGTTCTTGATTGAGATCTGTGAAATATCTTGAAAATTCTTAATATTGATTTACATCCTCCCTTGAAGAAATAATTAATATTGATTAATGTGAGGCACTTAGCTTGATAATAACTGAACCCAACTCACAACAAAATCAAGTCAATTGTGGTGCTTAGAATTTTTAATAGTGATTGCCTTTTTTAAAAAAAAATTATGTCTAGATGAAAGTTGACCTTGGATAAAATGCATTTGACACATTCAAATTGGACAAAGTCAAAATATTGAAATGGGTGAGTAGGTTTGAAAGTGATTGAAACTTCTGGAAGAACTGGCATCATGGGGGAAATCATTAAGTATGAAACATTCTTCAAAAAATTGAAAATGGTCTATCATTTTGCGGGTTGAGTAATATAGTAAATTATGTCAAAGGATGAAATACTGTGATTTGCACAAATCTAACATGTAAATATCTGAATAAATTAAAGAAAGGTAAGATTTCTCTTCATGTAGAGAAAAAATTCATCCCATCCTCTCCTTGAAGGTGGATGAAGGTGTTTCTTTTATTGAAAGGAAGTGTACCTACCGTGGTGTCTACCTCCCTTCTCACATATTCCGCTTAGAAAACACATCTTCATAAATGTCCAGCATACTTAAAATGGCAAGCAAGAATTATGATATTTGTTGTTATTTTTGAACTGCATCATAATCCACTTCTGGATGAGAAAAAAGAAAATCAATACAGATCTAACTTATTTATAATGTACAGAATACTTTAGAAGCAACCTAACTGTCCAATAATAGATATTATTAACCAACTTTAACATGAATAGTTTTAAAGATTTGGTTCCAAGTTCAAGAGGATGAAAAATTGCAGCTCTTATGACGGGCAGTTTCCTCTTTCTTTTCTATGTAAGGGACACATATTCTTTTTTTTTTAATACCAGGGATTGAACCCAGGGGTGCTTAAACACTGAGCCACATTCCCCAGCCCTTTTTATTTTGAGACAGGGTCTCACTAAGTTGCTCAGGGCCTTGCTTAATTACTGAGGCTGGCTTTGAACTTGTGATCCTTCTGCCTTAGCCTCCTAAGTTGCTGGGATTACAGATATGCAGCAAAGCAGCCAGTAAGCAACAAATATTCTTAACACAAATGGATTTGTACCTGAAAGCAATACCGATTTAGGCAAGTCAGACACTAATGAGGTTGTTTGCAGATGGTACCTAAATACCATGAGTAATCTTAAAGGAAAAATGATGACGGCATTTCTCCAATGTAAATGTTTTCCTTTGACAACATCTTCTCTTATTCTCTTGTACCCACTTTTAATTAATTCATGTACTACATTTTCCAAGTATGTCTTTCATACTTTTGAAATGATTTTGTCAATATTAGAGTTCAAATCCTAAAATAATTACTTTGTGTTATGGAGGAAATTAATTTACTTAGGATTATTTTATTCTAGAAGGAACAAATCCATTTCAGCTGAGGACATATAAGCAATAAACAATAATAGGAATTATTGGGGCACTTTCTAGATTATAAAACTAGATGGAAATTTTGAAACAACAGTACATGGGGAAGAAAATTTTGAAAATATCAATCTAATCTCACAAAGAGAATATAAAGTAGATGGAGAACTCCAAATAAAAATTTCAATGTATTTGTTTACATGCAAGGTAACAGACTTCCAAACGTAATAAGTATGTGAATCAAATCGTGAAGATAACCAAAGTTGGAGAAAGTATTTCCAAGCCAGAAAACACACATGGTTGGTGCAAAATAGTTGTGGGCTAAATCTAGTCAAAGTGTGCAAAAAACACATATGATTCATGGAAAAACACATATGATTCATGGAAAATCTAACACTAGTAATAAAACGTTTGCAAATCTGTGTAAGTAGGATTTTTTTTAACCCACTGAGCAATAAACACTCATAAAACAGGGGAGCACCCAGTGTTGGGATTCAACAAAAACACAAATTTATATACACTGACCTTTCTGGAAAGAATTTTTATTGAAAGTTTTGTTTACATAATTTGATATAATAGTTGCAATTCTAGACTATAAGTCAAATGTATACACAGACAAAATTTCACTAAATCCTCATTTATAAAGCACAGCAATTAGAAACAGTTTTAAGGCCCAATCAAGAACACGATTAAATGAAGTACTATGTATTAAATAGGTAGTAGGAAAAATGCTCATTATGAGACATTAAATTAAAAAAAGAATCTTTTTATAAGTTAACTTCTTAAAATTCGCAACTTTTTAAAATTATACTTTCACAGTGTAGCACAGTGTAAGTTTTAATTCTGTCTTTATATATTTGATGACTTTCCATTCTTCAAAATATGTACCTATGACTGCAATAATTATTAGTAATCAATGTTATTTCAAAAGACAGATCTAGAAAGTAGCTATTGCAAGCAAGATTTAGTGTCTAGAAGGTTGGATTCATGGTATGATTTCAGGCGTGCTTAATTTCACACATTTCTCACCTCTGCAAATCAGCACTATCAGAGAGCAATTGCATATTTGCTACAGACTTAAAGACATTTAAGTTGATAATGCAGCTGTGTAGATGTGAGACTGTAATGATCAGAGTAGCCGGAGTTGATCTTATCAGCTGTCTACATGTGAAGGAGTCTCTCAGCAACGTCCTCACGCACATGATATATTGCACATAAACCACTGTTGTGTTGCTATGGCACCTGGGAGATCCTCACAGGTGTGGGTTCCACACTCCAGCTCATTTGGGCATGTTTCAGGCAACCACAGACAAAAGAATGGAGAGTTTCTGTGCACACCCCTGAAGTTTCCTGGAATCCTTTTTCCAGCTGAACATATAGCAAAGAAACTGGCAAGCAATCCCCACTTAAACATAGTCATATGTTATGTTGCATAAACACCAGAATTTGCACAGGATAGAAGTTTAGTAATACTAGACAACAAAGAAACACACATTTAAATTTAAAAAAAAAGGAAGAAATAAGGTGTAAAGAAATTCAACTATCATCCCCAGCTGCTGTATTCCTGTTGACTCCCAATGGTTACCTTGTCATTTGGCCTCCATTAACACTGGTGGTCACAGAGTCTAGACAGCCCTATGGCAATCAATGATGGGTGCAGAGAGAGGGGCAGGATTTCACTACAGAACTACAAAAAAGACTAGTTTCAGAATTCAAAGGGTGGAATTTATTCTTGTTAGTGATAGAAGAACTGAGTTTTGTGTGGCTATTCTCTCTTAAAACAAGCCATTTATTTTTCTGTACTCCCCCCCCCCCCCGCTTCATCAGAGAAAAGGAGCTAAAATATTTGTCATCTATCAACCATGCAAAACTGCCTCTAAAAACCTAATAAGTTTATATCTATTTTGTACAAACGAGCTAAACTTCTCATTGGTCTTCTCTAGATTTGCCAGTTTCTTCTAGCAAAATCGTTTTCATCATTAGACTAATGGATTACAAAATCATCAGTCTTACATATTTGGTGGGAATTTTTAAACATAGATTCCAACATGTGAGAAATACTATGAAAGGTTATTAAATTTACAGAAGTATGATACTGATTTTTCTTTGCTGCCTATTAATTCCCCTTTTCTCTCTCTCTCTCTCCCTCTCATTTTTATCTCCGCCTCTCTTCTTTCTCCTTTCCTCCCTCTTTCTCTTTTGCACTAGGACATATGAGGATGGACTAGGATGAGTTTTTTTTTTTTTTTTTTTTTAATGATGATTCTAAGGTTCTATGAAAGTTCTTGTGGGTGAGGGACTCAAATTTCTCTAAATTTTTTGTCTTATCCTTTTTTTTTCTGTTTTGTTTTTAATTAATTTATTTATTATTCTAAGTTGTTAGAAATGACAGCAGAATGTATTACATTTCATATTATACTTATAGAGCACATTTTTACATATCTCTGGTTGTATACAAAGTATATTCACACCATTTGTGACTTCATACATGCACTTAGGGTAATGATAATATCCATCTCATTTTACCATCTTTTTTTTTCTTCACCCTTTTGCCCTCTCCTTTTCCATCCCTCCCCATTGGCCATTCTAGTGTTCCTCTAATCCTCCTATGATCCCTGTCCCAACCCCACTGTGAATCAGCCTCCTTATATCAGAGAAAACATTTGGCATTTGGCTTTTTGGGATTGACTAACTTCACTTAGCATTATATTCTCCAATTTCATCCATTTACCTGTGAATTCCATGATTTTATTCTCTTATTGCTGAGTAACACTCCATTGTGTATATATACCATATTTTCTTTATCCATTCATCTACTGAAGGGCATCTAGGTTGGTTCCACAGTTTAGCTATTGTGAATTGTGCTGCTATATACATTGATGTGGCTGTGTCCCTGTAGTATGCTGTTTTTAAGTCCTTTGGGTATAAGACATAATTTTATTCATCATGGTTACAAAGTAGATGTACATGTTTATGGATTACAGTATGACGTTTGATTACATATATATTAATACAGGTAATGATCATATCAGGATAGTCAGCATTTCTGTCAATCAAATATGTATGTATATATATGTTGTGTGGGGTATACTTGAAATCTTTGCTACTATCTTGAAATACACAATTAATGGTTAAGCATACTTATTCTACTGAGTCATATACAACATTAGAAGTTATTATTCCTATCCAACTGCACTCCTGTACCTGTTAACTGCCCCCTCTCCATCCCTCCCTCTCCAACACCCTCCCTGAGCTCAGTAACCACTATTCGATTCTATTCTCTACTTATCTATTCTATACTTTGAAAATTATCTAGTCTTTCTTCATTATCTCATTTCCTACTTTTAGACATGATTTTAACAACTTTAGCCTTTTAAAATTCCAACGACCCACGGTTACGTTGGTCATTTGTGTGAAAGTATTTCCACTCTATCAATGCAATGAGTGAGATTTCTATTTCTGACCAAGAACTATCATGCCCCCAATGTTTCCACCTCCTCACATTTGCTAAAGTTTTCTGTCATTACTTTCAAGTCTTCCAGTTCCCCTACTATCCTGGTTTATAGGTAACTGGGTTTTTCTCTTATCTAATTGGGACATTCTGATCAATCATGTCAATATTCTCATTATCCTCTGACTTTCTTTAAATTTGCCTGGGGAAGAAAGGAAAAAGTTAATGGTCAACAGCTGAAAATTTTGGAAGGATTTGTAAATACTGGAAAATGAAAGTTGGGTTTGAAGTTTGAAGTGATGAGTGAGCTCATGATAGGTAGAGGCTAGGGTTCAGGTGGAATGTGGCAAACAAAACATTGTTGTTTTGATTAGTTGCCTACCTATGGGATGCTGGAGTTGGAGTGGTTTCAAGGTTTTGGGGCTCAGTCAGACAAACCGTCAATCAACAAAAAAACTGTTATTTGGTTGATTGGTTTCCCCATTTCAAGTTTCCTAAATTTAGGCATTCCTCAGGGCTCTTTTGTCTACCTAATTATTCACCTCTCTTGAATATTTCTGAATGGAACTCATTAACATGTAGTTAGCTCCACTAAGGCTTCTACCTTATTCATTCCAGACATGATCTCCTACATCAATGAGAAGATAAAAGCCATTTGACTGAGACCCTGCTATCGTATTCTTTCTTATTCCTTACGGTCCCCATGGGCCCTTGATCTCTTCTCCATCCCTCACCTTTAGGGAGCTCTCGCTGCCTATACTGTTGCATGCACCCACCATCTTTCCCTTTCTAATGGAAACATTTTCACTAGGGGATAGAGGTCTAGGGTTTCTGCCTCCTGTGTATTTAAATACCCATGCCACATTTTTATTCTTTCAGCCTTGTTTTATTTATCCATCTCTTTCCCTTCAACATGACATTTAAAATTAAATTCTATACATTGCATTTCTCCTTCATCTCATATCTAATCTTAATCCACTGTAATCCAGCTTCTAATGCTGTAACAATCAAATTGCTAGTATGACGATTTTTTTGTGACTCAGAAGGAAAGCCCATTTGTGTCTACTGAGCTTTCATGGACTGGATGATAAATTATAAGATCCCTGTATCCATTCCCTTTTTGGTGGAATCAGTAAGGTACTGTCATTACTTTTTGAGGAAAACTTTGAGCATCCAATTACAGTCACATGTCATTTATTGACAGGGATATGTTCTGAGAAATGCTTCATTAGGTGATTCTGTTGTACAACCATGGAGTGTACTTTCACAAATGTAGTCTACTACACATGTAGTCTATCTGGTATGGATATGGTGTAGCCTATTGCTCCTGGCACCACGAAGAACAAAACATCAGGAGAGGAAATCGAGCATGGGAGAAAAATAGGCAAGCAATTATGCACTAAAAATGAAATGTATGAAGCTACTGGCATCACACAGCACAGTTGGTAAACCTCTTTTTCTATCAGGAGAAGGAATACATTCTACAATGACAAGAAGAAATGCAGTATAGTAAGCTACAGGTACATGCATAAACTAATTATATAGTTGCATATTATCATTATCAACTATCATGTACACATCATTGTATGTGCTATTCTTTTAGATTCTGGCCGTACAGTAAATTTGTTTACTCCCACATCATCATAAATGCATAAATTTAGCATTGTGCTTTATGTTATAATGGATGTGATGTCTCTAGACAATGGAATTTTTTATTATTAAATTATTTATTTATTCTAATTTCTTATAAATGACGGCAGAATTGAAAAATTGTGCTGTATGTAACATGAAATGAATTGCAGTCTGCCATCATATAGACAATGGAATTTTGAGCTGCATTATAATCTTTTGGACTACCCACGTGAACGTCGTCCATCATCTACCCAAACATCATTATGTGAGGAGTGAGTGTTTCTATAAATTGAATTTGTAGTGTCTTCAAAGGCACATGCATGAAAGCCTTGGTCTCCATCTTGGTGCTATTGGGAGATGGTGGAACTTTTAAAAGGTGGGGCCCGCTGGGCACCTTCTAGTCACTGGGGGATGCCCTTAAGGAGATGGTAGGACCTCAGTTCCTTCCTTTTCCTCTTCTTCTCTTTTGCATCCTGGTTGGGAAGTGAGCAGCTTTGCTCACTCATTCCCACCATCAGGCTCTTGCCCTGCCACAGGCTCCAAAGCAACAAACCATGGACTGAAAATTCCACAACTAAGAGCCCAAATAAGCCTTTTTCTCTTTAGAAGTTGATTTATCTTAGTTATGTTGTTGCAATAACAGAAAGGCCACTTGCACAACTGTACATTTGTAATAATAAATGTAGAATTGTAAATTCAAATAAGCTCTGGCAGGACAGTACCTGATATATATAAAAGAAGGACTTAGCATTGCTCAGAGCCAACCATCTCAACTTCAGTACCATTTGACATTTGGGGCTGTGTAGTCCTTTGCTTAGGGGGCTGTCCTGTGTATTGTAGGCTGTTCATTCCATCCCTGGCTTCTGTCCATGCCAGTAAATGCTAGACATATGCTCCACTCTCTTAAAGCCCCTTCCTACAAGTGTGGAAAACCATACTGGCTGCAGACATCACCGATGTTTTCTGGAGAGAGGGTCACCTGTGTTTCAGAATGATTGGCTAAGAAAATCAGAGAAGTGTCTGTACAGGAAGCAATATTTGAACTGAAATTAGATTACTTTTAGGAAAGGAAGGAATAGAAGATGCAGCACCTTCCCAGCCAGAGGAATCACATCTAGTAATGGTGTAGAAGCAGACACTGTAAGAGTTTTGAAACCAGCAGAGATGTTTGAAATTCAGCTCTGACAGTTCCGGGCTGTATGTTGTTCGACTAGTTCCTGAGACTTTCTGCACTTTATATTCATCTTCAACGAAGCAGGGATCATAATATCATGATAGGACAATTCTGTTACTTAAATACTCTCCTCCCCCAATCAAAAGCCCAGAATAGTGAAAAGGCCTAGTTCATGCAGAGGAAGTGATTATAATAGAGCTGGGGAATAAAAGAGTTTAATTTTTTTTTTTAATTCTAATTTGTAAAGATATTGTGTCAGTCAGCTTTCTATCACTATAATGAAATACCCAAGATAATCAACTCATAAATAAATAGAAAAGTTTTGTTGTGGCTCACAGTTTTGGAGGTTCCTGTCCATTATAGTTTAGCCCATTGGTTTGAGCCTGTGGTGAGGCTCATGGTGTGGGTTTGTGGCAGAGCCAAACCATTCATCTCATGACTGGGAAGCAAAAAGAGGAAGAAGTGGTTGAGGTTCCATTACCCCTTCAAAGGCGCTCCCCCGGTGACCTGAAGGTCTCCTACTAGGCTCAACCTCTCCAAGTTTCAACTTCCTCCCAATAATGTCATGCTGGGGACCAAGTCTTTAACACATGGGACATTCAGCATCCAAACTATAGCAGACACTTTCCAGTTATAAGATGGAAAATTTGTGAAGAGAACTTGAGGAGGCGAATCTGGATCTCTTCTCTAAGGTTACAAAACATACATTTGTGGAAAGGGAGTGGAGGTCACTGTTTTTGAAGAGGAAAGTCAATATAGGGTCATCATCCACCTTGTATTACAGACAGATCTGAGGTGATGTCGAATGATTGGTAATGAGTTCTGTGTTGTTGTTTATGCTTGCTTATTCATCTATACTGAACACTCAGTCAATGTGAAGCTCTCAAGACGTGCAGGTGAGCAGGAGAAGGCGGGCGCCTCTGACCTTGGAGATCTTACATCACAGTGAAGCATGGAGAGGATCTGCCCATCACTTCCTAGATTGTCCCCTGGAGATTCAGCCAGCTTTGCTGAAAGGAGCCGTCCACTTGGGCCTCCTTCTGGCAGCACGTCAGACTCAGCAGTGTGGTATGTAGAGACCCAAAATTCAGGGAGGGGGACTCCTGAGTTTTCTGCTGCTGCAGAGTGGTGTGCACATTGTCATGGGTTCCAGACACTGGAATTTTTTTCTGTGGGCAAGCCAACAGAACTACACAGCTTCCCACAGCCTGTGTCCAAGGACATACGACCAAGGATGTGCTATGTATAAACTTCTTTGAAAAATCATGGGGTAAGCCTGACACCAGTTGGATTATTATTATTACTAAGTTATTACTAAGTTGCCGACTCTTTTATTTACAGGATCTTTCAGAGGTGCATCAGGCAGGATGTCTCAGCTGAGGTCCAGCCACTGAGGACATCAACCAAAATAGGAGCCTGCATTGACCTCAAGTGCTCTGCATCAGTGAGTGCATAGATGTCAGTGGAACAGCTTTGTATGGAAGCTGGGTAAACTTCCTTATCCCTCTCTCTCTCCACCCCAAACCCAAACAAACTTTGCATGCAAGTTCATCAACCCGCTTAAGAGGGACAAACAGTTCTTGGTGCTAGATCAAGGTTAAGTTTTGTGCCTTTTAAATCTGCCATGGGAGACATAATTAGACATAAAGATAATACACACTTACCCTGCACTTAACTTTTACTTGTATCCAAAAACCCTGTCACCAAGTGTAAGCCAATAAATAAAAACAAATTTTTTTCCCTTAATTCAGTATGTTAATAAGATAAATTATGACACAACCCATCCTACCTTGGACCCCCAAATTATTTTCACAAATAGGAAGCTATATAACTTGAGTAATCAAAATGCATTGTATAGGCAATAAAACAATTTGCAAATAAATAATTTTTTTGCAAGTAACAATGTAATGAAGTTTCATAATACTTGTCTTTTCTTCTTGCAGCATTCCTTTATCAATTTTCTCCATCATTTGGTGGCTCATGATTATTTTACACTAAAACTGTAGCTTTTAAAAGAAAAAAATATAAAAAAAGAACACCTTTAGGGCAAAATAAAGGATAAACAAGGGAACACTTTGAAATTCATGAAATTGTGCATGCACACAACGTACTCTGGTGTCACAGAATAAGCAAAAGCTCTCCTCCTCTCTCCCAGGGTATTTGCAAGCAAAAATTTTAGGTTTGTCCAAACATGGTAGGCAATTCAAATTTGTTCCATGTAATTTTTCATTCTCTGGCTAGAAGCTTTGTGTAGGGTGAATGAGTAAGTGTGTTTTTTGCCTGAAACTGAATGTCAAAAATACTGCTTATTACTAACATTTATTTAGTAGGTGAAACTGTCATTATTCCAACCACTACCACCACAAAAAATGTCTGAAAATTGCTGTAACTTTTTTGTTAAGATGAAAATGTTAATTGAAAAGTCTGCATTTGACATAAGTCAGTATATCATATGCCTGATATATAGTAGGCATTTGATAAATGGTATTTCTTATTTTTGTTTTCTTCCTTCTGTTATTGAGAGTCCCTGACTTCTTTCTTTCCTAATCTACTCTTCCTATTAACGATACTACAATAATGTTTATGACCTAATTGATTTGTTTGATTTGGATGACTCTGGGATTTCATTATCATAATATCTGGTGCTTCAAATTAACAGTAACTTAGTGATTTTATTATGTTTCACTGCATCAAAATTGCCCTTTCTCCTATCTACTATATGAAAATGTAAGGTGTCAAAAATATTTCATCCAGAAAACAAGGTTATTTATCTTGGAAATATCTTCTGCCCCTTTCCTTTCACATCCCCTGGCCAATTGGGTTATTTAACTTCTCCACACCTTCATTTCATATTTTGAAAACCAGGAATAAATAGTACCTGTCTTATGGGTCATAAGGATTAATGAGCTCATGCATTAAAAAAGAGACTGGGGTTTATTTCAGTGGTGTAGCTCAGTGGTCCAGTCCTTGCTAAGCATGTGGGAAGCCCTGGGTTTGATACCCAAAAAAGTAACAAAAAACAAACAAACTCAAACTTTAGCACAGTGTGTAGGAAAGTAGGGATCAATAACCATTACTGAGATATTAATGATGTCTCAGATCTTCCTCTCCTTTCCATCCTTATTGACAAAACAAAATTTAAAAAGTGAATTTTTCAGTAGAATCGATTCTCAATCTACCTTTCAAACATTGAACAACAAAACCTTCCCACTCAGCCTATGTCTTTGCCAAAATGGACATCTTTTTTTGGTTTCTGTCTTTTTCTACTTTGTTATTTTTTGTTTATATTCCCTTGAAATGCCTTATTCTGTCAAAATCTTACTCAGTTTTTAGGGGTAGATTTAATGCCAACTTTTCCAGGGAATTTCTTTGATACTGTAGTCAGAATTAATTATTCTGTCATCAGCACTAAAAGTAAGCTTTGGTATTGTTCTTCTTTTTGGGTATTCTTTTTTCACATTATGCCTCTATATATTAGTTAAATAAATGTGCTTTAGCTATTTTTTTTCTTTTATTTGTTACCGGGGAGTGAACCTAGAGGCACTTAACCACTGAGCCTTATACCCAGCCCTTTTTATATTTTTATTTTGAGACAGGATCTTGCTAAGTTGCTTAGGGCCTTGCTAAGTTGCTGAGGCTGGCTTTGAGCTTGCAATCCTCCTGCCTCAGCCTCCTGAGCTGCTGGGATTATAGGCATGTGCCACCATTCTTAGCTGCCTACTAAATTTAAGTTGCTTACAGGAGCATTTGATTTCAGACATGTTATTTTCCCCATAGTATCTATATTTCTTTGATAAAAAGTTTCATTGGTATTTATTAATTTGTATTATAATTATGTTTAATGAATTTAGCCATAAGACAAACATTCCAAACTTTGCATTTTTATTATTAAAGTAACATATGAGGATTTTTGAATATTTGCATAGGTATGGAAAATTGGAAAAGTAAAAAAAATGATAATGATAATAAAGTATCATCATTATTTCACTACTTGGATATGGTGCCTCAAAAGGTTTAATGAAGTTTTGTTTTAATATTTTCAAATTTATCAATGGTTTGATGGAATAAAATAATTTTTAAAAGCAAGACTGTTTAGATTTCTTTTGTACTTATTAATTTGATGACTACAACATCAATTTAAAATATATTTTTCAGCTTTCCTAATTGAACAGGGAATTGTTCAAATTAATTGAACATTAGTTGATGCAAATTATTAAGATTCAAAGTATGTTGTCCATCAGAATTATAATGAGTGTACCCAGTGTCCAGAAACTGGCTTTTAGTACCATTCTTCAATTTATAAAAGAAAAGAGTCAATGTAGAAATGGCAGATTCCAAGGTAGGGATAAGGATTATAAAGATAAAATTGGCACATCCTGTCCTACCAGAAGATAAGGAATTGTTCAAATAAACCCCAGTGATGGTGTTGGGCCAGCGGGATCTCAAGAAGACACCAGAGCTGACTGACAGAGCTCCCAAGGGCCAAAGATGGGAAACTCCAACCAACAAAATGAATCGCACAGCAACAGATTATAACCTAAAGTCAAAAATATCTGTGAGTCCCTACTGATACATAACTGATTGAATAAACAAATAGAAGAGATAAACCTACCATACAAAAGAATTTCAAATCATCTATGTAAATATGCACTCCTTGAGAAAGAGCAGTGAATAACTTTCCATCCCATAAGTACTTCTTCCAAAGGGAGAAAAAGTACTGGAAGATGGGAGTGAGAGGAAAAAGTGTAACATTGTCATGGAGAAACCTGACCAAGGGGTTCAAGGTCAAAATGTCAGTGATCATTCATCAACATGAATGATTCATGAGCCCCTAATGCAATGTGGTGAGAATGAAATTCTAGTTTTTCTTCTCTCTAAACCAATAACCTAGTCCAGTCATGAGAAAGATGTCAAATAGACCCCCATCAAAGGGTCTGATCAGGTTCCAAAACAGTCAAGATCACCCAAAAACAATAAAGATTTTAGCAACTGCCACACAAGAGGACTCTTAAGAAAATGTCATGGCTAAGTGTAATGCAGTATTCTAGATGGGGATCTGGAACAAAAACAGGATACAAGATTATTTTAAAAAATCTAAATAAAGTATGGGCCCTCCCTAGCTAATAATAATGTATCAGTATTTCACCATTTGTGAGAAATATGCCCTCAGATGGAAGATGTTTATGATAAGGGGCACAAGACATATTATATATTGGAATTCTTATACTGCTTTTGTACTTTTTTTGTAAATATGAAAGTATTCTAAAATCAAATTCTTTTTAAAAAATGAGAGAAAGGATATTATAAGATTTTTATATGAAAAATTTATAATTTTGATTAAATTGACAATTCCTAGAAAATACACTGTTTGCCTCACAAAAACAACAGATATAATATTTAAAATTTACAAAACTAAAAAAAAGTAAATTTCAACAATCATTCAATACTATTATTAAGTCCAATAGCACTGATGCTTCTGAAATTATTAAAGCTCAGTGAGACATTTTAGACAATCTGTATTACTATGTTTACATGAAACATATTAATAATGTAAAAATAGCATCAAATAAATAGGGGCATGATAACTATAAAAATACATTTATTGGATGGAAATAACAATTCTACTGTTTATTTCTTTAATATTATCTCATAAACTGTACATGGTTAGATATGTTTACAATGTAAATTGAAAGAGACTTAATGCTATTTATAGATGCTTTTATCCATTATTAAATATTTATATTTCCCATTGAAAAATAATTTTAATAAATTAATATTAAATGTAATTTCCCACCAATGACTCATTATTGCAGTTGTGGATCTATAGTCTGTGTGGTCTGTAAAATTTCAGATTTATATACATATTGCCAGTTTGCTTCCTCAGGTTGTTCCAGTCTATATTCCCATGGATGGAGCAAGACTATGCTATTTCTAGAATCTGGGTTATCTTAAATGGAAAAATGGTTTGTACAGATGTGCTAAGTCAATAACCTTGAGATAGAATGATTATCTTGCATTATTTTCCTGGATCCTAAGAATAATCACAATATCCATAGAAAGAGGGAGAAGTTGGATGATCTGACTTCAGAGAGCGACGGAGACAGCAATGTGACCAGCAGCAAGAGATGGGGTAATGTAGCAACAAGCTAAGCAACGAGGTGAAGGGGACAAAGAATGATTCTCCCCTGGAAGGTCCAGAGGGATTGTGTCCTGTCAACATCTTGATTTTAGCCGTTTTTAACTCTATTAGATTGCCAGGATTTTATTTGTATTAACTTATGGTATATTGAGACTATTAGCAAAACATTAGGTTTTCTTTCCAAGAAATTCCTGAATTTGAATTTTATTTGTCACAGTTTTAACTATTCGGAAATTTAACCTAATCATTTTGGGGCATAACATCTCTCTTCTTCATTGTAAATTTTGCGCTCTATTTGATTATGTTCCCCCCCTAAGCTCCTTTTTACATGGTTTAATTTTTACAATTATCTCTTCATTCCATGAATTGAGAGTAGAATTTTATTTTCCAAAGACAGTCCCAATTATCTCAGAGTCTCTTGTCTTCCTTCTCCTTTTTTCTTTATTTTTGAAAACTGTTTTATTAATACTTACTTATATATATTAAGACTCCATTAACAGCTGAGTGCAGTGGCACAGGCCTGTAATCCCAGCAGCTCAGGAGGCTGAGGCAGGAGGATCATGAACTCAAAACTAACCTCAGCAATTTAGCGAGGCCCTAAGCAACTCAGTGAGACCCTGTCTCTAAATAAAATACAAAAAGGGCTAGGGATGTGGCTTAGTGATTAAGCACCCCTGGGTTCAATCCCCAGCGCACACACACACACACACAAAAAAAAAAAAAAAAAAAAAAAAAAAAAAAAAAAAAAAAAAAACTCAATTAACTATTCTCTATTCTTTCTGTCCCTTTTGCTTCAGTACCTTTTTGAATTGTAACTTTCTATGATATGTTCATACCTATGAAAATAAGTCTCTTCTCATGACACCTTTTTTCCCCAAAGGTCTAGAATCTTCTTATCTGTTTATATATCCAAATCTACTCATATTCTCAAAACAATATTATTTTAAAGACAAATTACCTGGGATGATATTGAATTATTCATAAATAGGTTAAGACTCAACATTTCAACAGACAGTATTTACTCTTTGCTATCCAGGAACATAATATGTACCAATTTACTCAAATATCCTTTCTTCTGTATCTAGTTATAGTATAGATGTGCAGATGCCCAAGGTCTAGGGAAAGCTAAAAATGAAGAAGTAATAAAAAAATAAGCAAGTTTGAGACTTTCTGATTTGGAACAGATACTAAGGACAGATGACTACACAATTCCATTTAGAGACTTAATTGACATTTCATAATTGCTTACTTAGGGTTCTTTCTTCCTTCCTGGTTTCATGTCTGTCCCTCAGTGGCCCATGGGACTTGGTTCCAGGATCCCCTGTGCACATCCGTTTTCATGGATGCTCAGGTTTTTTTATGTAGTATGGAGTAGTATTTGCATATAACCTATGCACATCCTCCTGGATACTTTAAATTCTCTAGCTATCTTACATGACAATGAAATGCAAATGCTATCTAGATAGCTGTCTTACTGTATTATTTAAGGGAGAATAACAAGAAAAAGTCCATGCACGTTCAACATTGATACAATTTTTTTTTCCCCTAAAATTTCATCCATGGTTGATTGAATCTAGAGACACAGAAACTGGGAAAGGAGAACTAACTGTTTTAGGAAATGCCTGGTTCTGCAGATGTTACCCAGAGCATTTATTAAGATAAATAGGCAAATAAAAACTCAACTAGTTCAGGTAGAAATATTGGGACAAAAGGGAAAAGCAAAAAGAATGGCTGAATATCTTCTCACATCCAACTGTGTGGGCACCTAAATGTTTCAGGGTTGGGAGAATTATAAGAGGATATTTTATGTTTAGTTTCTGGATACAGGATTAGAGGGAGTTTTGCTCTTAATAGTTGGTGCCATGGTGAAGGAAAATCATAATTATGACCATGAACTAACTACATGGTGTATCTGATCGCCTCTTTGAAGGGAAAGAAAAGGGCCAGTGAGCGGACAAAGAGATGAATGTGAGTAGATTGTAGTAAATTGAATCGGGGAGCATTTTGCAAGCTAGAAGGGGACAGATCAAAATGACTGCAGTAATGCTTGCACAATTACTCAAAAAAAAAAAAAAAAAAAAAAAAAAAAACCAGCTAAAACACCATGTTCTTTTTCTGCAACAGGAAGTATAAACACAAGGATCTGGAAATAGGTGATTATAGTAAATCTGCCTAAATGATGGAGGGTTAGACATTATTTTTCTTAAACTCCAAAAGGGAAATTGGGTGGTTGATACTCATTTAAAATGGACAGAGCTCTGGCCCTCTGTGGGCCATTCACTGTCATTTCCCAGCTTACAATGCTCTGATCTGATGACACTTCCCAAGCTGTGCCCAAGAGTGTAATGCTTAAACTTTCTTGCAGCCTAATTATGGAGGTGCCTGGTCCATGCAGTGAAGTAATATAATGGATAATAAAACTCCCCAAGAGTCCCAATACAGTACAGCGCAACAAGTCACACGAGCTAATGAAAACCTGGGAGGCCTCATGATCAGAGCCCTCAAAAGCTGGTATCTAAGTAATGAGGAGGCACGCGCTGTGGTGCGTGGACTCCAAGCAGTGATGCTCAGGGATGAAGTAACTCGGGACTGACTTTCTATGAGACATGACTACTGAACTATTTGCACTGTGTGATTATGCCAGGAAGTGACTTGAGCCATCAAAGAATATGCTCTTTATGGCCACTTCATGGATTCAGGTAGAGATATTTGCACATGCAGACCCACAGAAAATCGTTCAATCCCCCTGGAAACCAGAAATAGTGAATGAATCTCTCTAATTTGTAATTGGTTTGTGGATCAGACTTTGGAGATCAAAAACCAAAGCAAGGCAGGAAGTTATGTTTATCAGAACACTAAAAGGACCTTTGGCGTGAAGCTTCGTAACTGTTACCAGAGACTAGACGGGAAACTTCCTCGCTCTCTAATGCTAGCTAAGACTGACACAAACCCTCCATTCCAAAACCCATGCCCAACATTCCTCAAGAAATTCATGTGGCTTCCTCTGCTCCTTGGATATTTGAGTGTAAGTGCTGTACATAGCACATCTATTCAGACATGGGACAAAGCTTCACTGATATTCAAATATCCACCAAACATGCTCTCATTAAATCTATCTGTTTTGTCGTCTTTCTCTAACTCTTGCTGTCTCCTTTCTTTCTCTCTGTTACACACACTTATACACACACACACATCCCTGTGTGACACATATTTATGACTGAATTGCTGGAGGTATATTAGCAAATAATCACACAGAATTCTACAGGAAACAAGTCAAAAGTACGTGTTAGACAATCATATTCTCTGAGCCACTGTCTTCACTCCTTCTGATGTTGAGGTTCCTATTTTATCCCTTCTCCCACTCAGATTCCAGTCCCCACTAACTTTCTGACTCATTCCCAATCTTTATATCTCTATAGCTATGGATTGTTCTTGCTGTAAAATTGACTTTCTGGAAAATTGACTTTCTCTTTGTCTTATAACCTAACCAAACCATCGGGTACTCAGCAGACTATAGGTATTTCCATTTAGGATTCACGCTTTAATTTGTTTACTATAAATATCTAATTGTTACTATGTGCCAGTCACTCTTCCAAACATAGGGGAAATATATCAAGAGGTAATCTGTTTGCAATAATCTTAGCAAATGTATTGCAAAGAAATAAACAAAACAAGTATAGCACCACGAGTAATTTTTATAAGATGTGGGGAGACCTTGGGGAAAATAATTCAAGTTTACCCCAATGAGTTGTAGAAAGCATTGCACATGAGGAGACATCCAAACCTAGATTTGGCATGAGTAGTGATTTTGCAGGTGGCCCAGAAGGAGGAAATCTTCCAGCAAAGACTTCCAGAGAAGAATATGGTGATAGGCAGAGTTTGATGTGGAGTATGAGGAGGCTGGAAGACATCAGAAAAGTTTGAGTTGTATTCTGGAGGACCTGCAAGAATGTTGGAAAACATTGATTCTGGAGGTTATATGATCAGATATGCATCTTGCAGACACTGCTATGAAGGTCACATGGAGGGAAGATTGTAGTAGGTTTGTAAAGACAAGGGATGAATCTAGAGAGTCTGGGTCACAGTATGATTTTTATTCCAGCTGTTGAATACAGAAAAAAAATGCAGAATTAAAGAAGAGAGAATCGAAATGAGACTAAGGGATACATGGAATAATTGTATGAAGTCAATTTTAAGGGTTAATCATTAAACCAGAAGGTAAGAGGAAGAAACTAGGAAACTCCTTACATTCCTGACTTGAGTAGCGTTATTGAATGAGAGTGATCCTTGCCACTACTTTAGAAAATTAAAGGGCAGGATGAGGTCTCAGGTGCTGGGGAGGAAATAATTATGGATTTACAAATTTGAGTTTGCAGTGTCTGTGCAGACGATCAGATGGTAACTGACATTTGTTTTTACCTAAGATTCAGGTTTTAATTCATTCAGGCATACATCATCAGTTAATGTTGGGACTTAAATCCTGCTCTACCTTAGCCCTAAGTTTGTGATTGGTGCACTATTACTGAGTCACATGTGTATGACTTCTAACAAGTTAAGTAGCATCTATCAGAGTGATAGTGTGCAGTGCCAGCCACATTTATTGTATCCAGTTGCCCTATGATTTCTGAGAAATGGTTGGCTAAATTGTGTGTTCAGAACATTGTCAACTAAGGAAGGATGACCTAACTGACCCCTAATGAAAGTGAACCCATGACCTTGGCTTCCAAACTCCATTTCTAACCAGCTGAACTTAGAGACCACTGACAGATATCATATATCATGTGGAAAGAGTCATTCAAAGGAAGAAACTGAGACCTGTGTTGTGCATTTCAATCTATTATTTTACAGATGAAGAGACAGCAGGCAGGCAGGTAGGCAAGCCCCTATCTTAAAAGCACAGAGTATTCCAAAGAAGACTAAAGCAATTTATACCATCTCCAATCAGAAAAGAAAATGTTTATTAATATAAACCTTAGTATATTATTTACATGTGTGCATGGTGGATTTTCTTTAAGAATATACCTCATGTCCAAGAGAATTGATCATGGAGTCTGGGGGAAAGACCACATATTCCTGAATGTTACTAGAAGTTTCTTAATTTGTTGCAAAAACTAGACTTGGAATATGTGGAATTGGATCTAGGAGATTTATAATAGTTCTCAGCGCATAGGTAAAAATGACTGAGTTGAGCAAACTTATAACAAAATGATTTGGAGCTGCATTCCAATCCTCCCCCAGTTCTCCCCATGCCTGACTCATTTCTTTAGCTGGTCCTTGGAGAACAAAGCCAGAGTTGGATTCAGCATTTCAATGTGGTCACCTCCTTGTCTCTCTCATGTGTATGTAACTCACAAACTCGTTCACTTCCCTTAGCCTCCTCCTGAGACAGAATTTTGTATTTGGACAAGGGACATTATCCTATGTACTTCTCTTTTCTTTTCAATTATAGTGTCTTTTTATGAGCCTTTTGATGGACTGCAAATCTATGAGTTTGCTTTTATGATAATTTTCTTTTCAAATATCACTCCGCTTTCCCATTTAGAATTTAAGTTCTGTGAAACTGAGAAGGTGCTTAATTCATCCTCACAGATAACTGTAGCCCTCAACTGACTGGGTGGTTGAGATGGTTAGTCTGGATTGTCAACTTGGTTTGATTGGAGATGTCCAGCATTAAAAGACTTCTGGGATTGTCTGTGAGCATGTTTCCAGATATGACTGGCATGAGGAACAGCACACAGAGGGGGTAAACAAACCAGCCCTGAATGTGGACAGCACTACACACTAGGCTGGGTCCCAGACGGAACAAAAGGCAGAAGGAAGGGGAAGCAGCAGGGGACTCAAGCTCCATTAATCTTGAGCAGGTACGTGAATTGCTGCTGCCATATGTGAGGATATCAGACTCCAGCGCCTTCACACTTCCAAGTGGATTCTCACCAGCAATGCTCCAGGGTACGTCCAGGACTTCAGCCTCAGACTGTGACTACGTCGTGTGTCCCTGAGGCTCCAGCTTCTTGGACTGAGCAGCTACTGTTTTTTCTAGCTCTCCAACAGGGAGATGGCCAACGTGGGACTCTCCAGCACCTGACCATGTAAGCCAGTCTAGACCAATTATAAATCCCCTTTTTATAATCATACGTCTGTGCATCCTTTGGTTCTCTTCCTTAGAGAACCCTGCCTAATTCAGGGGTGGTGGTGGTTTTTGTTTTTGCATTCCTCAGAATCAAACCCAGGGCCTCCTGCATGCTAGTCAACTGCTCTTCCACTGAGCTGCAACCCCTGGCACCAGCTTAGTGTTTTCTGTATAATAAGTAATCGTATTTGTTCATTTAAAGAACGTTTAAATCCCCTCGGAAGTAGGGAAAAGGGCAATGAGATGATTATCCATTTAACTTATCTCATCTGCAAAATAGAAAACAGTCCCCATTTATACAAAGCTATATGAGAAAGACACTGTGGATACGTGTGAAGGAGGACCACACACATCTATTGTCATGGCATATAGCCTTGAAAGCATTATCATCGTATAGAAAATAAATGCTGCACTTCGGATCTTAAATGCTGTGTGTTAAAGGCTTGGAACCCAGGATGGTGCTACTGGGAGGCAGAGATGGGGCTCCTGGGGGGTCTTCCAGTCACTAGGAATGTGCCCTCCAAGGGGACAGTGTGATACCAGTCCCCCCACCCTTTCTCTTTTTCACATGCTGGTCAGAAGATAAGCCAGCTTTGCTATGGTATGTGCTCCTGCTGTCCCCCTACCAGAGGCCTACAAGCAATGCGTCCACCTGATCATAGACTTGAATCCTCCAAAACTATGAACCAAAAAACCTTCTCTCTTTATAAACTGACTGATTGCAGCTATTTGTTATAGTTACGGAAAGCTAACACAATGAACAATAAAAGAAACTTCACTTCTTCCCTTACTTCTTACTTAACTTATTTTTACAAATCTTAAAACCTCATGTGGCCAGGTATAGTGGCACACTCCTGTATTCCCAGTGGCTTGGGAGGCTGAGGAAGGAGGATCACAAATTTAAAGCCAGCCTCAGCAACTTAGGGAGGCCATCAGCAGCTTAATAAAACTCTGACACAAAATGAAAAAATTAAAAAGGACTGTGAATGTGGCTTAGTGTTTAAGTGTCCATGGGTTCAATCCCTGGTACCACACAACAACAATAATAAAAATGTACTCAAGAGATTTCCAAAATAGGCTTTAAAAATAATGGGAATTCAGCCGGGCGTGGTGGCGCACGTCTGTAATCCCAGCACTTGGGAGGCTGAGGCAGGAGGATCATGAGTTCAAAGCCAGCCTCAGCAATGACGAGGCACTTAGCAACTCAGTGAGACCCTGTCTCTAATACAAAAAAGGTCTGGGGATGTGGACCAGTGGTCAAGTACCCCTGAGTTCAATCCCTGGTTCAAAAAAATATATATATATTAATGGGAATTCAGTTGATAGAATAATAGAGTCAGAAGAATACTTGGTCAATTATTTAAGAACATTTCATCTAACAAATTATGTCCTGTAGAAACATACCATAAATGAATCATATATACATATGTAAATATATATATAATGACAATGAACTAATTAAAATAATAAAAGATACCCTGGATTTTTAGAGTTCTAACTATACTTCAATCTTTATAAATAGAACAATTTTAAGGACATTAACAAAAATATTTTATAATAAGGTAAATCTTGCTATATTGCACATATAAAGAAACATAATGTTGAAAAAATATTTTATGTCACCTGAGGAATATTTTATTATGTTACTGTCATCTTAAAAATGAACTAATTAAAATAACAAAAATAATAACAGAAGAGATATCAGTTAGAGTGCACCAAATGGACCAGGGAGGGAGGAAAGAAAGGGAAGGTACTAGTGAAGGAGGCTAAGCAAATTCTATTGTGTGCATGTTCAAATGTTGTGGAATAAATTAAGCTATTATGCATAATCATAATACACTATTAAAAATAAAAATGAACATTTCAGTGACCTATACTTAGTAAAACATGGGCAAAATTCATTCCTAGCATGCACAATGTCTAAAAAATTAAGCACTGGTCTTCCACATCTGATAGGTAATAGTGCTATACATGATTTTTTTTCTGGTTAAACATCAGTTGGACCAGTGTTTCACTGTATTGTTGGTCTAAACATCCTTCCTGTCTGTTTTTTTTTTTCCAATCCTCTTTGAGGTTTGTAGAATTATTTTCACATAATATAGCAAAAAATGCCCTGGATCCTTAGAGTTCTAACTATGCTTCAATTGTTATCAATAGAAAAATTTTAAGGACATTAAGAAAAATATTTTATAATGAAGTATATTGCACACATAAAGAAATGTAATGTTGAACAAATATTTTATGTCACCTGAGGAATATTTTGTTACTGTCATCTTTAAAATGATATAATTATATCATATAAATAATCATTTTTTTATTGAATAAGTTAAATGGAGAAAGAAGTACTGAAGTTGAATGCCAGTTTTTGTTAATAACATACTTTCAAGAGGTTGGGGTGGAGAGTTATTTCAAAGACCTGGGATAAGAAATATTATCACCTAGCCACTCCTGACCTATTTATATATCATTCTCAAGTAATTAAGCAAACCACATAGCTGAAAGGCTGCCCATCAGATATAAACATTTTATTTGTTTTCACTATCTTTGATCACAATAATTCCAAAATAGATGACACAGACATTTGATGGAACACTCCTATGGTACACAGGCTGGGCTTGGTTGTAGGATACAATGTTGACTAAAATGGCAATTTGCCCTGGAGTGCATTTATATCTCCTTAAAAGGCTATTTTATGCTTTGTGAGGCCCAAGTCCGTATTTAAAGAGCATCAGTTAAATCAAGTACCAACATGACAGGTCCCTGCAGTGAGCCCCACCTTTGAAAAACACAGCATGCTTGCCTCAGCCCTAAATGACCCCGTTGTCTGTCCCTTGTTATGATTTAGATGTGAGGTGCCCCCAAAAAGCTCATGTGTGAGACAATGCAAGATGGTTCAGAGGTGCAATGATTGGGTTATGAGAGTCTTAACCCAATTAGTGCATTAATCCCTTTATAGGGATTAACTGGGTGGAACTGTAGGCAGGTAAGGTGTGGCTGGAGGAGGTGGATCCCTGGGGCGTGCCTTTGGGGAATGTATTTGTCTTTGTTGAGCAGAGCTCTCTCTGCTTCCTGGTGGCATGATTTCCCACCCACCCCCAACCCCCACTTTTCTGCCATGATGTTCTGATTCACCTCTGGCCCCAAACAATGGAGTCAACTGTTTATGGACTAAGACCTCTGAAACTGTGAGCCCTCTAATAAACTCTTCCTCCTCTACAATTGTTCTTGTCAGGTCTTTTGGTCCTGGCAGTGAAAAAGCTGACTAAAACACCACTCATGTGCATGCAGTCTTCTCCGGTTTTCCTCAAAAACATCTGAAGTAGTAAGGTATTTTTTTCAATTGCTCGTGATTGAGATTTCAACTAGACCAAATATGAAGAATGTAAAGAAAAAAAGTGGTTTTCAATACCTGGGGAAACCTCAAGCTAGTTCCTCAAGACAGGAGATTCCATGGGCCCCAGCACATCATTAAGCCGTGGTTGGCTCCAATCCACATGCAACAGAACCTCCACCCACAGGCTCACGTCCTCCTATATCTGCAACTCCAGTGAGAAATGCAGCTTGGATCAATGGATCAAGCCCAGAATTTTACCCCTACATGAATTGCTTTCCTATCAATGAAACCATTTTGGCCATTGGATCTACCCCATGGTAGGAGAATGGAAAACAGTCTGAGCATCCAACAACCTTGTGGAGTTGTCGAAGAATTTTTGGAAGGAGTTAAAAAAACAAAATGATTCCAAAAGCATCCAAACTTGCCTTACTCTTTGGTAGCTAAAAATCCCAGAATGCAACACTTGGTTTGTTCAAATGAAAGATCATGCTTCTTTATATATTTTTATATCTTGTATACAAAACTCTTACTGAATTTGTAACAGAACCCCTGTGCAGAGGCCCAGGTGATCTGGAGCCACATACTTCTCCCTTGACTCCACCTCTCTGCATCTTCAGACTGTGGGTTCAATCCTCCCACACATAATGGGTTTCTACCAACACTTTCCTCGTTCGGATTTCCATTGTCTGGTTGTGTTCTGATGGTGTCCTAATCTGAACAACACTGAGGAAAATGATTTTCAAAACTACATGATTTCTTGGACTAAAACTTTAGCATGACTTCACTTTGTTGGACTCAGCAGAAGTGGACTATAGTCCCCATTTCCCATGCTGGGGACACATTGAAGTGTGGCCCTAAGTTGCCCAACCTTACTTTCATTTATTTTTTTCTTCAGATACAGTTCTCCTTTTGATCCCAGCATAATCTATAAACTGTGCCTTATGTGAGAAGGTCATTGGGTCAGCTCCTACCCATCTCAGCACTGGAAAAGTTGGGACTCAGGTTCTCCAAGGACATTTGGAGACAGAGCAGTCATAGATTGCTAGTGACAGTAGGAGGAGGAGGAAGTGTTGTAACTAAGAAGTGGCCGGGTCCAGGAAAGATGGGTTAAGTATTATTCACATGGAGTTTTTGGGTCCCTTGAGACATCTGAGCCATACATGGGGCTGAATATGTTATAAATGAGAATGGCTGGCTTTTGTACTTGGTATACAGCTCTCCTTCAGAGTTTCAAACTTTACTGATGCTTATTCAGTAACCCTGCCTGGCAGATACCCCAGAGATTGTTGCCAGAATATGTCCATGGATTCCCACAGGAGGTTTAAAAGCTTCTCTTAATTAACTGCACATCAATAGCCCCAAAGAGAGACAGCAACAGTAGGATAATATCAACAGATACAGGCAGAGATAAGGCACTCTGCTGGCTGTAATTACTGCTTTTCTCTAGGTTCAGACAATTATTTCAGCTTCTCAAAGGACAAACATTTCTGTACTTATTTGCATCCTTTCTTAGGGCATAGTTTACCTATTTTATGTTCCAAAGTCTTTGAGAGTTTGAAGCTTTATGTTTTATTTAGGAAAAAAAAAGTGTGTTAAGAAAATCCTGTGTGGACTCTGTTACTTAAAATTCTGAAGAACACTATTTTTTTTCCCCCATGGATATAATTTTCCTTCTATGTAATTACTTTTAACCTTGAAAGTGTTGGTCTGCTGACAAAAAATTTCAGCTTAGGTATGTTAAAATGTTTGTTTAGACTTTACTTTTGCAAGATATTTGTAAAGGGTATTGATTGCTAGATGACAAGGTTGTCTAATATAAAGATGTCTGTAGGAGCCCTAAATGGGGAGATAGCTAAGATTGCGGTTAGCTGTGAGCCATAAAGATGTTCAAGCATCACCACCTTCCATGATCTCGTGAGAGTTGGCCCAGGACATTGCGGATCTGGCCAGCGCCATTTGCATGGTCTCACGAGACTTGGCCTGGGAGATTGCGGAGCTGGTCGGCGCCATTGTAGGCGGTGGTGAGAGGTGCGTGATTTGTGGGAGGAGTTGTTCTTGGAGCCAGAGAGAGAAGCTAGCAGAATAAAGAGCCTGTTTGTTTCCAGTCTGCCTCTGAACTTATTCCCGTGGTTTTGTTGCTGCAGGCGGCTATAGCTGCAGTCAGCGACAGATGTCTCTCCTTGGTCTTCAGGTTTGGTGAGTCTACTCTCTTTTTTTATAGCTTCCTTCCTCTATGCAATGAGCCCTTCTGTCTGGTTGACCACAAGATTTCCTCTCCATCTTTCATTCTCAACAATTTGCCTATGATTTGAATCTACCCATGTTTTGCTTTGTATTCATCCTGCTTGTGTTTCTGTGTCTTGCTTCTATGACGTTCTCCTTCATTATGCTCAGTTGAGTCTCTTTTTAAAAAAGTTTTAAATGTTGCCATCAGATTTGCAATGTGCATTTTCACGTAATCTAAGCCCACCTTTCAATAATACCATTCTGTGTTGCATATAGTTTAAGTACCTTATAACAGTATTTTCAATTCCATCCTTCTGTCCCTTGTGACATTGCTGTCACTCATTTCACTCAAAGTGCACAATCATCACTTAATACTTTGTTATTTCTTGTTATGGTTTGAATCTTAAATGTTTCACCATGAAGGTTCATGTGTTGAAGTCTTGGTTCTTCGCTTGGTGCTATCGGGAGGTGGTGGAATCTTTAAGAGGTAGAGCTTATCGGTAGAGCCACTTGGGTTGTGACCTGGAAGGAACTTTCCTGTCTCTCTTTGCCTATTGGCCACCATTAGGTGAAAAGCTTTGCTTTTGCTATGATGTGCTGCCTCAAACACAGGCCCTAAAACAATGGAGCCAACCAACTATGGACTGAGACCTTCAGAACTGTGAGCCAAAACAAACCTTTCCTCTTTAAGTTGATTATGTCAGATAGTTTGTCACAGTGGTATGCCACTAACTCATTTATGCTCCTTTACATAGTTATTTACAAGAAAATAATTAAAAATCTGTACTTCATTTTCATTTTATCCCTCTCTTTGTTCCTTTCTTATTCTCCTCCAAGGTGATGACCTGTAACATTTCCCTTCTTCCTGAACTACTTCTCTTAAGATTTCTCACACTGCAGTTCTTTTGCAGTGTCTCACCCATGCTTGTTCATGCACATACCTAATAACTCATCAGATCTGCTAATTAGGATAGTTAATTATAAGAGTCAAAGATAACCTCCTGGTGGGCAGGCGTGGTTCTCAGTTTTCTGACTCCATCCTCAGTCACAGATGAGCTTTTTTGCTGGAGCCTCAAGAAGGACCCTTTTCCAGCACTCCTACCCCTGTTGGTGTCTTTGTATCAAGGGACACTGGTTTCCTGTTCTTAACCCAGAGGCTGATGGTCTTTGCCAGCTGTCACCCTTCAAGAACTGACTTGTAGTCAATGCCTGAGTTCATGGGTTGGGAAGGACATTCTCTTTTGGCTTTCTGAGAGTTTCATTTCCATAAACAAAAACTAAGTAATAGACTTTCAACTTACTGCCAAATGTAGAATTCTGGAAATCTTCAATCTTAAGAGAGAATGGGGGACTGGGATTGTGGCTCAGCAGTTGAGCGCTCGCCTAGCACGTGCGCGGCCCGGGTTCGATCCTCAGCACCACATACAAATAAACACATTGAGTACAACTAAAAGCAAATAAATAAATATTAAAAAAAGAGAATGACATGTGATATGAATAAACTAGAAATAGACAATTAAAATCTTTCCTAAATGGCTAACCACTTGACTCAATGAGTTAAAAAATGCAAATTCACTTAGTTTGATTACGTGGTGTTGAGTCTGGACCTGTAAGACATCATATTTCAACTTCACTCCTATCATTATCTTAGAATCATGTTCTAAACCTTATTCAAAATTCCCTTACTCTTGAATGTACTAGGTTTCTATAGGAACAGCAAATACACAGGTGTGTTCTAATATAGCTCCTTTAGTACAGAAAAACTTGATATGATGCTAGATCCCAAACATGGGTGTTTTGTCAGGTGTGAGAATCTGGGTTTCTGTTTATGACAGTTTATTTTTCTTGAATTTCATCATTTTATAAAAACTATCTTCTAAACCAGCCTTGAATTATCCACATGCCTTCTTTTGTCCACATGCACAGTTTTGCAATGTTATTGAAGTTACTGTTTTACTGGGAATTTTTTTTTTTTTTTTGGAAGGACTGAATGACGTCTTACAAAGTTGTGAATGTTCTACATGTTCAGTTTTTCATTATTCACTTTGCTGACTAATTTCATGCATGATTCTGAACTTTTGCTGGTGTGTTTCTCTTGATTCTGTTACTTCTTTCTCCCTTTTGGTGACTAAGTTATATTTGACGTGCCAGACAATCATTTGAGACAGAGAAAAATGAGTAAATATGCATTGTTATTACTTTCCAAGCAGTTATTAGTACATTGCCTTGTGAAGAACTTTCTAAATTAAAATTCTATTTATTTTATGGAAAATATTGAAGCAAATGTCAAGTATTTTTACACTTTACTATGGATTCTTTTCAATGACCATAATCTTTCATATTTTGTTATGAATGTAGACAACTGATAATTGGTAAAAGACATACAATATAAGATCATACTTTTCTTTAGTGGACTTGGTAAGTAGGCTCATATCTTAGTAGTTCAGTAGCATGATTTAGAGAGAATGACACTGAAATTGAGGTCAGGACACCTCAGTTTCCTCTTACTTCTGCCACTTTATGTAAGTCATTGAAAAATTCCTTTACGTGTGATGCTTTTTTTTTTTTTTTTTTTTTTTTTTTTTTGGTACTGGGGATTGAAGTCAGGGGCACTTGACCACTGGGCCACATCCCCAGCCCTTTTTTGTATTTTATTAGAGACAGGGTCTCACTGAGTTGCTAAGTGACTCACCATTGCTGAAACTGGCTTTGAACACGTGATCCTCCTGCCTCAGCCTCCCAAGTGCTGGGATTACAGGTGTGCGCCACTGCGCCCGGCATGTGATGCTTGTTTTTTAATTGCAAAAAACTTATTAATAGTCTCTGTACACCTAAGATAAACAAACGGATCAACATGTTTGTACCCAATGAAATTAAACTATAATTTCCTTAATTAAGTGACATAAGACAGGCAAGAAAAGATAAATACCACATGTTCTCACTCATAAGTGGAAGCTAAATTAACTGATCTTAGAGGAATAGAAAGTATAATAGTGTTTACCAGGTATCAAGGAGAAGAGAGGGGAGATAGACATTGATTTTTGGATACAAAAAAGGAGGAAAAACACAAGTGTTCTATAGCACCATGGGATGGCTGTAGTTAACTATCTCAAAATACCTAGAGAAAATGATTTTGATTATTCCCAAACACAGAAAAGAATGATGTTTGAGGTGATGGGTATAATAATAACCCTGATTTGATCACTATACATTGTATATATGTACTGAAATATAACACTGTGCCTCATAAGTATGTACCAATATTATGTGTCAATTAAAAATTTAAAAAATAATGTCCTTGTGGCTGGCGTAGGTTACCATTATACATTTAAAGACACTAGCATGCAAGAACACAAAAGAGTTAAAGAGAAGCACATTATGGACTGAATACAACTTCATGGTAGAATTCCCTTCACAGATTGGCACTCATTCATTACTAACACATGTTTTCTCTATTTAAATGTTTCTTTTCAATATTTCAATATTTCAAATAATATCAATTGTTATTCTGCTTGTAGTTGGAAAAAAAGAGGTCATTGTTCTTTTGATTATATCATACAGGCAATAAATATCTTCATTCTGCTTGTGTTGGCTTATGGATGTGAAAATAAAGGAATTTCTCTAAGAAACGGAGACATAAAATTCTGTTTTGCCAGTCTTCTGCCTTTAAAAGTTTTTAATCCAGACAATAATTTCCATGAGACTGTAGACTCTTCCAATTATAATATTGTCCCCCACTAGCTTCTTATGTATCAGCTCATTCCTCTAATGGACCACACAGAAACTCTATTCTTTAAAAAAAAAAATGCCCAGAAGTTCATATCATTAGGAGGAATAGGAAGACTAATTTTGGTCAAAATAAAAATTTCTCATATGAGTCTGTTTATAAGTCAAAATAACTTTGAAGACATTAATGGTCACCCCCACCACAATTCTTGTGTTTATTCTGAATAATAGTGCTGTCAAAAGAAAACATAGTGACAATCCTGCACATAAACTCGGAGTATGACATTTAATGGTCTATTGAAAGAGCCTTCCCCAAATTTGATGGGAAATACGTCCTTGAGGGTTTGGTAAACATGACACTTGGGATCATCACTTCTGCTTAATTTGGAGTTGTCTGCTTTGAAATTATACTGATATTCCAAGAAAGAACCACAGATTCTGGTCTTCGAGTCTCTGTTTCTTCTGGTGGTCATTTCAAATAGGATAGATATGAATTTCCCTGGAAGACATAGTTTCCTGACATGAATAAAGGCCCATGTTTAACGTGACTAGGAGGGATGTGTTTCTTGTGACTGTGTGAGTCCTGTCACTCTCTGCTGATAGGATACGCAGGGTGATGACAGAACCTGAACTCCACTGTGGACATCCAAACCTTTGCACTGAGGAGACTCACCCTAGCACTTCCCTGTGGCAGCAGAGCCTCACAACCCAGGCCTTTCTCTTGGAGGACTGCTTCTGAATAAAATCCACCCTGCACAGGAAGTCCTTTAAAAAATTAAAATGTGGTTTCAGAGGTAAAGAGAAGAAGAATGTCTATAATTTCTCCTCTGCCATCTCACTGAGGAGAATGACCATTTTACCCTACTCTGATCTTGTCTTGTCCACTAGAAAAAAACCAACCATACATTATGTTTCATATCTTCTAGGCAGTAGAAAATACTCTGTATAAAATACGTGCATATTTTCTGCCTTTTCAAAATCATTTTACTGTACCACCCAACAGCTTCCAAATGGCCTTTAGGCTCCAGATTTTTAAAACTGGGATGGAAAGAGAACTTGGGAAGAACTTTTCAAATTAAAATTCTATTTATTTTATAAAAAAGATTGAAGCAAATGCAAGGTCTTTTTATACTTCTCTATGGAGCCATCATGGGTGATTTCAACCCAGCCTTAATTTTTTTCCCCAGAGCTTGAGAATGGCTGCTTTTATCATTTCCTTCTGGGGTGCATGATCTCACTTTTCCAAGATATATCAAACTGGCCAATCCCATTCTTTTAGGTACTGTAAAGTTTCTTAATTAAAACAGGACTAAAGATCATTTGACTTCAGCTTCTGCCCTGTCATTCTGCTATAGACATGAAAATTGTTTTTAATCAGTGGATATTCTCTTTTATCAAATATTTATTTTTACAGATAATAGTTTGTGGCCAACTACAATTTAGTATAGTATAGTCATTAAGACCATGATCCTACCACACCATGTACAACAGTAAGAACAGGGTCCTAATTAGAATAAGTCATATTCCATGTATGCATAATATGCCAAAACACACTCTGCCGTCTACTGCCATGCAGACTAAAAAGAACAAAACAAAGAAACAAATAAAACATAGCCTTGGAGTGATATGAGTTTAAAACCCAATAATTCTCAGGGAATTACTTAGCTATTATGAGCTAATTTTTTTATGTGGTGTGCAACCATTACAGATGATAACATGTAGGAAGGCACTTGTACTGTATGATATAGGAGAAGTGATTATACACAAGAGTAGTAAGTGCGGGGAGAGTACATGCTCACACACACAAGTATGCACAACCTGAAAATGGTGCCAAGTCTGAAGAAGTGACACTTGTGTGTTTTCTAAGAAATAATATTTGGGTAATCAACAACAGACTGGAGTGCTGATGGAGAAGCAAAGTAAAGCATTTTGTTGCCCCTTTAAATATGTCTTCTACTCTGACCCCTTTGAAGACCCTCAGAATATATCCCCCACCCTTTATTTTCTGTTGTTTTTTTTTTTGTTTGTTTGGCTAATGTGAATATATATAGTTGACTATCTTTTCATAATAAATTAATTTAAATGTGTGTCCCTGGAAAAGAAAAAAATAATAATTTTATTTGCACTCTGTCAACTAAATAGTTTTTAAACTATTATAGCACAGGTAATGAAAAGAAATGAGCTGTAGATAAAATAGATTCACTTCTTTATGCAGAGATGAAAAAAAAATTAAATGACATTTGAGAACACATAGTTTTTCCTTAAAAAAAAAAAAAAAACCTGTCATTTGTCCTATCTCTTTGAATGATGTCAAATAAAACCAGATTGTTTCCTGAAGAGACTTCACATTTTCTTTTTAATTTTTCATGATCATAGACATAGGAAATTTGGTTGAAAATAGAATGATAAACAGTTTTGAAGTAATAGATGTGACAAATTGAATATATATTAAATTTTGTCACATATTGGATACTAAAGATAATATCAATTACATGTGTACTCATTGTAGATAGAAGTTAAATGGTCACATGAAGACAGTTACAAAAATTTTAAGGAGCAGTTTACATGGAAAAATCTCCCAGCCCACTCATCCTACTTCCATGGAATTCTTTCATTAATTCATCCACTCAATGAAGGCCATGGAATGCCCATTATATGCTATACCTTAGGCAAACTAAGAGACTAGAAACAAACCCAGCATTTATGGATTGTGCAGACAATGACTGCAAAAATGAGTCTGGAATAAATGCAAACACACCAATATTGCAAATATTATCAAGATAGGAATTAATGGCTTTTGTTAGAAAAGAGACCATTGAGTCAAGTTTTAAGTCTGTTCCATTAGTAATTTAACACATGGTAGTAGAAGTGACCATCACGTAGAAAATTGGTGAGTCATTTTGGCCTATCTTTCCTCTCCAGATGCCTCTCCCACTGAGAGCGACCTTATCAGTCCTCAACAATATTTCAGCATGGTCATTTACAAACAGGCAGTGAGAAAAATGTCCATCCCTCCAATAAAGTGTCCATCTGAAATCTAAAATACTCCTTTATTCCCTCTGTATTTATATGCACTATGACAAGCAATAACATCCAGTAGGTCATACCGTGGTACCAGCATGAGAATCGATAGCATCCAGTAGGTACCAGCTGGCTTAGGGTGGTGCTGACTCTTTTCTGACGTTCACTCTCTCCAGGGATCTACAGCCAAAGAGGATGCCAGCTTCAAGCCCCCAATCATTAGCCATGAATCTCGTGTTCCCAGAAGGAATATTTCCCAGTCACCAGAGTTGGAGTCGGCCAACTTCCCTAGAAACAAGCCAGAATTGACATGGAAAAGCAATTTCATCCATCCCTTCACCAAATGCTCCCTCCAGCTCCTGTTGGAACCCACCCTTCTCCCTGCTGGGGTGCAAGTGCCTGAGGTGTGGAGAGAATGTTTCACAAAAGTGTTGAGACCTGGATCCTCTAGTCCCCTGGGGGGGGGGCTGTGTGGGACCTTCCTGGCTACTAGAAGCTACCTCCATCAGGGATCTAGGTATAGAGTAAGGGCTTTTTTCCACCAGGATTCCACTTTGGATGCCCTTGCTGAGGAGACTCATTCTTCCCTCTCTGCCCTGCATGGTGGCAGCTGACTGGGAATTGTCTTCCTGGGTTCCCAGTGCCATGGCCTCACTTCTGCACTTACTACGTCTGACGCTCGCTAACGGGTCCTGTCATCTGAATGTGCAATACCACCTCTTCCCATGGCTGCCACCTGGAACAGGGGACAGGTGCCCTTTCTCTTGCTCTCTTCTTGCATCAATTCTACGTCCACGTAGATAATCCCTCAATAGCCTGACTTGGCTGCTAAAGGTCAGTTGAGGCCACTGGCTTTGGGTGCCTCTGCCTCAGCCACATGCTGCCATGGGTCACTGTGGCACATTGAACTACCTTGGTTCCACTGCCGAAAGCCATTGCAGCTAATGTCCCACTCTGACCACACCCATCTATGCTCCAGACTCTGAACTTCATAATGTTTTTGCTCATTCCTTGACACGGTCTCTTAATTTCTCCTCTGCCAAGCGTATACTAGACTTCCTTTTTTGGTGTCTCCAGCTCAGTTGTCACTCTCCACCATTTTTACAACTTATTTTACCAGTGACCCTGATGAGTGGCTTCTTGTATCCTCTATCAAACACCAGACCTGGGGGGCTAAACAATTTGCTCTCTTTTCACAAAGAACTGAGTGCTAAAAGATTCTGAAGAAAAATTCACACTAAAAACAAACAAACAAGCAACAACAACAAAAAACCTAAAAGGTCATCAGATGTGAAGTTAGTGAGAAGGACCCTACAACTTACATTATACCCAAAAGGAAAGATTTCTTTGCCTTCCAGGACAAAAGTGGTGTGTCTCCTCTTATCTAAGATAATTCCTTTCTACAAGATCTGGATGATTGCTTTTCTTTTTGACCTTATCCCCCCCTGCATTAGTTATTTATGATTACACGTCACTACAAAATCGAGCACGTTAAAATACCAGTTGCATATTATCTGACAGCCTCTGAGGGGTGGGAATCCAGAAATGTCTTGGTTGGTTGGTGCTGCCTCCGGGTCTCCTGTGAAGTTGCAAGACTGTGGTCAGCCAAGGTTGAACTGAGGGAGGATCTACTTCCAGTTCACTTGCAAGGTTCTTGGCCAGCCTCACCTCAGCGGATTGCTGCATGGGCCTCTCCACAAGCTCTGGAACTTCCTCAGGCATGGGAGCTGGCTTTCCCCAGGGAGCAAGAAAGCAACACAGTGTCTTATAACCTAACCTCAGAAATAACATAGCATAGCTTTTGTCATATTCTAAAAACCAACTCTAGGAAAACAGAGGCAACAACATGAAGGTGTGAGTTCCAGGAGGTGAAGATCTTGCAAACTATCTTTTAGACTGACCATGAACTCAAAGGACTTCAGATTACTGATTTTATGCCTTCTCTTTTATATTTTTTTTAAATATTTTTATTTATTTGCTTTTTAGTTGTACACAATGCGTTTTATTGAATGATTTTATTTGTACATGGTGCTGAGGATCGAACCTGGGTCGCCCCACTTGCTAGGCGAGCGCTCTACCGCTGAGCCACAATCCCAGCCCCTCTTTTATATTTTTTAATAAAATATAAAAAGTCTTCTATCAGCACCTAGTATTTAAATATGTTTAATTTGACCCCATGAAGAAATGGTGTATGTCTTTCCATTGCTGCCCAACTTTGGTCACACAATTCCATTGAGAAGTGATTGCCATGTCCTTGGGGCATCCAGATGCTTGGGCCTTACAAAGACAATGCTCTGGGTCTTATTTGAAGGCTGAGACACATTTCAATTGGGAACCAGTTCTTCCTGTTTGAAAACCTTCTCGTATCCTCTATTATCCTGCATCACCTGGGTTCTCTATGATACCTTTACAAACTCTCTCTGGCTGTTGTTCACATTGGTGCTTAACATATCATATTCCCTTATCACATTATGGTCTCTTCTTGGGAGAGTCCATTTACCTTCCTGGTGTCTACATACTGATGATGTTACAGGAATATCAGGTCCATGATCATGATCATATGGAATGGAACCACCATTTGACCCAGCTATCTCACTCCTGGTCTACACCCAAACAACTTAAAAACAGCTTACTACAGGGACACAACCACATCAGTGTTTATAGCAGCACAATTCACAATAGCTAGATTGTGGAAACAACCCCGATGCCCATCAATAGATGAATGGATAGGAAAAGTTTGGTATATATACACAATGGAACACTACGCAGCACTAAAAGAGAATAAAATCATGGCATTTGCAGGTAAATGGATGGAGTTGGAGAAAATAATGCTAAGTGAAGTCAGCCAATCCAAAAAAACCAAAGGTCAATTGATTCCTTTGCTATGATGATACTGAATTATAGTGGCAAGGGAGGGGGGATGAGAGGAATGAAGGAATGTTAAATAGAACAAAAGGGAGGGAGAGAAGGGGAGGGGGCAAGGGGATAGGAATAATGGCAGAATGAGTTGGACATTAAGTGCATGTATAAAACCTCAAATGGTGTGAAAATTCTTTGTGTAAAACCAGTGACTTGGAAAACTGTGTTCTTTATATGTAATATGAAAGGAAGTGCACTCTGCAAGCATGTATAACAAGTTAAATTAAATTTTAAAAAGTCCACAATCATAACTGATATCCGCCCTCAAGCCCGTTTTTCTGTGGACAAAACTTTTGAAAGTCAGTGAAGCATAAACCCCTAGCTTATAAGACATGTTATTGGATAGACATCCTAGCTATGATCCCCACTGAAAGGCATCTTTGTATCTTCAAATGAAATTGGGATAAAATTTGATCCAGGTGAGATGATACTGTTATTTATATGTTTCTGCTTTGATTGCTCATTTGAATTTTATGGTGTATATTTATTCTTTGGTTGGCTACTGCTGTTTGAGGGCAGAAGCTGTTCAGAGGAGCACAGTCATGTCTAGACTAGAAAACAAAACAAACACAAAAACGTCATCAGCATCCTCTATGGATTCACAGGGGATGAGTACACTGTCACCAAGAGCTTGCAAACTTAACAGGTTAGGACTGAGCCTCAGCCGTAGGACTACATGAGAACATCCTGGAGCCATGTGGAATTCAAGGGCAATCGTAGGTGCTTAAATTTTCCAAAGATAACTGGACCCACCATAAGCATGATAAGCCATGCTAGGATTTCTACACAGGTGTGAGAAGAGGTGACCACTGATGGCTGGCATTAGATTCCTAGATAGTGCCATTAATCTGCAGATATGAAGCACAGCCTACAATAAATCGCCAGATCTTAGCTATTAAGGAACTGTATAATTAGGCAGTTTTCTAGTTTTTGTATTTGTTTGTTTGTTCATTTTTCTGGCAATTTGTTATTTTATTTTCTTGTAGAAAGTGAGTGTCAAATAAGGAAACCAGTTATGCCAGTTGGCATTTTGGAAGCTAATTAACTCTTTCTGGTCTTTGGGGTGCTATTTGGTACAAGACAAAAACTTAGTACCCTTTGATTGTTTAAATTACTTGTGTAGGACACTAAATAACCCCCTTTGGGCCCAGAAGAATGGATGTACTTCCTCATGTGCCCAGTTTATATTTAGGGAATATCTTATATAAGAAGAGAATCCTAGCCAGGGTGACTTCTTGTTCACAGGAAAGGCAGCTCTTGTTTGATGTCTGTGTTCGTGTATATCCATGTCACAAACACAGAGACAAATATTTAGAGAATGTTATGAAAAATTATGGTCAGGGATTGAACAATGGAAAAGAAACCAAAACCACATTTGATAGCCTAAATTGCATTTTATATTGATATACATCCAGCATATGGAATCCAAGGATAGGATTAGATTTGGTTATCGACTATGTCAAGATCTTCAGTCTTTAAATAGTTTAAAATCATAGTGTGATATGCTGATTAAAATAGTGACCTAACAGAGGCTTCATTGATATCTCTCTTTCCATCAGAACCAGCATTTAGTTAGTTAAGCAACAAGTTACTTAAGGTAGGAAATCACAGAAGACAAACACACATGCACACAACCTAATGTAATATTTTGATGATTTTTTTTTTAAATAAGATCTTTCTGTGACTATCAGTCACTTAATTGAAGTGTCTTCTATTTCCTTGTGGCATTTTGAATGCAAATCACATCCATGCGGCCTCTCTAGGGATCTCCAGTGGTTGTTTTATTTTTTCCCCCTTCTCCAGTTGGATCAACAAAGAGCATGAGGACACTGTATAGCAAGTTGAATGCAAAGTGTGTCTTGGGTTTTATCATGTTTCTTCTAAGTTTTTAACAATGCTTTGCCTAAACTTATGGTGGCACCGGAACTTTCAATTGTTGAGTTTTTTAAAAGTATCTAACTTTGCTTTATAAAACAAAATCCCAAACTTCTTTTAACACCCATGTTTCATTGTATCATGTAACATGTAATTAAACTACAGAATCATAACACAGAGCACAACTGACTAGAGGCCTAGCAGCAAGCATAACCCACACTTGGTAAGTGAAAACCATACTGGGAGGAGCAGAGCAGGTCAGCTATAAGAAATACGGGCCCCCTGCAAATGTCTACCAGCATGAGTTGCAGAAGGTGTGGCAAGACTGGATGAATTCTTTACCAGAAGCTTGTCAAGATATTCTGCAGAGTTGACCTACCAGTTGGAATCAAGACTTTGAGTTCTAATTCCACCTGGTCTTGCTGCTATGATTTTGTTGATCCTGATCTTCTTTACTTGTCATGTGGCTTTGCTCTTCATGACCATAAAACAGCTGCTATCCCTCCAAGTATTGCATCACTATCCCAAAGAGGAAGAAAAAAGTGAGTTCCCAAGAGAACAGTGCAGTGCTTACCTTGGAAAAAATAACCTTTTCTGAAAAATCACTCACAGGGTTCTGATGATGATTCTGTGTCAGATGCGTTGTCCTACTTGCAACAAAGTCAGTTATCCTGACATTGAACAGGAAAATAATGGAAATCCTGTAGATAAGAGAGAAGGGGAGCTCAGTGTTGTCTGGAACACTTGCAGTAGCTCTCAGCTGAAATAGCTCAGTGGCCACTGGGGAGACTTCATGACTTCCCTCCCTCTGTTTCCTGGTACATTCTAACAGACTCAGACATGCTTTCTGCAAGTGATTTTGCCTTTGGTTTTTATATTAGTTTGGTTCCTATTTTCTCTTCTATGTAAGTTTGATGGCGGGTGCTTTCTTTCTATCTTCCCCACTAATTTGTACCTAGCACTGGATAGATTGCCTTGTACACAACAACCCCTTGTTATGTTTAGTGAAAGAACAAATGAGGAAGCGATTACCATTGCATTTTAACCACTATAAGGAAGCAAATCCTTTAGTGGTGCTCTGGAGTCTATTCCATTGTTAAATACCCTTAGAGAATTTTTTTCATTGCAAATGATTGTTTATCTTGCTCTCTGACACCCATGTTTACTCTTTTTCTTTCTTTCTTTCTTTCTTTCTTTTTTTTTTTTTTTTTTTTGTTAAGACAATGAGAATATTTGGCCAATATCTTGGTCATAGCAATTTTTGTCTTTCTTTGAGTTCCTGAATTGTGCAATTATATTTTATTTCACAGGCAAAATAGATATGCTGTTTTCAGCACTGCTGTTTTATACAGTGTCCTAGATAAATAACACCAGAATAAGAAGGGTCCTGGATTCCCCTTTCCCCGTGTCCTTCCTGTGGAGGTAGAGGAACGGAGATTCAGAGAGCTTTTCTCAGTTTCTCAAATGACATGTAACAAGTTATTGGCAGAGACAAAATAGAGGCCCTAGTTTTCAATGCATTTCTGTTTTGTGCTGTCCTCTTTCATGTGACATTTCTTTACAGAAATAAACAAGATGCAACAATGAAACAGGGCCTCATCACCACATGCATTCAAAATTATCGTCCATTGTGCTCCTTCGTTCCATCGTGTTGGAACTGGCAAGAGCTAGGCCTGCTCTCATGTTTTTAAGTAGGAAATAAGTGTTTGAAGATTGATTAATTAGGGTCCTTTTTATATTTATAAGTATTGAATAACTGTTTCATTTATCATTGCTGGGTTTTATCGTAACTCTTGCCAGTTTGTTGCTAAGAGTTGACGGGGTTTTGAATTTCATAAAAGTGGGCATAAAATACTGTATTCGTTTTTCTATGGCTGTGCTGGGTGGCTTAATCACAGTGCTGAAATCTAGAAGTTCAAGGTCAAGGTGTCAGCAGGGTGGGTTCCTTTCTGGGCCTCACAGGATATGGCCACCTTCTCCCTGTGTCCTCAAGTGGAATTCCCTCTCTGCCTGCATGCTACTGCTCTTCTCTCTAATCCCTTCTTATAAGGACATCAGTTAGTTTTGATTAGGACCCCCTCTAGTCACCCCATTTTAACTTGATCACCACTTTAAATACCCTGTTTCTAAATACAGTCATATTCTGAGGTATAAGGTATGAATTTGGGAAGGAGAAAATTGGCCCCTAACAAATATCCATTGTGTAATTCCTACAAGGGGTCTAAAGAAAGATTCAAGTTCTTAAGATAATATATTTTTGTTCATTATTAAAGAAATGTTGTTAGGACCATAGTTTGTAATATGTTTGTAATGGTTCCAGTTTATAACTCCAGTTTCAAGTTAATATTACTTTAAGCCAATATTGTTAAAGAAAATCTAAACAATCTATTAAAGATTGAGATCCAACTATTGATTTGCTATGATTCCCCAACTCTCTAAAGATACATTCTACTAACGACATGCAATCCAGCTATCCCTAAGAATCAAGTATAATCTGTGTGTAAAATAAGATTATACATATTTGGATCTAGGTATCTTACACACAAAGATTGTACATAGAGAACTACCTAGATGCAAATACTGCTCCTTTTAATTTAGGGGATCCTCTTTGAGAAGTTTTCTAAGGTCTCTGAGAATCCTCCTTTATAAAATATAGATGATGCCTGCCTCAAGAAGTGCTAGGCGACTTCAAGTAAGTGACAGTTGTATGATGAGAGGCAAACAATAAATGGGTTCCATTATTATTTTAATACCACTTGTCATGTCTAATTTTGTCTATGCATGAGTATATTATACTTTTATTGACAAAAATTCTTATTCCAGGAAGTTTTGAAATTTGAATGTTTTATTTTTATAACCCTAATTTTAACTTAATACATTATGTATTATAGCCAATGATATTCCAGAAGGTAACTAGCCAAATCAGATATGATAGATGAATTTTATACTCAGTTAAAAGAACAAAGTTAAATTGTAATGGTTCATGAGAGACTGGACAGTGAATAGAGGTTCTGTGTTCCTGATCCTATCTCAAAAGGTTTTTCTGCTGATCATGGCATTATCCCAGCTCCCTTGGAAATGGCTAAGGGATTGAAAAATTGTCAATGTGTTGCTTAATTACCTGCACCTGTCTACATAAGAACATCTTATATGGTAATTATGGATCTGGTGCAAACCATCATACATGGGGTTTTATTGTGCTTCAATTTCCCTTCATATCTCAATCCAGTCCCAGGGCTACCTTTTGGCTTATGAGCACCCCCATTCAATGCAAAATAAATTGGTTCCACTCAAGAAGATTAGAAATGGTGGGAAATATAATTCCCCTTATTCTTGGCAACAATGTACATTATTCTTAACTAGCAGAAAATACACAGGAGGAAGGAAAATAGACATTTTTTCCTTCAACAATGTGGAAATTCATCAGCCAACTGGCCCGACATTGACTTTGAGAACTACACTGACAGTCCTCCTTGAGTCTGTGATCCTGGGCCTAGGAGGCCAGGGTACTGGGCATCCAGAGGAAGGCTAACAACTCCCCTCTTGGCAGCAAAGTCTGTACTCCCAATTGCAGGAAAGAACACGCAAGCTCAGAATCTCTTGGGCTGTGTGACAGAGGAGGAAAGGGATGGTTCCAAGTGGGTTGCAGCCCTGCTTCCTAGCTTCCTTGTGTAGCTCCATCTGCCTCTTTAGAGAGCTCCCGTCTCCCACTGTGTGCAGCTGAGTTGCAAGCACTCCTGGCGGCACTGGGTTGGAGACAAAGATATTTCCTCTGGTTGTCAATAGTGCTCCTATCGTGAAACACTCCCAGGAACATTGCCCAAGTGTCTCCACTTCCCATCCCTGGTCCCGGGGAACAAGAGGGAGAGCTCCCTCACACTTCTCATTGATGATCATCTTATCTCAAGGCCATGTGGATCTCAATCTGAAATAATACTGATGCTATTTTAAAATGTCAAGTCCTTGGAAGATCTCATCTATTGGAGCACATAACTGTCCTTGTAGCCAGAAGAGGAGATCACTACCCAGAGGAAGAGCCAGACGGCTGCGTCGAGATACTTAAAAAGACATTTGGAGGAGGAGAGCATCTGCACATGTTGATGGAAATGGGTTTGGAACTCCTCCTCTGATCAGGAAATAGGTGGACCATAAAATGTCTGATGCATGACGCTGCCTGCAGCCAACCCACGTTCTGAGACACCATTATCTTATTGCTCCAGAAGGTGCCAACAGGAAAAGGAAGAAGGTGTAAAACACCCAACACTTTCTAATCACCATAGTTGGGTTAAACCCAAAGTAGTCCTATCTCTACTCCTGCAAAATGACTGGTCATTTATATTTCATATCTCCAACTGGAAACTTTTTGGACCAGTGTTCAAAAATACACAGCTCTATGAAGATGAAAAAAGTTTGACAGGAGGGACATGGTTCAGTGGTAGAGTGTGTGTTTTGCATGCATCAGGCTCTGGTTTAAATCCCCAGAGTCAGTACCTAAGTAAATAAGCAAATAAATAAATAATTGTGCTTATGACATTTTGCTTTCTATAATAGTTTGTAGGTCCTAAAGGGCAGGGACAATATGTCATGTGTCTTGGTACATCAGATATTTTCTTTCTCATGAAAGACACCAAAATCTTTTTTATATAATTTTGAAGGTGGGATGTTTTGATGTTTTATAGTTACCTTTTTAAAAATATTATTATCAACCTTAAATTCCACAGATTAGAAATAGGAAGGCTTTAAATGGTTAGTTTCTAGATCTCAGAAGAATTTTCCAGATTCTTCTATGGAAACAGAATGACAATGAGAATAAGAACAGAAGGCCATTGTAAAAACATCTAACATCATGGACACAGCCACTGGCTGAGTCCACGTGGCTTGGTGGACAGGTCCTCAACACTGTGGTCACATCTCAGCCAAGTGCAGACCTGAGGAGCACAGGGGCCCTCCAAGGAGTCAGCCGGCTGGGTGTGGGAAGCACACAGGGCAGAAATGAGTCCTTGGGGTTTCATCAGCACCTGGAAGACTTGAGGAAGTCTAGGGTTCCCCGTCTAACCCCAACTGATTAAAATGCGGAGGGTTGGGGAACAGAGAAAAGGGACACTCGTTCTGAGGGCTTCTTGTTGTGGAAATAATCCAAAATTCAACCTAGAAATAGGTTGATGTATAGAGATTTAAAAAATAAAAATCTCGTGGATCTTGTTCTCAAAAAATGTAAATGGAAAATTCAGAACATTTGACTTTGCTAAATCTTGATGTATGTCATCACAGAGTCTTTCCCTGAAAAATGTCTCTGTTCTATTTCCTGTATTTTTCAACAAAACTTGACCTATATCAAAAATATTTTGGCTAGATCTAACTTTTCATTTTAAATTTCTTTCTTAACAGAAGAAAAATTTCTTTCTTAAGGCTTTTGAAACAGAAGAAGCCTAACTTCTTTTAGCCAGGGACCGTGGTGCACGCCTGTAATCCCAGCAACTTGGGAGGCTGAGGCGAGGGGATCACAAGTTCAAGACCAGTCTCAGCAACTTGGAGAGGACTGTTTCAAAATTAAAAAAAAAATTCCTAGTACTATTAAAACAATGTACAATATTATATTAGGGCAGCCTTGTTATTTTTTTTGGAAAAACTGGAAGCTGGAAGAATGGAGACACTTTTGGTTTATCTCTACCACCACAACTCTGTGGTTGCTTGACTGAGCAGGGCTGAAAGAAACATATCATCTGGCTGAGGTGAAAATCACCAAATAGTCCTTGCAAAAGAAATGAATAAGATGTATAGGTGTCACTTCATTGTCATTTTTTATTTAAAAGTTTGGTTAAAAGAAATATTATATGTATATATATGATGTGCATATTTATACACATGGACCTACACATACATATATCTATGTAAATATATATGAAATTAATATAACTTAAAAAGAACAAGAACGTTAATTAAAATAAAATTGAAAGTATAGCTGAAGAATGCAAAACAATAAAAGTAAAAGAGTAATAATTTGGGCTGGGGTATATGAAGGGAAGCCCTGAGAGCTCCTCTATATGACCAGCTGCATCTTCAAAACAGCAAAGGGTACCCAGATCCTGCTGAATCCAACTGAGTGCTCACTGTCCCAAGATTTCCACAATGGCTCAATTTAGCAGCCAAACACACCACTAGCTTTGAATCACTCTGCTTTTCTGTCTACCTCACTGTGGAAGATCATCTAACACACCTTGTCTCAATGTTTTCTCACAGGTAAATTCAAAATATTTCCAGGAAAGGATCCTTCAGTTTTATTCAGGGGTAAATGTCAATCATGATACCCCCCAATTAAAAAGTACATAAGACATGAAAATAATGTACTCTAGTTCTCTAATTGCTAGAATCACACCAGGAATACACCATCATATTTACATTATTGTTGATTTCTCTTTTGCTCTTGATGGGTAGGAAAGTGTTTTTTTAAACTGTTTGTGGTTGGTGGCCACCTGATCTTTCTCGAATGTTAATATTTATTTAATTTCTATCACTCATAGAAATATAATAATACAGAAGCTAGTTTGTTATATGCCACAGTCTCTTAAAGAGGTAGAGGAAATAAATACATTACTGAGCTCGGGCGTGTTCACAGAAACCCATCCAACATTTCATTATCTTAAAAAATAGAGCCGTACATCATTGTGTGGCGATACAGATAAGTGTGACTGTTTAAAAGAATAATTCTGAAGAAATATTACAGTACAAATGCAACCAGAGTGAGAAAGCTGAGGTTGCTCAGTATGTATTATAATATTAGATTATAGCTCTGCATTCAGAGTAATAAGATTCAGTTTCCAGGAAGGGGATGAAAAATTATATACCATTTTATTTGTTTATTATTCAAACAAGTTAGTGATTGATATCATTTTCAGGGAAGTAGGAGTAAGCAAAAGAAAAAAAAATCTTTCTAAGGATAGAAAACATAAGATATAGGACTTGGAACATGAAAACATCTGAAATAACACACTTGTCCCAAAGACAGAGATGTACCAGAGTTGGTCTCACCTACAGAAACAGAAGGTGAGGATTAGGTCTCAAGTGTGCTTGTCAGAGCTGGCTTTCTGGAAACAACAGACAGCCAGGGCAAGGGAAGGGAAGAGTGAGATCTTGAGCCTTTGAAAGAACAGTAGGGCAACCCCTGGGGAGAGAGGCCTAGTAGTCATCAGCTGTAGACTCAGAATGGCCCCATAGGTAAAGGGCACTTTACCTGAAGGAGCCCACAGTGGGACAACGCGTCCTCCCTTGAAGGGGAGCCAGGCTGCAGTCAGTCCCAATGCCCACCACGCCCACTGGCCTTCAGTCCCTCACCCCTCCCTCCGTTCTGCTTCTTTCCCTCCTTCCTTCCTGGCTCCCTTCCTCATCTGTCTACAAAAAGCAGTCATGGGTTTAAGTACCCTATTCTCCAATACAAGGTCTGTGATGAAGAATGTGATCATAGTGAACGTATCAGAACCAGAGCTGGGTCACAGTGTGCTCATCCCTCATCCTGTGGACTGGGAAAAAATCAATTCTGGAGAGAGAAGTTATCTTGCTTTAAAATGATGTTTTAGCCGAGGATGTGGGGAAAAGGCACATTCATACATTGCTGGTGGGACTGCAAATTGGTGCAACCAATCTGAAAGCAGTATGGAGATTCCTTGGAAAACTGGGAATGGAACCACCATTTGACCCAGCTATCCCACTCCTCGGTCTATACCCAAAGGACTTAAAAACAGCATACTAAGGGACACAGCCACATCAATGTTGATAGCAGCACAATCCACAAAACTAAACTGTGGAACCAACCTAGATTCCCTTCAGTAGATGAATGGATAAAGAAAATGTGGCATATGTACATAGTGGAATATTACTCAGTATTAAAAGAGAATAAAATCATGTCATTTGCAGGTAAATGGAGTTGGAGAATATAATGCTGTCTGTCTTAACCATGGAATCATTAAAAGCAATTAAAAAGTGAAGTAGCATACTTTAAATTGGCATCTTTACCTATTTTTCACTACTAAAGAGGAAGGACAATTTTTTATTATCCAGATAGAGCTGCGTAAAGTTCTTTCCTCGGTCTTTGAAAAGAGAATGATAAAATCTTTAACCTTTACATAATTTCTATGTAGTGTCCATTCATCCTCTTAACAGGTATTTATGGACACTTAGTACAATGGGGGCAGTATTCTCTGGGCTGGTGGTGCATTAATGAGTCTGTCTGCAGGAGGTTTGTACTTTAAGGTAAGCACAAAGAAACAAGCACACAACAAGCACACAAAATTCACACGAACAAGTTCATATAAAATATAATTTAGGTCACGATAAATACTGCATCAATTTTGTAGGCAAAAAAATACCAAAAGTATGTCATCTAAATCAAGCCTCAGTAACTGCATATTTCAAGAATTTAGCAAGCACAATGCATTCCAAAGGAAAGATCTTTGAAATGATTTAAGAAATTACATGGGTGTGAGCATTGCCAGCATAACAAGACAGACACCAGTGGAGAAGGAATTATAATGTCATGAGTAATTATTTTCCTTATGTCGATAGCATGACTTCTGAAATGAACTCCTTCCTTTTGAAATGACCGGAGACAGAAACATCCTCCTCAGAAACGTACTTGAGTATGACAGTCACCCAAAGAAAGATCATATAAGTCACTGTATTTCACAATTAAATTTCATTATTGAGGAATGACCAGACTGCAGCAGTGAGTTTCATTTAACTGGAGCCTCACTGGCTCATTTGCCCAGAAACAGCCCTGGTATGTAATAGTATGCCAAGGGAATTAATAACTGATGGATGATCAGACCTGCTCAAAGTGCTGGTAATCATTTGCTACTTAAACCGCCACATTTTGGCATATAAACAGCCCTTGCTGGTGCCAAATCTGTAATTACTTTACTTAACAGTGATGACACGTGCGTCTGTTCTGCAAGATCCCGTACTGATGCTTCTGTTGTTGGCAAAAAACACCCAGTACTTGAGATAATAACCTCATTTCTGCATCTGTCTCTCTGCAGGATGGCTCTTTTAATTCCCCTGTTCTTTTTTTTTTATTTTGTTTTGTTCTTTGAAAGTTAAAAGAAATTTGAACATTACTCTTTGAAGGGAGATAAGTTCTTTGAAAAACCTTATAATCAAATGCAACTTTCAAATATTATTTATCTCAGGCTGGAGGTGTAGGTCAGTGGAAGAGCATGTGGGTAGCATGCACGAGACCCTGGTTTTGATCTCCAACACTACCAGAGTGAGAGAAAGAGATAGAAAGGGAGAGAAATTGTTCATATCTTCATATGTTTATTCCTGTGACCAGGTGTTATGTTGATAGAAACCAGGACAGGTTCTCCCACTAACTCTGTCTCTTGGGAATATTAGTAAGCACCAATTTCAGGTGACTAGAATAAAGCAACCAGCAAATGGTGGAGCTCTTATGTATTGAGTAAAATGCCCCCACTTGGATCCAAATGCCTAAAATACAACTAGGGAGTGACATGGGCTGTTGAAAGAATAAGTCTAAAGGTATGGAATCTGAAATGAAAGGTTTTCATCGAGGAGGACAGACAGACATTCAGATAAATTGACCTAAAAACTGTGAGAAAATATTTTCCCAACTGATAGAAGGCTTTTGTTCTAAAGTTTTTTCTAAGTCAGCCTTGCAATAGAGTAAAAATACTTTGATGGAAATTAATATAACCACTCCAATATGTATTTGCTATTGATTATATGACATAAACATTTTTCTCAATATTTGATTTTAAAACTGTCTATGTCTCTATATTTGAAAAGTGTATCACTTTTAGTATTTTAAATAGGTTTCTTAGTGTTAAGTTGTGAATTTTTATTTCCGCCAAAGGTAATCTCTGACTTTTAGAAGAGATGTTTAGGCCATTTATATTTAATTTAAAAAATCAATGGAAATAGATTTAGATATAACATAAGTACTTTTTCAAATGGTCCTATCTGTTCTTTGTTCCCTGTTTCATTTTCAGTGCCTTATTTTTAAACAATCATTACCTTATGAATAATTTTTTATATTATTGTATAAATATAACAAACCTGTTACTTCTGGGTGCTTACTCCAGGGTTTCAACATGCATCTTTAATTTATTACAATCTGTTTTCAAATGATTTTTTTGCTGTGTTATGTGTCATGCAAAAATGAACAATAGCACACATTATTTTTGTCCCCTTCTTATTCTTTATGCCAATTGAATTATAAATTTACATGTGTAATATCACTTAATACACTTTTTGTCTTTTCTTCAAGTAGTCACTAGTTTTTAAAGAGAATGAACATGAGAAATAGAGTTATACAAATATTTGTCATTTGCTGCATTCTTCATTGCTTTTATTAGATACAAGTTACAAACTGGATCATTTTTCTTCTCTTGGTAGAAATCTTCTTAACATTTATGCTGCTGATTGATTTTCTTCATTATTTGTGTGTGCTGACAATTCTTTATTTCAATCATATTTTTTGAAAAAAATAGTCTCTGGATATAAACTTTTTGGTAAACAATTATTTTGAAGTTTGTTTTATTACTGTATCATTACTTAAAGAGGCCTTCATTGTTTTAAGATTTTAATCTGAGGAGAAGTTTGCTGTTCATCTAACATTTGTTCCTCTATTGTAATTGATATTTTTTCTTCATCATTGGTTTTCAGAAGTTGATTGACATCTCTTGATCAGAGTTTTCTTTAGGTATGTCTTTTTGGAGTTCTTTCAGGTTATATTAATCTGCAGTTTCCATAAAATCTGGAAAATTTTATTTCTTCAAGTTTTTTTTTTTTTAATATCCTCTCTACTTCATTCCTTCCTATTAGTAGGTCCAAAACTTGAATGTTAGACTAATATCTCACAAGCCAATTATGTCCTGTTTATTTTTATTTTTTAACTTTATCCTCTCTCTTCTTCACTTTTGATAATTTCTTTGATCTTTGAGTTCATTGATTTTTTTTTGCAATGTGCCATCTGTTGTTAGTTCTCTGTAGTATATTTTTCATTCCAAATAGCGTATTTTTAATGCTTTGTAAAAACTTAAAAATGTCTTGTACTTATGCCCTCTTGATGGTCATGTCTTTCTGTAATTTCTTGAGTATATAGTGCATATTTAAGATTGCTATATTATTGTTCTTGTCTTCACATTCTAACACACGCATTGTTTTTTTAGTTGTGTTTTATTGGTTGATTTTCCTCCTGCTTATTTGAAAGCCAATTAGTTTTATGTTAAATGCCAAAATTATGAATTTTACATTGTTTAATGCTTGATTTTATTTAGTTTCTTTGTTCTTGCATAAAGATGAATTACTTGGAATCAGCCAGATTTTTCTAATAATTTTCTGTCATGATTTGTTATTGTGCTTCAGTGTAGCTTTTAATGTTATGACTAAGTTTTAATACTAAGGTTAAAATCTATAGAAAAAACTACAGGTTGCCTCTTGTATTTAATTTTATTGCCTCTATTTTAACTAGTAGAAACACTAAAATCTTCCTGTCCTTTATGAATGTTATTTTCTAATGGTTCTTTTTACATCCTTGGGTAGTTTTGAGTAGCATCTCCTTATCCAAGTTTCATGTTCACTATGCAGTAAAAGAGTTGAGAGAATCCCTCTGAGAGGTACCTTCAGAAATCTGTGTGCAGAATCCTTCTTTCCAGTATTTTATCATACAAGTGTTATTTAACCCTGCTTCCTCAAATTCTCATCTCTCTCTCAATTTGCTGACCTCTTGTTTCTGTCCTCTCTTTTTGGATTGCAACCCATAACCTGCACCACATTGAAAATCATAGCTTTCACCTTTGATTCTTTCCTTAAGGATGATCATTCTGTAATACTCACAGTCCAATTTTTTAAAATAGTTGTTTTATGTATTGATTTCCTATTTATGGGAAAAAGATGAAACTCATCTTATTTCTTTATAATTGGTCTAAAAGGAAGTGCACCATGATCAAGTGGGGTTCATCCCAGGGATGCAAGTTTTGTTCAGCATCTGTAATTCATCGTATCAATAAACTTAAAGACACGAATCATATGATAATCTCAATAGATGCAGAAAAAGCATTTGACAAAATATATTTCAAAACATATTCAAAACAGTAGAAAAACTAGGGATAGTGGGAACATACCTCAACATTCTAAAAGCTATCTGTGCTAAGCCCAAGACCAACATCATTCCAAATGGAGAAAAATTGAAAACATTTCCTCTTAAAACTGGAGCAAGACAATGTATGGTACACACATATAATGGAATATTTCTCAGCCTTAAAGAAGAATGAAATTATGGCATTTACAGGTAAATGGATGGAGCTGGAGACTCTCATACTAAGAAAAAAAAAAGACAATCCCAAAAAACCAAAGGTCAAATGTTTTCTCTGATATGCAGATGCTAATTCACAATGGAGGGGCTAGAGAAAAGTAGAGGTACTTTCTATTAGGCAGAGGGGAGTAAAGGGAGGGGAGAGGTTCTAGGGGTAGGAAGAACAGTAGAATGGATTGTAAATTATTACCCTATATGCACATATGATTACATGACTGGTGTGATTCTATATCATATACAACCAGAAGAATGAGAAGTTATACTCCATTTATGTATGATGTATCAAAATGTATTCTACTTTCATGTATAAATAATTAGAACAAATAAAATAAATAAAAAGGGAATTAAAAAATATTTTGACGTCCTTTTTCTCAGTGAAATCACTGTTATTCCTATACTTACAATGGCTTTACAAAGGGAACCACATAAGTAAAATTAGAGATGAAAAAAGAGATATCACCACAGATCCTTCTGAAATCCAGAGGATCATTAGAAAACTTAAACTCCAACAAGCTAGAAAATTTAGAAGATGTTGACAAATTTCTCAACATGAATGATCTACCTAAATTGAACCATGAGGATATAGAAAACCTAAACACACCAATATCAAGCAATGAGATTGAAGCAGAAATTAAAAGCCTTCCAACAAAGAAAGGCCAAGGAGCAGATAAATTCTCTGCTAAGTTCTATCAGACCTTTGAAGAAGAACTAATGTCAATCTCTATCACATTGCTCGATGAAATATAGAGGAAAAGAATACCGCCAGATTCATTCTATACAGCCAGTATCACTCTGATAAAAATTCAGATAAAGACCCATCAAGGAAAGAAAAACTCAGATCAATATCCCTGATAGGCAAAGATTCAAAAATCCTTAAAAAATATTGGCAAACCATATCCACAAACATATTAAGAAGATAGTATGACATTGTCAAGTGGATTTCATCCCAGGAATGCAACATTAGTTCAGCATACACAAATCAATAAATGTAATTCATCATATAGAGTTAAGGACAATGGTTGCAGGAAAAACATTCTATAGAATTCAACATTCATTTGTGTTAAAAATTTGGGAGAAATTAGAGATAGAAGGAATGTACTTCAAAATTGTAAAGGCTATATACAATAAACCCAAGTCCAACATCATATTAGTCAAAGAGAAACTGAAACCATTCTCCCTAAATCAGGAACAAGATAAGGACTTCCACACTCACTGCTCTTATTTCTTGAAATCCTAGCAAGACCAATCAAACAAGAAAAGGAAATTAAAGGGATAAAAGTAGTAAAAGCAGATGTCTATTTGTTTGCTGTTGGCATGATTCTATATCTAGAAGATCCAAGAAAACTCCATCAGAACTTCCAGAGCTGATAAACAAATCCAGCAAAGTAGCAGGATACAAGATCAACATTTATAAATCTATAACTTTCCTATACTCTGGTAATGCACCTGCTATGAAGGGAAGGAAATCTATTCCATTTACCACAATAACCTAAAAAAATACACCTTGGGAATAAATGTAACCAAGGAGGTTAAAGAATTTTACAATGAAAACTATAGAACACTGGAAAAATAAATTAAAGAGACCTTAGAAGGTGGAAAGATCCCATGTATTTGGATAGGGAAAACTAATATTATCAAAAAAGATTCAGTGTAATCACCATCAAAATACCAATGACAGTCTTTAAAGAAATAGAAAAAAAGAAAAACAAACAAACAAACAAACAGTCCATAGTCCTAAAATGCATTTGGAGAATAAAAATAGAATAGACTAAGAAATCCTGAGCAAGATGCTGGAGGTATCACAATACTTGATCTCAAAAGTTCATATATATATATATATATATATATATATATATATATATATATATATATGCTATAGTAACTATAAAGACCAATGGAATAGAATAAACTACAAAGAGAAAATCCACTTAGATACTGTCATCTGATTCTTGATAAAGATACAAAGAACATGTTGGAGAAAAGACAGCCTTTTAATATATGATGTTGAGGAAACTGGATTCTATATGTAGAAGCATTAAACTAGATCTCTAGCTTTCACCCAGCACCAAAATAAAAAATCAACTCAAAGTGGATGAAAGACCCAGGAATGAAACCAGAAATTTTGCAACTGCTCTAATCAAACATAGGGTCAACACTCCAACATGCTGGTGTAGACTCCAACTTCCTTAAAATGACGCCTAAATCTCAAGAAATAAAACCAAGGATCAGTAAGTGGGTTGGCATCAAAGTAAAAAGCTTTTTCACAGAAAATGAAACATTGAAGAGAGTGAAGAGAAAGCGTATAGAATGGGATAAAATCCTTGCCATTTGCTCCTCTGACAGGGGATTAATATTCAGAACATATAAAGACACTTCTCAAAAGAAGAAATGCAAGTGTCCAACAAATAAATGAAAAAAATACTCAACATCCTTAGCACTCAGGGAAATGCAAATCAAAACTACGTTGGGATTTCACCTCACTATAATGAGAATAGCAGCCATCAAGAATACAAATATTCTTGTATTCATTCTAATAAATGCTAGCAAGGATGTGGGGGGACAGGTATACTTATACATTGTTGGTGGAACTGCTAATTAGCACAACCACTTTAGAAAGCAATATGGAGATTCCTCAAAGACTAGGACTGGAAATACCCTATGATTCGGTTATCCCACTCTGTATTCATCTTAAAGAACTAAAATCAATACATGCACAACAATGTTTATAGAAGCAAAATTCACAGTAGCCAAGTTATGGAACCAGCCCAGGTGCCCATGAAGAAATAAATGGATAGAGAAAATGTGGCATATTGACACATGGAGTTTCACTCAGCCATAAAAAGAATGAAATTGTGAGCTTTGCTGGTAAAAGGATGGAACTGGAGAACATCTTGCTAAGTTAAATAAGCCAGACCCAGAAAATCAGGGGTCAGATGTTTTCTCTCATATGTGGAAGCCAGACCAAAAAAAAAAAAAAAAAATGGAAAAGGAAAAAAAATACCAGGTGGGTGGAGAAATCTCATAAAAATAGAAAGGAGATTAGTGGAGTAGAGAGAGCTGGTAGAGGGAGAAGCAGGAAAGACAGAGAATGTAATGGTAAAATGAAATTGATCAAATTATACTATGTACATGCATGAATATACCACAATGAATTTCATCCTCATATGTATCTATAAAGATCCAATTTTTTAAAAAAATCCTATAAATAAATAGAAGAAAGACAAGTAGAGTAGAGAAATGGGCGTGGGGGAAGGGAGGAGAAAGGGAAAGAGGAAGTACTGGGGACTGAAGTAGAAAAAGTTATATTCCATACTTTTATGATTATGTCAAAATGAACTCCATAGCCAAGCACAGTGGTGCAGGACTGTAATCCCAGCAGCTCAGGAGGCTAAAGCAGGAGGATTATGAGTTCAAAGCCAGACTAGTCTCAGCAATTTAACGAGGCCCTAAGCAACTCAGTGAGATGCTGTCTCTAAATAAAATACAAAAAGGGCTGAGGATGTGGCTCTCTATTTATTTGGTTGAGTATCCCTGAGTTCAATCCCTGGTACCCTCCCCAAAATGAACCCCACTATTATGTATAATTATAATTCACTAATAAAAAGAACTATGAAAAAATAAAATCCAAAAGAATGGAAGAAAAGTGTACGATATATTAGTAATTATCTTGTGTGCTGTTGATTTATTTTCAGAGAATAATATTCCCAAATAATGAATGTGATCACCGAAAGCATTTACCTTTTTAAAAATTCAGTCAGTGCAGATCCTGTGAAAGTTTCTTACTATATGTTCCTCTCCTTCTCAGATATAAACATTCTTAACAGTTTAGTGAGGATTAGGATCTTTACATATGTGTATGTGTATAATATTACTGTTGTTGTTTTACATACTTAAGTCCTAGAGTTACTATTTTTATTTTTATTTTCATTAAGTTTCTTAGGGATATTTTAAAGTCCAAACAGATATTGAAGGTCTTCAGTGCTTCAGGAAAAATAAAAATAAAATAAAATAAAATAAACCCTGGGGGTTGGAGGTGGGGATCCCATGAAAATAGAAAGGAGATTTAATGGAGTAGAGAAAGTGAGTACTGCTGCATACTACTCCATGCTGTGAGAATATCATAGTTCATATATTTGTGTTAAGTTGATTTCAGATTTTTAATTATCACAAATATGGAATAATTAACATAGTTTTAACTGTCTTTTCTCAGCATACTAGTAATTTTGTAAAGCAAACAATAAGAAATGGAATATTTCATTTTAGGATAAACACATTTTAATTTTAATGAGCAATACAATTTTGTCTTCCAAAATGCTGTACACATACACAAGTGTGTAAGTATGCCTATTTCTTTTCTATCTCATCAAAACTATATACTGTCACCCCATAAAATCTTTTTAAATACAGGTTGAGTGTTTTTTATTTAAAATACTTAAGACTAGAATTATTTTAGATTTCAGATCTTTTTCAGATTTGGGAATATTTGCTTATGTATAATGAGACATCTTGGAAAATAAACCCAGGTTTAAACATGAAATTTATTTGTTTCATACCTACTTTGTAAACATAGATTAAAGGTGATTTTATAGAATGTTGTTAGTAACTTTGTACATGAAATAAGAGTTTTGTGGTATGGAATTTTTCACTTACAGTATTAGGCACTAAAAACATTTCAGATTTTGGAGCATTTCAGATTTTGGATTAGGGATGCTCACTCTGTATACACTGGTGTATAACTATGACCTCAGTGAAAGTTGAAATAGTCCTATGTTTAACTCTGTAGTCATACTACAGTAAATTTCCCTTTTTCTTTGGAATTCATGACTGTTTGAAATTCAATTTTATCAATGTTTATTCATTTATTAGTAATTGACAATTGGTTCTTAAACTGTGCTTCAACTTAGAAAAACTTCTAAAGAAACATAAAACCCAGTGACCACTTAAGCATCTTTGCTCTGACTTGAGTTGTTATCGGCCACTTTTTTAATCCACTGCAGGTACCGTGTGGGATGGGCTTCTCAAAATGCTCTCAAGGAGCCGGGCGCGGTGGCGCACGCCTGTAATCCCAGCACTTTGGGAGGCTGAGGCAGGAGGATCGCGAGTTCAAAGCCAGCCTCAGCAATGGCGAGGCACTTAGCAACTCAGTGAGACCCTGTCTCTAATAAAATACAAAAAAGGGCTGGGGATGTGGCCCAGTGGTCAAGTGCCCCTGAGTTCAATCCCCGGTACCAAAAAAAAAAAAAAAAAAAAAAAATGCTCTCAAGGTTGGCCTTCTGTACCAAGGAAAGAATAACACAATATACAGTCAGAAAAATGAGTTTCACATCTACAAATGTCTGCAGAGAGTAGAAAAGTATAACACGATTGTATTCTGTTGGGAAAGTTTGTACATACTTGAAGGAAGTGGTACTCTTTGAGAGAGACATTAGAGACCAAGGGATAAAGGTACACTCATACATTGCTGTTGGGACTGCACATGAATGCAACCACTCTGAAAAGCAGTAGGTAGAGTCCTCAAAACACTAGGAATAACACCACCCCATGGTCCAGGTTTCCCACTCCTTGGTATATACCCAAATATTTCAAATCAGCATGCTACAGTGATACAGCCACATCAATGTTTGTAATAGTACAATTTATAATAGTCAAGCTATGGAAACAACCTGCATACCCTCCCAGAGATGAATCCATAAGGAAACTGTGGTATATATACATTTTGTAGTATTATTCAGCCACAAAGAAGACAGACATTATGGCATTTGCTGGTAAATGGATGGAAATGGAGACTATCATGCTAAGTGAAATAAGCCAGTCCCCCAAAATCAAAGGTGGAATGCTTTTTATTTTTTTTGCCTCCGATATGTGAAAGCTAATCCAAAATAAAGGAAGGGATGCAAAAACATAGAAGAAAAATCAGTGGAGTAGATAAAAGGGATTGAAGGGGAGGGAGGAAAATGGGGTAAGGTGAGAACAGTGGAATGAATCTGATCTAACTTTCCTATCTACAAATATGAATTTACCACAGTGACTCTCACCAACGTGTACATCCATAAGACATTACTTAAAAAAAAAAAAAAAAAAACACTAAGTAAATGGCCGAAAGATCAGTAGAGAGAAGAGGGGGGAAGGGAAGTAGTAGGGATTGATTGGAGCAAATAATATTCCATGATTTTATAATTATGTCAAAATGAATCCAAATGTTATGCATAAGTAAACAGAACCAATAAAAGGATAAAAAGAAAGAAAATCTTCAATACATGGATGGTGAAGACATATGATCCAATTGTATGCAACACAGGCAATATGCAGAAATTTGAAAGAAGAATCCATATTTTTGAAAACAGAGATAACTAGATTTTTGAAGAGTAGTTGAGTTGAATGTGGAGGAGAACGGTATCAGCCATTTCCTTTTTCTTTATTCTAAAATCCCTCTTTCAAAATGCACAATTTGACATTGCTTATACAAACCAAATTGAATTGTTTCCTAGTGGTTTCATGAATGAAAGTTAGTATAATTCCAACCAGGTTTAGTTTCTTAATGACAGAGTCTGTGTGACGGCTGACAAGTTTCCTTTTCACCCCATGCTGAGTTTAGCAGAGTGAAAAACTGATCACAGTTTCTGAAAATGGTCATTATGCTACCAGAGTCCCAGGCCAGAAGCCTGACTCTGGGGAGTCAACAAATTAGGTCAGGCTATGACCCCCCCCCAAAAAAAAAAAAAACAGTAACGGTGGAATGTGGGAAAGGAACTTTAGTCAGTGTCACTACACCTGGAAGACAAGGGGACCCCTCTCCCTGGCCCTGTCTTCCAGAGCCTGACCATGACTTGGGGGTTTTTATGGAAAGGGGAATGAGGGCAATGGTGGAGGTCCCCATAGGCTGAGGGACCACACAGCTGCCAAAGTGGGTGATCTAAGTCCAGTGTGTTCTGTCTATCGATATCTCCGGATGGGCCAGGCAAGGCCCTGTCCCCAACAAGAAAGTTGCTATTGCCCGAGGTAGGTGGCAATCATCTGATGTTAACTGGATCAGACCTTCTTCCTGGAATCCAAGGTCACATAGAGCAAAGGGACACATGCCAAATGAAGGCAGAGGTGCCAAGTCTTTTATTCTACGATTAGCTATCCACTGGACATTTGCAGGAAATAGTGAAGAGTTTTAATCCTTTATTACAAATAGATTCTTAATAAATACTCCTGGAGAGATTGGTGACCATACTGTGTCCTATTATTCTTTTACTTGTACTTTTATTGTTTGTTTTGAGATATCTCTGGGATAAAACTTAGCTCAACTTAATTTTTTAAAAATGTTTAAAATTTGTTTTAATTAGTTATACATGACAGTAGAATGCATTTATGCACTGTGATATATCATACATAGATGGGACATACTTTCTCATTTTTCTAAGTATACATGCTGCAGAATCATATTGGTCATGTAGTCACATATATACATACAGTAATAATGTCTATTTCATTCTACTCTCTTTCCCATCCCCACATCCCCTCCCTCCCCTCCTTTCACTTCCCTCTACCTAATCTAAGGTAATGCTGTTTTTCCCTACTGCCCCCTGTCTTATTTTGAATTAGCATCCACATATTAGAGAAAATGTTTGGCCTTTGGTTTTGTGGGATTGGCTTATTTCGTTTAGCATGATGTTCTCCAACTCCAACCATTTACTGGCAAATGCCAAAATTTTACCCTTCTTTAAAGCTGAGTAATAGTCTATTGAGTATATATTCCACATTTTCTTTATACATTCATCTATTGAGGGACACCTAGGTTAGTTCCATAGTCTATCTATTGTAAATTGAGCTACTATAAACATTGATGTGGCTGTGTCACTATAGTATGCTGATTTTAAGTCCTTTGGGTGAAAACCAAGAAGTAGGATAGCTGGGTCAAATGGTGGTTCCTTTTCCATTTTTCTGAGGAATTTCCATACTGGCTTTCCAGAGTGGTTGCACCAATGCGCAGTCCTACCAGCAACAGCAACGTATGAGGGTAGCTTTTTCTCCATATCCTCGCCAACATTTATTGTTGCCTATATTATTCTTTTTTCAAATATTTATTTATTTGATTTAGTTGTAAAGAATGCATTTATTATGTGGTGCTGAGGATTGAACCCGGGCCGCGTACATGCTAGGTGAGCGCTCTACTGCTGAGCCACAGTCCCAGCCCGTCTACATTCTTTTCTTTTTTTTTTTTTTTTTTTTTTGTGGTACTGGGGATTGAACTCAGGGGCACTCGACCACTGGGTCACATCCCCAGCCCTTTTTTTTTTGTATTTTATTTAGAGACAGGGTCTCACTGAGTTCCTAAGTGCCTCGCCATTGCTGAGGCTGGCTTTGAACTCGCGATCCTCCTGCCTCAGCCTCCCAAAGTGCTGGGATTACAGGCGTGCGCCACCGCGCCTGGCTCCGTCTACATTCTTGATGATTGCCTTTCTGACAGGAATGAGATTAAATCTTAGTTTTGATTTCATTTCTCTAATTGCTAGAGATGTTGAACCCTTTTTCATATATTTGTTGATCAATTGTATTTCTTCTCCCGTGAAGTGTCTGTTCAGTTCCTTAGCCCATTTATTGACTGGGTTATTTGTTTTGTTGGTGTTAAGTTTTTTGAGTTCTTTATGTATCCTAGAGATTAGTGCTTTATCAGAGGTCCATGTGGTAAAGGTTTTCTCCCAATCTGTAGGCTCCCTCCTTCCATTATTGTTTTCTTTTCTGAAAAGAAGCTTTTTAATTTAAATCCATCCCATTTATTGATTCTTGATTTTACTTCTTGCGCTTTAAGAGTCTTGTTTAGCAAGTCAGATCCTAGGCCAATGTGGTGCAGATTTGGGCCTATTTTTTTTTTCTTTCATTAGGCACAGGGTCTCTGTTCTAGTGCCTAAGTCTTTGATCCACTTTGAGTTGATTTTTGTGTAGGGTGAGAGATAGAGATTTAATTTCATTTTGTTACATATGGATTTCCAGTTTTGCCAGCACCATTTATTGAATAGGCTATCTTTTCTCCAGTGAATGTTTTTGGAACCCTTGTCTAGTATGAGATAACCATATTTATGTTTATTTGTCTCTGTGTCCTCTATTCTGTACCATTGGTCTACAAGTCTATTTTGGTGCCAATACCATGCCATTTTTGTTACTATAGCTCTGTAGTATAGTTTAAGGTCAGGTATTGTGATGCCTGCTGCTTCACTTTTCTTGCTAAGGGTTGCTTTAGCTATTCTGGGTCTCTTATTTTTAAAAATAAATTTCATGATTGCTTTTTCTATTTCTATGAAGAATGTCATTGGGGTTTTAATAGGAATTTCATGAAATCTGTATAGTGCTTTTGGTAGTATGGTCATTTTGACAATATTAATTCTGCCTATCCAGGAGCATGGAAGATCTTTCCATCTTCTGAGGTTTTCTTTCTTTCTAATTCCTTTCTTTAGTGTTCTGTAGTATTCATTGTAGAGGTCTTTCACCTCTTTTTTTAGATTGATTCCCTGTTTTTTGTTTTGTTTTGTTTTGTTTTTGTTTTTGTTTTTTAGGCTATTGTGAATGAAGTAGTTTTCCTAATTTCTCTTTCAGTGGATTTGTCCCTCATGTATAGGAATGCATTTGACTTATGGGTATTGATTTTATATCCTGCTACTTTGCTGAATTCATTTATTAGTTCTAGAAGTTTTCTGGTGGGATTTTTTGGATCTTCTAGATTTAAAATCATGTCATCATCAAATAGTAATAGTTTGAGTTCTTATTTACCTATTTGTATACTTTAATTTCTTTCTTTTGCCTAATTGCTCTGGCTAGAGTTTCAAGGATGATGTTGAATAGAAGTGGTGAAAGAGGACATCCTTGTCTTGTTCCAGTTTTTAGAGGGAATGCTTTCAATTTTTCTCCATTTAGAATGATGTTGGCCTTGGATTTAGCATATGTAGCTTTTACAATGTTAAGGTATGTTCCTACTATCCCTAGTTTTTCTAGTGTTTTGAACATGAAGGTGTGCTGTATTTTGTAAAATGCTTTTTCTGCATCTATTGAGATGATCATATGATTCTTGTTTTTAAGTCTATTAATATGATAAATGACTTTTATTGATTTCCATATATTGAACCAACCCTGCATCCCTGGGATGAATCCCACTTGATCATGGTGCACTATCTTTTTAATAAGTTTTTGTATGCAATTTGCCAGAATTTTATTGAGAATTTTTGCATCTATCTTCATCAGGGATATTGGTATGAAGTTTTCTTTCCTTGATGTGTCCTTGTCTGGTTTTGGTCTCAGGGTGATATGAGCTTCACAGAATGAGTATGGAAGGGTTCCCTCTTTTTCTATTTCATGGAATATTTTCAGGAGTATTGGTGTTAATTCTTCTTTGAAAGTCCTGTACAACTCCACTGAGAAGCCATCTGGTCCTGGGCTTTTCTTGGTTGGTAGGCTTTTGATGGCGTTTTCTATCTCATTACTTGAAATTGATCTGTTTAAATCATGTATGACGTCCTCTTTCAGTTTGGGTAGGTTATATGTCTCTAGAAGTTTGTTGATGTCTTTGATATTTTCTATTTTATTAGAGTATAAATTTTCAAAATAGTTTCTAATTATCTTTTGTATTTCAGATGTGTCTGTTGTGATATCTATCTCCCTTTTCATCTTATATTTTATTAATTTGAGTTTTCTTTTTTTTTCTTCTCTTTGTTAGCATGGCCAGGGGTTTATCAATTTTATTTATTTTTTCAAAGAACAAACTTTTTGTTTTCTTAATATTTTCAATTGTTTCTTTTGTTTCAATTTCATTTATTTCAGCTCTGATTTTAATTATTTCCTGTCTTCTACTGCTTTTGGTGTTGATTTGTTTTTCTTTTTTCTAGGGCTTTGAGATGTAGTGTTAGGTCATTTATTTGTTGACTTTTTATTCTTTTAACAAATGCACTCAATGCAATAAACTTTCCTCTTAGTACTGCCTTCATAGTGTCCCATTGATTTTGATATGTTGTTTCAGTGTTCTCATTTACCTCTAAGAATTTTTTATTTCATCCTTGATTTCTTCTACTATCCATTCATCATTCAATTGTGTTTTATTTAGTCTCCATTTGTTACAGTAGCTTCTATTATTTATCTTATCATTGATTTCTAATTTCATTCCATTATGGTCTGATAGAATGCAGGGTATTATCTCTGTTTTTTGTTTTTTTATTTACTAAGACTTGCTTTGTGGCATAAGATATGGTCTATTTTAGAAAAGGATCCATGTGCTGCTGAGAAAAAAAGTATATTTTCTTGTTGATGGATGGAATATTCTATATACATCTGTTAAGTCTAAATTATTGATTGTATTATTTAATTCTATAGTTTCCTTATTTAGTTTTTCTTTGGAAGATCTGTCCAGTAATGAGAGAGGTGTGCTAAAGTCACCCAGTATTATTGCATTGCGGTCTATCTGACTTTTGAAATTGAGAAGGATTTGTTTGATGTACATAACATGCTCCATTGTTTGTAGCATAAATATTTATAATTGTCATTTTCTGCTTATATATACTTCCCTTAAGAAGTATGAAATGTCCTTCTTTTTCTCTTCTGATTAACTTTGGTTTGAAGTCTACTTTATCTGAAATGAGAATGAAAACCCCTGCTTGTTTACACCATCCGTGTGAGTGATAATTTTTTCCCCATCCTTTCACCTTCAGCCTGTGGATGTCTTTGCTCATGGAGTGAGTCTCTTGAAGACAGCGCATTGTTGGGTCTTGCTTTTTAAGCCAATCTGCCAGTCTATATTTTTTGATTGATGAATTTAGTCCGTTAACATTCAAGGTTATTATTGAGATATGATTTGTATTCCCTGTCATTTTGATTTATTTCTGGTCTTTGATTCATCTTGGTTTCCCATTTAGTTGAATGTCCCTTTAGTGTAGATCCTCCCTTTGCTGGTTTTCACTTTTTTTTTTTTTTTTTTCACTTCATCCTCATGGAATATTCTGTTGAGAATGCTCTATAGTGTAGGCTTTTTAGTTGGGAATTCTTTTAATTTTTGCTTATCATGAAATGTTTTAATTTCACCTTCAAATCTGAAACTTAATTTTGCTGGATATGAAATTCCTAGTTGGCATCGATTTTCTTTTAGAGCTTGAAATATATTATTCCAGGACCTCCTGGCTTTGAGGGTCTGAGTTGAGAAATCAATCAAGATTCGAATTGGTTTCCCCCTATGCATAATTGATTTTTTTTTCTCACAGCCTTTAAGATTTTATCTTTATTCTGTGTGTTGGTCATTCTCATTATAATGTGACTTGGTGTGAGTCTGCTGTAATTTTGTACACTCAGGGTTCCTGTAAGTCCTTGTATTTGATTTTCCATTCCATTCTTTAGGTTTGGGAAATTTTCTGCTATTATATCATTGAAAAGATTGTGCATTCCTTTGGTTTGTAACTCTGCTCCTTCATCTATTCCAATAATACTTATTTTTTTTTTTTTACATTATCCTGTAATTCTTGGATGTTCTGTTCATGTTTTTTTTTTTTTTTTTTTTCGTGTCTGACATGACCAAGGGTTGCCCAGAGAAGAGACCTCGGCTGGCAGCGGCTTCTGAAGCAGCAGCTTCTGTGGCAGCGACTTCTGCCTCAACTTTAAAAGGACATTTTGCTGGGAGTTTCAGAGTGTAGACAGGTATAAATAGGCTTCCTTCACCCCCAAATTGTGGGACAGCTTTCCGTTGATTCCTGTTTCTTTTGTTAAGGGCAGTATTATCATGCTCTCTGAGATAGAGAAGAAATACTGATGAACTTTTATGACATCTTTATCTTTGATACTTTTCTTTCTAGTGCACTAAATAATGATGAAATATTGAGATGTAGATACGAAGAAATATCTGAGAAGCACTTCAGGCATGTGTGTGACCTGTGGTAAGTTCCTTTAAGCTTTTCTTCAGTATATTCTTTTTGTATATCTCTCTGATCTTATTAAATCCAATCCATGAATTCAACATGTTCCCAAGCCTGGTTTATATTCAAGACAAATAAATGATTCCTACATTTGACATGATTATGGGAATCCAATGACTTTTTGCTAAGTTTGCCTTGGTTGATTTTATTTTGTCTTATAGCTTCAAGGCTGAAGTCTCAGGACTTTTTTCTCTATAGTTGAATATGTTCCTTTATATTGTAAAGTAAAATTGCTTTTGGACTTGACTTGGAATTCAGAATGAGTGTTGACAGAGGTTTTACCCATGTTGAAAATTCATTAAGGAAAGGGGATATGGAATGATATGTCCCCATGTCCCAATAAATTTTGGAAATGATTAAGTTCACTAGCAAAGGTAGTAGCTAATTGTACTTCTTCCCTTTTCTGTGTACACTCGCTGCCAGGTCAAGTCATCGGTTTTTGGCTGCCAGTTTTCTGTGTTTCTCAGGGAGTCATGAGAAACTCCCCACCCTCTTCTTGGAAGGAGCTCTGAGCTGCTTGGAACAAAGGAACAAGGTAACTACACTCAATGTTTTTATTTTCATGTGCGCACATGCTAAACCTCTACTTAAAATGCATTTATACTCCTTCATGAAAAGGATGAGTCACCTGTGTCTGCAACTTCCACATGTAAGTTATGTATTCCCCTAACAATGTTCACCCACCTGATTTACACCGTAATGGAAAAATCATGTCTAAGTGGCTTCGTTAGAAGTTTCATCTAGTTCCAATTCTGTATTCCTTGTCTTAGGTACAACTCCTACTTCTGTGTTTTCCTTCTTTATCTTGCCAGGGATCTGACCAGAGCGTAGAAGGCAGAAGCTTCCGTGAGAGGCTGAATTCAGTCTTGGATTTGGGATGGCTGTACACCTGGGTACAAAAGTCAGATGAGCCCATAGGCAGAGGCCTCTTACAGGGAAGAAAACATTTTATTATGTATTTGTAGATTATTAATAAAATATAACTTGATCAAATATTTAGGAGGCAGTAATTGCATAATGTTAGACTTTTTAGAGTATTGATTAAGTCCTTAACAAAATAACCCACCAAGATAAAGTGATCCTTCATAGCTTTTCTGCAGAAAATAGCTTTGATTCAGAGCTTTTGCTGTAGTTTTGGCTCTTCACATCCTGTTCAAAAAAAAAAAATATGCCTTTGAATTAAAATAGTTGTCAAAAAATTTAAAAAATAAAAATGGAGGCACTTGAAATGGAGTCCACTTAAAATCAGTCATCACATCCCAGAAAGTTCCACAGCTGAACCCTCACACTGGGCTGCAGACACAGCCACCCACTCCCTACCCCTCAATGTGAGCTGACCCTCAAAATATTATTAACTTATTCTGACCTTCTGTTCAAGGGATGCCTTCCTCCAAACTGTGCAGACTGAGAACCCACCCAGGGATCTTCCTTATAAGACATCTTAACTACTGCCAGCACCACTCATAATTCCTAAGAGTGAAGCCACTCCCAACACCCTTGCAGTTTAAATCAACAAATGCAGTCTCCACTTTGTAAAACCTGGGAGCACATTTTTAAGACTGCTTCAATTAGTGTTTTCCCGCACTACAATCTTAATTAGCACCAAAGAAGTATAATTTGCTTTGTTCTCAATTAGGTCAACTTTATTCTAGGTAAACATAATCCAACTTAGTATTGTTTAATTTTGATTTTGCTAGATTTGTTGGCCATTTTGATAATATGACAAAGTTGGATAATCTGAGTTTGAGGAAGGAATGAATTTTAATTTAAGAAAAATGCTACCATGTGAATATGTCAACAAACTAGAATTCATAATAAATGGATACAAAAATATATGGAAATGAACATAAAATTAAAAAATCATCACCAATTTGATTAATCAATTGATTTATTTTTTTTTAAAACCTGCTATTTACTAATCAATCTAAACGATTTTGAAGCTAAAGGGTTAAACAAAAGACATTTCATGCCCTCATAAGGTTAATGTTCTAGTTAAAGAAGTGAAATACTAAGACAAATCTGTTCAATTCATTCATACTTATATACGTGATGAAAGGTAGTGACAGTGACAATAAGAAATAAAGCAAGTGTAGGGACTCAACGTACAAGAGAAGATAGAAGAGGCTATTTGAGGAGGATTGAGAGGTCAGTCTGAGAAGATGAAATCCCAACATTGAATCTATGCAGCGAAGAAGATGGCCATGTTAATATCTAAGGGAAAAAATTCCCATGCAGAGGCCTGAGCCCGGTGTGGTTCACTAACTGGAAGATGTGCCCAGGATGCTCTGACCTACAGCAAGGGGGCGCCATTGAGGCTGTGGAGCCCTGTGGTAAGAGAGGGGGGAGGAGTGGAAATCATGGGTCTTAGTCCATTTTCCATTGCTATCACAGAATAGCAGAGACTAGGAAATCAACAAACAACATAAGTTTATTTGTCTAATGGTCCTGGAGGCTGAGAATTCTAAGAGCATTGTGCTGGCCTGTGGTGAGGGCCTTCATGCTGTGTCATAAAATGGTAGAAGAGCAGGCAGGCAGGGGACAAAGAGACAGAAGGTGGAACTCCTCCTCTTTATCAGGAACCCACTCCCTGAATATGGCATGAATCCATTCACCTAATCATCTCCTAAAGAGTCATGTGCTGGTACTTCACAGTGGCAACAGAGTTCCATTTCACAGGGGACACTCAACCATAGCAGCAGTGACCTCGCGGAGGGCTGTGTCATGCACTGACCTTCTATAAACTCACTGTGGGTGGAGATTTGGGAGCAGAATAGTGAGGAGACTTACTTGTTTTAACAGAATCAAGGAGACTGTAAGTTAGAAAAGAGACGTGCACGTGGGGACAGGAGCGGACAGGTGCAGGAAGCCATACTAGGAAGCTGCTGCTCTTGGAGTCTAGGTGTAGAAGATCAGAACAAGATGTAGAAGATGCTTTTAATAAGATAGCCTCAGATTGCGACAGTGTGTGTTTTACTGAGATTCAGAGTCTGAGGTCATAACTCGCAATAAAACATGTTAAATTGACTAGGATATTTGTATTCATTGGGACAAATAAGGGACATAAATAGTGTTATGTCAGTTGGGGTTGATTTATCATCAAATGAGTGACAGTACTTTAGAATTCCAAAGGTTTTTAGGCTTCACAATTTCATATCTGGCATCAAGGACCTTGATAATAATTGTTACATCTATTTATATACAGTCCTTGTAAATAGTGTACATAAATTACTAACAACAGAACAGCTTTTCATCAGAAAGGATAGTCTTAATATGTATTCCACATGACCAAAAGTGTTGCCGCCTGAAGCGCTTGGAGCAACGGAGCCGCGGGAAGAACTTCAGAAGCAAACTGGAGACAAACAGCTTTTTATTCTGATAACTTTTCTCTCTGGTTCTAACAACAACTAACTCACGCCAAACACACCACTAAAATGGCGCTGACCCGATCAGCAATTTCGGCCAAGTCACTCGAGATCCCGTGAGACTACGGGTGGCGACAATGGCCAAATCTCCACGGCTCATAGTCAACTGCAATTCAAGTCAATCCCCAAACAGGGCTCCTGCATTTCCCCCTTTTTGTTTTAAAAGAGGTAATGCTCTAGGACGTCTATGTGCAACCAACATTCTTACCCGTCATCGGATAATCAAGGCTGTGCCCTTGACTCCTGTCTTAGGTTGATATGTCGGCCACATGAGACTGTCCCGTGAGACTACGGGTGGCGACAATGGCCAAATCCCCACGGCTCGTAGTCAACTGCAATTCAAGTCAATCCCCAAACAGGGCTCCTGCACAAAAGATTAATCTAATTTTTTTTAATTGTTAGCTTCTTATTTCCCATGCATAGTAGAAGGGACAACCCGTCTCACCTGTGGAAGGTGTGTCTGCCTAGGAGCTCCTGGAGGAAAGCCAGGAGGGCTAATGCCCACCTGTGCTGCCTGAGGAGCTGGGTATGCCCTGGGGCCCTTCTGTTCTTCCCAGAATGAAGGAGAGAGAGGTTTTGGGATGTTGGCTTCTGATGGCAGAGCCCCGCAGTTGGGAGGTGAAATGAGTAGTCTGTTTTATACAAAAATAAGCCCACTACCCAGGCAATTTCATTACCCAAATTCCACCCAGCCAAAGTAAATCAGCAAACCAAACACAACCTCTGCTCTGAACACATAGAATAAATACAGTTTTTTGTTTGGGTTTTTAAACTGTCCTTTGGTGGCATCAGAATTCTGTGGTCAGGCGCTGCTTAGAACCCTCTTTCCACCCATGTTGTGATTCCATTCACTGACTTGAAAGTTCAAAATCAATCCAGTGATTGAAGCTCATCAGTGATGCCCATTTTCAGTTGTGTGTTTTATATTATACTTCATTCACACACCACTGTTGAAAATACATTTCAATTCACTTTAACTATAGGGTTACTTTAGGGCTGGGAAAAGTGCCTAGCATGTGCACGACCCGGGTTTGATCCTAGCACCACGTAAAAACCAAGAATTGTGTACAACTAAAGCAAATAAATAAACTCTTTTTAAAAAGGGCCTTTAGAAATACCCTTTCATAAACACTCTCTGGCAGAATATATGTTATGGAACTGTTTCTATGTATGTGTTGTTTCACACATTTTTCTGACTTTCTAAAACTTAAAACTTTTCTAAACACCTTTTTAATTATTTATTTATTTATTTTTATGTGGTGCTGAGGATTGAACTCAGGGCCTCACACGTGCTAGATGAGAGCTCTACCACTGAGCCTCAACCCCAGCCCTAAACACCTTTTTAAAATTTTGTTTTAATCAGGAAAATTTTAATAAGTCATCTGAAATATTTCAGGTTGGTTTCTCTTTGTATGTGTGTAAAAACATGCTAATTGCATATATACATGTAATATAATATATGCATGATATGCTATTGGCACGGAACATAATTTCTTGCCTATACAATTATCATCCAAAATAAACATATTTGTAGATTAATTCTATATTGCACTGTCTTCTCTGAATTGTCTGCAGACAAAAATTGTAATAGGGCTATTACTTTTTCAGAATCACCATCGTAAATTTAAGCTAGAACCAAACTTCATAGGGATTAAGGAGTTAAAAAAAATAAAATTCTCTTTGAAGAAAGCAAAGAATACTAAAACAGGACATATGCAATGTTGCCGCCTGAAGCGCTTGGAGCAACGGAGTCGCGGGAAGAACTTCAGAAGCAAACTGGAGACAAACAGCTTTTTATTCTGATAACTTTTCTCTCTGGTTCTAACAACAACTAACACACGCCAAACACACCACTAAAATGGCGCTGACCCGATCAGCAATTTCGGCCAAGTCACTCGAGATCCCGCAACAAGTCCCGTGAGGCTACGGGTGGCGACAATGGCCAAATCTCCACGGCTCATAGTCAACTGCAATTCAAGTCAATCCCCAAACAGGGCTCCTGCAATGCAATGTTCAATTGTCAATAGAAAAGGATACTTTGGATGAAGTTATGAAGTTATCTGGCATCTTATTTTCCATGTCAGACAACAATGAACTTCAGAAAGAGAAAAATAAAGCAATAAGAGAAGAAAACTCTTACCCAAGTTATAATGCTTCTTTTATTTTCTGTCTTTAAATCTCTGTGAGGGAAGACTTTAAGATTATGGGCTTTTGTGTTTTCACAATAGTTACTGAAGATTTATCCAAGGAATTTCTGCACCCTGTTGTGGTTTGAATCAGGAATGTACCCCAAAGGCTCACATACTGGCGGCTTGGTCTCCAGTGCTACCATGCTCAGAAGTGGGGCTTCCATCTCATCAAGGGATTGATCCACTGGTAGCTGAATGACTACTGGGAGGTGGTAGACCTGTAGGCAGGTGGGGCATGGTGGGAGGAAGTAGGTCATTGGGGGCATGACCTTGGTGACTATTTCTTGTCCCTGGTGCCTCTCATTCTCAGCTTGTAGGCTGGCATGAGCTGAGTTCTTCCACCATGATATTCTATCTTGCCTCAGGCCCAGAGCAGTGCAGCTGGGCTGGCCATGGACTCCTCTTAAATCATGAGCCCTAATAAGTCTTTCCTCCTCTAGGTCCCTTTCGTCAGGTATCTGGACATAGGAATGGATAGCTAACTAACCCAAGCCCAAACCCAACCCTTTCTTTGGACCAATTATATCAAGTAGTATAAAAGAAATTTCATTGTCTGGGTATGCACACCGCACTTCCTTGAGAAACAGTTTTCTATAGTAAATATTGACTCTATGAGTGTGTCAGTCAGATTTCTGTGGCTGAGTCACTTAACCTGGGTGGACTAAATAACAGAGTTGTATTTCTGCACAATTTGAAAGCTACATATCTGAGACCAAGATGACACAGGGTTGGATTCTCCTGGGGCCTGGCTCCTTGGCTATAGATGATTGTCCTCTCTGTGTGTGTGTTTGTGTCTTCATCTCTTCTTGTAAGGACACTATTGGGTTAGGAGGCACATGAAATGATCCCACTTTAACTTAATTATCATGTGGGCACACATGCACGCCTTCCTGGGGGTTGAACCTAGAGCCTCATGCATTCTAGATAATTGCTTTATCACTGAGTGATAGCCCCTTAATTACGTCTTTTAAGACCTTATGTCTGAAGATCACATTCTGAGGTACTAGGAGCCAACTCTATGGCTTTTGTTAATACCCATTTCTGTCAAACACTGGCTACAATAAAAAGTGCTTGAAAACTTTGTGAATTGTCATTTCAATGTTTTAAACACACTATCATGAGTTTCTATGAGAATGGAGTCCTGGTGTGTGTGTGTGTGTGTGTGTGTGTGTGTGTGTGTCCTATTGGTTTGAGGTAGTGTGCTTTGTAAGAATGGGTACAACAGTAATTATATGTGGGCTGTTGATGCTTTTGAAAACCTTAGCAGAAGCTGAAGAGTGACATTCTCAAAGCTGAGACCCCTTTGCAGTTAATATTCTGTGAACAGAGTATGAGCAGGTAGTACCCAAATGGGCAGGGCTCTTCCCTGTCTGTCCCCTTCTCAGAGGTATTGTCACAGAACAAGAATCAATGATATGCACATAGTTCTTTCTTTCTTTTTTTTTTTAAGTTGATTACTGATGAGTCAAACCAAATTCACCCTATGCAAGAAAGGAAATTGAGGTCCAGAGAAGACAAAAAATTTTGCTATTATGGAACACAGGAGAATCAGAAACCAGAGGCTGAGTTCTAACATACCTGTTTCTCTTCCTTCCACGTGCTGCTCTCTGTGTTGAGTTGACCCCAAATCTTTCATGCCTTTGATATTCTGAGGCCTGGTCATCAAACTCCTTGTGCAGTGGACATCTGCTTCTATTTTCCTACCTGCCATTCCTACCCTTTCTCCTAATGTTAGACTTTTCATTGCATTGAAGATTTCCCCCTGTCCATCCAGGGGCCTTGACCTGCTTACATTATCAAAGATCCACCATCAGAGGACTCTGGAGCCAACTAACACTCATGCTAGGAACGAGAAGTGTCCTTCTTTTGGAGATCATGGCCTGGAGGATTGTGTGAGAGTGGAGACATCCCGATTGGGAAAGAGGGAGCCATAAGAACTGGGGAAGGGAGGAAAGAGAGAAAGAGAGGAAAAAGGAGGAGGACAAGGGAAGAGAGAAGAAGGAAGAAGGGAAGGAGGGAAAGGGATAGGAAATCAACATGCCATGATACTATTTGAGCCTGGATCCATCAGGACCTGAAGGTCATACTGTTCCTTCTGTAACTTTCAGTTAGTGAAGCTCAGTGCGGGTGAAATTCAGAAGAATCAGAGCGGCCAGAACCCAGAAGAGAAACCAGATAGAAGAAGTAATGATCACAGCTCCCAAGGAAGACAGAAGACACACTAAGCTCTATCTTTCTTTCTCTCTAAGACTCTAAGCTAAGAAGACAAGAAGAAAAGCTCGCTTTAATCTTTCTCTCTAAAAATCTTTCTTTCCCTCTCTAAGCTCTCTCTAAGAAAGTAGAGTAAAAGTAGTAAAAGCTTAACTCTGCCTCCGAGAGTTTTTCCTCCCGGGTTACGGTACCAGGTTGCTTACAAATGAATCAGTGCATTTCCCCATCACAGCCACACACACTTTTTTTTTTTTTTTTTTTTTTTTTAAATAGAGAGTGTGAGTTAGTTTCCTGCCATTTGCAAAAGAAGTATCACTACATGAAAAATTCTTCTCTGAATAAAGCCAATCTCAGACACATTTTGTAAGGTTGGGTACATACCTCATAAGTATAGCAAATGCCTCCCAAGTCTGAATCCTGGTTCTTAAATAAATGGGTGGTACAGAACAGTTGATAGTTTACAGTTTGCATGGAGCCACAGGGATGATGGGCCAGCCCATACACAGTAGAGTGCTTCTTGAAATACACAGTTAGAAAAATTGCATTTGATAAATTGCTTGATTTTCTTTGGGGATTGTTATTGCAGGTCAACTCTCATTAGCATTCTTATAAAAATGCAACTTCAATCAACACTGTACCATTTCTCAGGCTGGAAAAGGACTTACTTGGCTTACTTCTTTAATACAGATTACAGTTTTAAAACATTTAAGATGACTACAGCCTTTGGACTCTGTTTTCATTAGTGATATTTTCAGAGGGGGATAGAACAGAATCACACGTCTGGTTAGCTCCGATTCAAACTGATCTATCCACCCTGTCTTCCCCATACCCCACTCCACTCAAGATTTCAGAGTTAGGAGGGTGGAATAAGAATTATTATAGGTTCCTACATGTTCCTATCTATTTGGATTTCTGCGTTTATTCTCATGCTCTACATTAAGTATGGGGGAAGCCAAAGTGGTAATTGGTTGTGCTGCAGAGGATAGGGAAAGAATTTCATGCTCAACATTAGTTTGCACAGTGAAAGGCATCCATGGCACACTCTAAAGGAAACCATGCAGCTTCCACAGGACAAGATCCCAGGGACAACATTTTCTATAGTGAGCAAATCTTCCAGTGGTGAAGTTGTATCTTACCAGAGTCCCAATTTATATTCTTCTCTGACTAGGGAAAACATACAGATAGTTTCATTTACAAGCAATGAATTGGTTCTTGATGAATTTATCTGAGTTATAGATTCATGGTCCCTTCATCCAGCATCCATCCTGTCACTCACAGTGAGGCTGACATGTTTTCCACAGTTCCCCAGGGCTCTGCATCCTGGAACTTCATTTTTATGGAAGTGCATTTAGGAGCTTCTCTGACCCAAGAGACTCTATCAGAAGCATACAAAACCTAAAATGTGGAATCTAAATCTACATTCACTTACATGTAGCAGGAGCTTGTTTTGGTTTTAGTAAATACTGTTCGCTATTCTTTTTGAAAGATGGTCATCTTTTTGATCATATAAAGCATGTTAGTGATGGTACTTAGAGCAGTAAAGTGTGTGTGTGTGTGTGTGTATGTGTGTGTATATAGAGAATGTAGGGTAATATACACCAGCAATTCAGGTGGCATGTGATTATTTCTCTTCTAAACACAACTAGTATCCATGTCAATAGATACTACCAAACCACTGAGGCCTAACTACCACAGGTACTGGGTGAGAAAGTGGCAGGGTGTCTATAAATACCATTTTCAGTTTTCATAAGGGGAAAAAAGACAAAAGAAAAACTTTTCTCTCTTTTTTGATTTTTGAGCATCCAAAGCAAAGTATTCATTTTCCCATTGAGGGATAGCCCATATGCTTTGTGGGAAGCTACTCAAAGAAGAAAATAATTCAAGGTCAATAAAAAAAAAAGTTGAGAAAATACAGAATACTTACAGTGTCAAAATGATGTATTTACTGACAAAGGACACAGTCACCTCTTGAACAGAAGACTATTATTAGACAAAAGACTGTCTAGAATTGAAGAACTGAGGATGGAAATAGATTGGTCAACTTCTTTCTTTAGGTGAGAGAAGTAATTTTCCTGTGTCACATTGTTTACAATTTTACCTCTATAGAATCTGAAAAATGAGATGGTTTACTCTAAATACTGTACCCCTTTCCAAAATGTTCTTAGTGATTATTAAACAACTATGAGGCTTCAGGGTTGTTGTTGTTGTTGTTTTTTCCATTTGGAGGATAAGCTGCATTTCAGCGCATTTGCTTAATAAAACATCATACAATCAACAGGATGATTTTTATTCCTTAACATTTATCCCTGGGGAAGGCACTTACCCTAAGAACTATTTTGCCTGATGACAAGTAGCAATCACACTTACTTTGATAGTGTCCAATGCATTGCTTTGCCTAATTTGCATCTCTCTACTAAATGGTTTAATTAATTTTGCATTGTGCTTACTGACTAGTTTTAATTAGCAGTTAAATCAGTTCAGTTAAGGAAAAAAATGAAGGTGTTTACATGAATGCAAATCACAATGAGTTCTCAGGGCACAATTCAAAAATGTGTTCCATGCCATTGAGGATGAATTTCTTCAGGCTTGGCTAAAAAGAAAAAAAGAAGAGCTGTTTCTATATTCTATAGCTATACTTTTTCCCTCAAAACATGCACATCCATGATTCACGAACTGGTCTTACCACTGGACTCCCTCCCATGAGATGCGTTAGAAAGAAAGTTGTGTGCCTAGCCCGGAAGGAAAGCCCTCCAGAAACTCAAAGAAGCATCTTCTGTGCTTCACTGCAGTGACTGCACAAGAGGGTTCTGGCTGTCTGGTTGTCCTCAGCAAGCTGACTTGGGCAACTGCAATATAGAAGTGCTGAGAATTTCCCCAGGATGCTTAGATGACCCAAACACAACCCTGATGTGGGCCCTTGGTGAGTTTAATGTTTAAGGAAAATAACTGAAATGATTCCAGTTTTAAATCCTTGCTTCATTTCTAATATCAGTAAATTCTTCTTCCATTGATTCAGCTTCCATGTAAGAAAAGATTCAGCTACACATGATCACACTTTTTATTCTAGATGCTACCAATCAGTTATTTATAATCAGATATTTTTTAATTATAAAAAAATTACAATGACTAGACCCTTTGATTCAATTTGAAGGTGGTTTGCTATATATATATATATATATATACATATATATATATATACACACACACACACACATACATATACATGTGCATGTATATGTATATATATAATATATCTGGAGAAAAAAACATTTGAAGAAGAAAAGTATGTTTTATTTTATGTTTTTCTTAAAATTCAAAATGTCTTGCCGGGCGTGGTGGCGCACGCCTGTAATCCCAGCACTTTGGGAGGCTGAGGCAGGAGGATCGCGAGTTCAAAGCCAGCCTCAGCAATGGCGAGGCACTTAGTAACTCAGTGAGACCCTGCTTCTAATAAAATACAAAAAAAAAAAGGGCTGGGGATGTGGCCCAGTGGTCAAGTGCCCCTGAGTTCAATCCAGGTACAAAAAAAAAAAAAAAAAAAATCAAAATGTCTTTACAATTTCAGGACAATCAGGTCAGCAGGCTCCTCTAGCTATATTATATATATGTGTGTGTGTGTGTGTGTGTGTGTGTGTGTGTGTAAAAGAAAAGGAAAACAAATTCAGTATAATGTCAGCTTAAAGAATGTATAATAAAAATATGAATGATTGAGTAAAATCTTAAACCCTTTTCTTAAAGGTAAACTAGAGCCTTCCTTGTTTGGATGATGACTTTAATTCTTCACAACATTTATGTGTGTTGAAAAATCACTTGTTAGAGTATTTAAGAGGGTTTTTTAGTGGCACCATATCTCTCCGTCCTTTCCAACTACAAACTTGCTCTGGTCTTTCTGTCACTGTGAAACTACATGGTTGGACTCTCTTGCCAGTCTTTCAGAATCCCATGTTACAAGAGAGATCATTGGAGGAGAGGAAGTGGATTGAGGTGCAGGAAGGAGGGACAGAAAAAGAAGGTAACTGTGGAATAAAACTGACCAAACTGTGCTAGGTACATCTAGGAATATGCCACAGTGAATTTCATTTTTATGTATGTCTATAATGCTCCTTAAAAAAAAAGTAAAGGCTGGGGTTGTGGCTCAGCGCTAGAGCGCTCGCCTAGCATGTGCAAGGCCTGGGTTTGATCCTCAGCACCACATACATATAAATGGATTGTATACAACTAAAGCAAATAAATGAATATTTTTTTTAAAAAAGTAAATAAATAGAGGAAGGATCAGTAGAGTAGAAGAAAGGGAACGGGGTTGGGAGTGAGAAAGAGAAAGTACTGGGGACCAAATTATATTCCATGCTTGTACAATTATGTCAAGGTGAACTCCAATAATATGTACAACTATAAGGCACTAATAAAAAAAGAAAAGAAAAGAAAAGGAGTTTGAGGCAAAAAGAAAAAAAGATACCCACATAAGGAGAACATAGTGCCTAGATCACTTATTTATTTGAAAAAAAAAGAGAACTTTTATGATATATTTGTAAAAATATTTTGCAGTATGAGCTGAGAAATTCAGCGTAACACATCACAATTGAGTTACTTGACTATTACTAGAGAACAAGTCTCAAGAGACAAGGTCAAGGCTAGGATTAATCGTGTTAATTTGTGTTATGAAAAAAAGTAGGATCTGAAACTAGGGTAGGAACAAATTCCACTAATTGTCCTGTTGATGGATACACCTGAATTTGGTTGTTGATCCACGAAATCTTGCAAACCAGTTTCATATACATAGCAACCAGACAGAAAGTGAAATATTTGGGGCAGAAAGCAATATATCAATATACATGGTAATGCACAGAAAATTCCTTTGGCACTGTATTAAAATGATATCATGCTATTCAACATCATGCCACTGGACTCTGTTCAGTCCCACTTTCTTCCTTTTAATTGAACAAATCTGCACTGACATGTCCCAAGAGATACTTTGAACTTCATTTATTATTACCATTATTCATTTTATTTTTCAAAATATTCTGCAAAAGATATCTGAAACATTATATCTCTATAAATAGCATATTCATTTTTGTAATATTACAGAGAGGTGCTACTTTATTTTGCAAACCAACTCTGTTTATGTAGTTTCAAAGAAGATTTTGATAATTTGTGATGTTCTCAATGAGATAGTTCAGTAACCTTTAAAAGCAGTCATTGTAATTTCAGTGATGCTGAATAATAAAAAGTGTTTTCAGCTGCATAATATATCTACCTGGACAAAACAAAAACTGTACATTTAATTTTTACAGCTTAGTGCTGTAACATTTACTATTATGCATATTTCACAAATGTATTTACTGAATATGTTGATAGCTTCTTCATTCCTGGAAGATATTTTCAATGGTGATAGAAATCTGGTTTGATGATTCTTTTGTTTCAGCATTTGGAAAATGTTCTGTACATGTATGTCTCTGAGAGTCTGTTAAATTATTTTTCCCAATTTATTTTCTCTCTGTTGTCCAGCTTGGGCAATTCCTATTGATCTGTCTTCAAATTCCCTCATGCTTTCCTTCATATTCTTCATCCTTTTGTTGGGTCAATCTAATTTTTTATTTTGGTAATTGTATTTTTTAGTTTTAAAATGTCCATTTGATTCTTCCTATGTATTCTACTTCTTTGCTGAGTATATATTTTTTATTTGTTCAAGCATGTTCCTAATTGCTCACAGAATCAATTTTATGTTGCCTGATTTAGAGCCCTTTCCAGATAATCCCAATGTCTTCGTCATTTTAGAATTGGTCTCTGTTAATTGTCTTTCTTCGTCCAGTTTTAGATCATTCTGCCTCTTGGTATGATGAGTGATTTTCAATTGAAACTTTTTTTTTTTTTTTTTTTTTTTTGATACTGGAGATTGAACTTAAGGGCACTCACCCATTGGGCCACATCCCCAGCCCTTTTTTTGTATTTTATTAGAGACAGGGTCTCACTGAGTTGCTAAGTGCCTTACCATTGCTGAGGCTGGCTTTGAACTCACGATCCTCCTGCCTTAGCCTCCCAAGTGCTGGGATTACAGGCGTGCGCCACTGCGCCCTGCTCAATTGAAACTTCTGTGCCTGTCTTTATATGCTGAGGTCTCTAGGCATTTGGCTTTTCTTTCTCTACCTTGCAGTTTCTATGCCTGCTTGTTTTATATATAATGACCTGAAGGAGCCCTAATTAGGAAGGGCTGTTGTAGCTAGCTGGAAGCCATGGGTTCCACCTGATATGTATGTGACGCACCTGTAGGCACCCGCAAACCTGAAGGTATATAACCGGGTGAAAGCGGTCCGAGTTAGGAGAACGGAGAATTCAGTCAGCCGGGCAGTCACTCGGTCGGTCAGAAGAATCAGAGCGGCCAGAACGTAGGCAGAGCGGTTACAGAAGAGAAACCAGATAGAAGAAGTAATGACTGGCCAGAGTTAGGCCGAGGCTCCAGAGGACTGGTCAGAGTAAGGCCGAGGCTCCCGAGGAAGACAGAAGACAGAAGAAGGAAGAAAGAAGAGAGAAGAAAGAAGCTCTAGTCTTTCTCTAAGCTAAGCTCTATCTTTCTTTAAGCTACTCTAAGAACACTAAGCTAAGAAGACAAGAAGAAAAGCTCGCTTTAATCTTTCTCTCTAAAAATCTTTCTTTCCCTCTCTCGAAGACAGAAGACAGAAGAAAGAAGAGAGAAGAAAGAAACTCTAATCTTTCTCTAAGCTAAGCTCTATCTTTCTTTACTCTAATCTTTACAAGAAGAAAAGCTCGCTTTAATCTTTCTCTCTAAAAATCTTTCTTTCCCTCTCTAAGCTCTAAGAAAGTAGAAGTAAAAGTAGTAAAAGCTTAACTCTGCCCCCGAGAGTTTTTATCCCGGTTTACGGTACTAGGCAGCTTACAATGACCATGAATTATAATGTAGTGAGTAGGAATGATAAGGAAAATTATATCAAATCTAACCTCCTTGAAGTGAAAACCCTTAGTCATGGATTATTAAAAACTTATCTTTCTAGTTACTTTCAGAATGTCTTTGCAGTTAGCATTGTTATGCCTTCTTATTTTATCAATTTTATTGTTTTGCCATGTCCCCTTTCATCTATAAGTTTTGCTCTATTTGATATGAATAGAAGCACTATAGCTTTTCCATTCTTACACTTTGTATGGTGTAGCTTCTCCTATTTTTGTCTTTTAACAAATCTGTGTGTTGGAATTTAACATCACCATTTACAGCAGCATAAGGTGTGAGAGCTTGCTCTTTGCTCCTTCCTGACATGTTCTGCTTTTTAATTGGAATGCCTCTCTCATTTACATTTGTTAATGTAGCTATGGTTAAATTTAACACCATCATTTTACTATTTGGTTTGACATAGTCATTTTTTGTTTTGTTCTCGATTTGTTTATTATTAATCAAATGATTTTATCATTCTTTTTAGTTCCTCTGTTAACTTTTCTTAATTTTTAAAATAATTATTTAAGGTATATAATACTCATTCTTAATTTTGCAGTCTCAATAGAATTTCTCTTTGGAGGGTTTTTTTTTTTTTTTTTTTCCCCCAAATATCTCTTGTCTACCCCAAGAGACTACATCGACTGATTGACCTGGGCCATGTAGGTTTGTATAAGTATACTCTTTGTTGTTTGCATAATGACAAAATTGTTTAATGATGCATTTCTCAGAATGAGCCCCCATCATTAAGCAGTACATGCTTCTACAGCAAAAGTTTAAAGATAAAAGAGAGGAGAAGGGGGCAAGGGCAGCTGTGGGAGTGGATCCCTCCCTCAGGAACCTCTATGTATCAACTGGTGACAGCACCTCCATTCTGTTCCATACTTCTCTCGTGTTTTCTGCCCCAGATGATGTTTTTTAGTAGTAAGGTATTTTCAGTTCTTGACATTTTACAGACATGCCAGAAAGATTAATTGCAATAATTTGTCCCACAGCTGGGATTATCCATATATAAAATATTTCTAGATCAGCATATGTATCCCAACTAACGCCACTTGAACTGGTAGATGAAGAGCCAATTCATTAGATGACCACAAATAATGAAGGGCATACAGAGGAGTGTGAATTTGCATCTACAACAGAGAGTGGATGAGAATTCTATCTTTAGTAACAAAGAAGATGAATGAGTAAAAGTATGATAGATACAAATAGCAGGGTTCATTACACAATAAGAGGATATTATCAGACATATGATGAAGATAAATTCTCCTGCATGTCGGGGGCATCCTATTATTACCTCTAATCTATCATCTTGTTAATGTTATTTCTATGGAAACATTAAAAGAAATTAAACTACTAAAACCTGAGAACAGATCTGACAGCTTCATGTAACCAAAAAAAAAATATTGTATTTTGCTGAAATATTTGCCATATTGTCCCACATCATCTTAATGACTGGTAGCTAGTATTTAGACAATCCAGCAATGCAGATGATTAAACAAATCCCTATATGTAAAGATTTTATCCTTATTGTTATTCAATAAAGCATTTGATATATCAATTCATAGGAATTCATTTGATTTATTAATTCATGGCTTATATATAATTTGGGTTTCTCTTGTTCTGCAGGTATACCTCATTGAGTGTAAAGAGACTTTTCAGGATTTTACTAATTTGCCTATGTTTATATAATTTATATATTTATATAATTGCTTATATTTAAGCAAGCTTTAATAATTTGAATGGCCTCTAAAAACTGATGTAGGCTGGTGAGGTAGTTTTTGCCTGCTTGGAGGTGGAATAGTTTGATGTGGTTATGTAAAAGCCTGTTTGATCTTCTCTTCCACTCCTCTCTCACAATTTCCAGTGACATCTCCTTAGATGTCTGGGTGTGTGTGTGTGTGTGTGTGTGTGTGGGCATAGGAGCTTGGGAAAAAACTACATTGATGATCTCAAAATGCTCCTTACTTTAATTTAAAAATATACTTTCTCTCCCAAGGAGATCCAATTGTTCGTTTCTTCACTTATACTTACTTTTGTAAAAAATGTACAATAATGGGGGAAAGCAGGGTTTTTACTGCCTCCTTCCTTTTTTTTAAATTCTTTTAAAATTTTTATCGAGAATTTGAAACTTATGAAGTTATAATCATGAGATAAAGGAAATGAGAATCAAAATGTAACCTTGTCAGTCCTGCTGTGCGTGGTTCATGGGATGGGAGTGACCACAGTTTTCTTTATCTCTATTCTACTGTGATGGAATGGGATGAGGTTCTACTACACTTCAAACAGGACTGGGATAACTTTTTACTCTTTTGACACTTGTAACAAACTTTGTGATGGTCAATGAAAGATGCTGAGATATGTGACAAGAACTAATATTATTTTTGTATTCCTGGAGGTAAAGCAGTTGAGTTTTCTAAAATAAAGAAAAAATAATGACAAGAACTTTACAAAATGACTACTGGATTTTTTTTTTTTTTTTTTTTTTTTTTTTTTTTTTGAAACAAGAATGCCACATGAAGCAACAGATGCAAGTCAATCAAGTCAATTATTTGGAGTCCGAGCTGCTGTGGACAATCATTCAATGGGACAAAACAGCCTTTCAAACTGATAATTGGTGGAATTTTTAATGGGTTTGATGCTATTTCCAGAAAGTCTGAGTTTTGTAAACTAGTCAATAACTGCCTCATGCAAGTCTGTGTACCAAACATTCCTGGTTAAACTCCAAAGATGAAGAAACGAGAAAAAAATTTTGTGTTAATCTTACCCACAAATATGTGTTCCAAATCTATAAATTAGTTTAGATTTAGAAATTAAGGGGTTCAGGAATGGAAAAGACAGTGGAATAAATCTGACACAAAATTTGCTATGTACATATATGATACATCACAGTGAAACTCACCAAGTACATCCACAAGACTGGCATCCTAATTAGAACAAGATATATTCCATGCTTGTATAAATATAATCCTATAGATTCTAGTGTCATGTATAACTAAAAAGAACAAAAAAATAAATTAATTAAATTATCTGTCCAGAGCTATTCAATAGTATAGTCTGAAAATCTTGATGATTTCTCGATCGGTTACCTTAACACCAAAAATACAAAACTCAATCAATAAATGGGCTAAGGAACTGAACAGACACTTCACAAAAGAAGAAATAAAATTGATCAACAAATATATGAAAAGTGTTCGACATCTCTAGCAATTAGAGAAATGCAAATCAAAACTATTCTAAGATTTCATCTCACTCTTGTCAGAATGGCAATCATCAAAAATACAGGCAACAATAAATGTTAGCAAGGATGTGGGGAAAAAGGTACACTCATACATTGCTGGTGCACTGCAAATTGGTGCAACCACTATGGAAAGCAGTATGGAGATTCCTCAGAAAAATGGAAATGGAACCACCATTTGACCCAGCTATCCCACTCCTTGGTTTATACCCAAAGGACTTAAAATCAGAATACTGTAGTGACACAGCCACATCAATGTTTATAGCAGCTCAATTCACAATCACAATAGCTAGACTATGGAACCAACCTAGGTGTCCCTCAATAGATGAATGGATAAAGAAAATGTGGCATATATATTCAATGGAATATTACTCAGTTTTAAAGAAGGGTGAAATTATGGCATTTTCCAGTAAATGGTTGGAGTTGGAGAATATCATGCTAAGTGAAATAAGCCAATCCCACAAAACCAAAGGCCAAATGTTTTCTCTAATATGTAGATGCTGATTCACAATAAGGCAGGGGTGGGGGCATTAGGGAAAAATAGCATTAGATTAGGTAGAGGGAAGTGAAGGAAGGGGAGGGGGGGGAGGAGGTGGGGAGATGGGAAAGATAGTGGAATGAAAAAACCATTATTGTATGTATATATGTGACTACATGACCAATATGATTCTGCAGCATGTACACTTTGAAAAATGAGAAATTATATCCCATCTATGTATATCACAGTGCATAAATGCATTCTACTGTCATATATAACTAATTAAAACAAACAAAAATAATTAAAAAAATAATCACAACTATAGAACAAAGCTGGTAACCAAGTCCATGTTTTCTGAAAATTTTCAAAAAGCAATCTAACAATGTAGTGAATTAACAAATCTCTCTATATAGAGATTTTATCCTTATTCTTAAGCAATAGCAGTTATGCTACCTATTTATATAGATATATTAATGAAGAATTTTCCCCATGATCAGTAGGTGTTATAGTTTGAATTTGGAATCTTCCTTAAAGTTCCATGTGTGGAAGGCTTGGTGCACCATGGAAGGCACCATTGAAGGTGGCAGAACCTTCCTGAGGCAGGTCCTATTTGGAGGAACTAGGTCTCTGGGGACTTGTCCTTGAAGGGATAGTTTGTTCAATACGGCTTCTGCTTGCAATCTCTCTCTCTCTCTCTCTCTCTCTCTCTCTCTCTCTCTCCCCCACACCCTCCACTTCCTTGACACTATGATGTGAGCAGCTTTGTTTTATCACATGCTCCTGCCATGATATCCTGCCTCACCACAGGACCAAGAACTATGGAGCCAAGTGACCATGGACTTAAATCACTGAACTCTCATGGTTTAACATTGTTTATCTCAGTTACTTTGTCACAGCAGCAGAAAGTAGACTAATACAGTACTAGGCCATTGTAAAATCTAAATTATTCAACAATTTTCTTACCTTCCACTCTCCACCATTCTGGGTAGATAGATTTTTGATGTCTTTGACTTAAAGTCTGATAGTATTTTATGAACTCTTACCTTCTCCTTGGACCTTGGAACAGTTCCACATAAAAAGAACGAGAGATTATCATATTCTGCTCAGAAAAGTCATTCAATAATTGGTCACTTTACTCATGGCTTATGAACAGTGGTCACAGATTGCAATGGTGGCCACTGGATCACATTAGGAAGGTGGAAAGGACGAGGATATTTGTGGTATTTATTGAGTATATTGATAGGTACTAGTCACTGACATACTTAGTTGTTTAACAAATATCTAACAATAAGAACAGGATTTAGCTTCCAATTTGGTCTTTGACATTAAAAATCCATGTTGTTGGATAAATCTGATGTCTCTGATTTTTAAATATGATGTCTCTGATTTTTATATAAAAATGAAGACTTTTTCAGTTCATCCTAAGGCAATTTCCAAACTTCATATTTCCATTTAAAGCAACATTTCTCTCAATTCTACAATTATTCTGTGACTATTCGTGTGCTTCTGTGTCTACTACCAGTTAACTCCACAGCAAGCACACAGCTCTGTAAGCAGCTAGAGATAGCCTTTTCTGCCACAGTTTGGAAAAATTTTCCCCAAAGGCCCATGTATTAGAGATTTAGTTCACAGCCTGTGGCACCACTAGGAGGTAGTGGAAATTTAGAGGTGGGGCCTAGAGGGAGGTCTTCAGGTTACTGAGGACATGTACTTGAAGGGCATAGTGGGACCTTGGTCTCTTTGTTGTTTTTGATTCCCAGCGACCACAAGGACAGAGGCTTGTTCCACCATGCACTCACTCCACACTATGATGTGTCACTCTACCACACATGCAACAGGATGGGGGCCAACTAATCATGGACTGGCACCTCCGAAAATGTGAGCTAATATAAACCTTCTCTCTTTCTAAGTTGATTATTTCAGATATTATGTTACAGTAATGGAAAACTGACCCACACATTCTGTGAGAAAGATTTGAAGCAACACTCCATCACCTAACACTACTACCCCACAACCACCCTTTCCTTAGGTCTTTCCCTATGATCCAAGTTAGCAGTTGTGTCATTCAATAGTTTAATGTAGTCTCACATGCATAAAATCATCATGGAGGAAACTTTGGCCTTTGATTCTTGGAAAACTGAAATACCATTACATTGAATTCATAAAATTATTGTCATCTTTAATAAAGTAATGAATGCTCTTTTTACTGAGCTATGTCATTTAGATAAAAGATTCCTTTGAAGGTGTCAATGGGAAGAGGTATAGTAGTTGGTTGGGAGCAAGGACTTTAGTATTAGGCACCATTTTGTAACCATGAAAACTTCTTTTAAGCTCTTTTTCTCAAACTTCAAAAGGAGATAGCAATATTACTTATCTCAACTTGTTATTAAACAAAGTTTCACGTGTAAAATTCATAGGAGGCTAGCTATAAATATCTAATTTATAAGTAGCATACATTAAGGTTTGTTGTTTGTTGTTTTAACTATTAGGTTCATTAATAAGAATATTAGCCTTACTAAATATCACTTTTTATAACAATCTAGATGGTGTAACAATAATAAAAGTACTTCCGATGAAAATAGGGAACACAAGCAAGAACACCACATCTGGGGAAGACACCCCACTCAACACATGGAAGCAGTCATTCACATAATTAGTTGTAGCTGCGTCCTCAGAGCTCTTTCTACATTGGATTCAGCTTTTCAATCAGACAATTCTCAAAAGCAAAGTCTCATGAAATAGTCATCTGGCATGAGCCTGCAGGAGGTATCTAACAGAGATCTCGGGCATGGCCTCTGAGGAGAGCCCTCGCCTCCCTTCAGTTAAACATCAGAAATACCCTGAATGCGGCTGCACCCCAGATGCGCCCCCTAGCGGAAGCTCGCTTAAGATCACTTTCCAGGGGCGCCTTCCCATGAGACTCTACAGAAAGCTAAGGTGCCCTCTGCTGCCACAGTGTGCCGAAAAATCCGCATTGTGGAAACGAGATCTGGGACCCACTGCGCAGAGATGCGTGACCTAAAGTCACAATCTTAGCTTGTGGCCAGGGCCTGGGCTACATCACATGAGGCGCTGCCCACCGTCCCTCCCAGTGGTCCAGGAAGTTGGAAAGACAAAGACACCAACCCCTCCTCTGGCCAACAGGGCTTTAATAGCCTAGCCTTTCATGAAGCGAATTCCTAAATGTTGACCAAATTCTTTGAGACGGAGACGGGCCCAACGGACATGTGATGCACTTGCTGTTACAGGAACACTGATAAAAAGATCCTCTGGCTGCTGTTCCCAGAGTGTTCACAGGCCGGCGCTGGGGGTGGAGCCGAAACTTGTCTTCAGTGGTTTCTTTCATGTCCCAAGAAAGATGGTCATGTGTTTTAGTTTAGCTGATACATTCCAATAAAATGATTTTCAAAGAGAAGGGACAAATAATAGGCGTCCTACATATGGTGGCTGTGGATGTCACATGGAGTTAATTTTCTCATACACAATATATTTGTTATTCCACAAGCTGGTTATAATTCACTTAAGGTCCCTTTTTGTTCAATTTTACCTAATAAACTAATGAAATGGCCCAGTGAAGTCTTTATGGTCAGTATGATTTGGGAGAGTGGTTTAACCTACATTTCCTTTAGGATATCAATGATATATCATTACCCTCCCAGGTTTTTTCTTCTCAAGGAACTCATGGAAAAGAACCTCAAGTCTGGGTAACATCATTATATATGCTACATATTACGTATAAATATATATGTATTTACATAAATATATTTAAATCATTCTTAATATTAAGGTTCTCATGGAAAGAAATCAACTTTAATTTACTTTTCTTTGGTATAATATATATTTATTACCAAGTGAGTTTTTTTATTTCTCAATGTGCCAATGTCAGTTATCAGCTGTGCCCCACCTTTTTTTTCCACTTGAGAAAGCTTGAAGAATTTTAAGTGCAAGCCAGATGCAGTGGCACATGCCTGTAATCCCAGCAACTCAGGAAGCTGAGGCAGGAGGATCACAATTTCAAGGCCAGCCTCAGCAACTAAGGGAGGCCCTGTCTCAAAACAAATAAATAAGTAAATAGGGCTGATGATGTAGCTTGTTGGTAAAGTGCACCTGGGTTCAATCCCCAGTACCTATTAAGTGTATTTAAATCTTTTAAAATAATAATCTCCTTTATTTATTACAACTGCATTTTATCTTAGATTAATGGCAGGGATGAATATGAGACCTTATTAGTTGAAGAGTATGCATTAGAAAGAGGCATTTCTAGTGAAGAAAGTGACCTGGAGCTTGAGGAGTGGCACTCTGTAACAGCAGGACATAACGAGACACCACTTATTATGTACAAATTGCCTCTATGCAAAAGAACAGAATAGCTTGAGACTTCTGTTTTCCCATTGCTGGTGGGTCAAGGTCTCAAGGTGTTTTTGATAGCCACTTTGCTCACATTACCTATGCTCTATCTCCCCAAGGAGAGGTGACTTGACATTCCTCTGCATCAGTGATGTGGCCAACGTCCAGATGAAGAAACCAAGGATTCATCTTGACACATGGCAACACTGGAGAAACCTAATGCAGTTCTCAACCAGAGCTGGTTCAGCATGAAGATAACTAACAGGCAAAGAGGGCTCCTTCGGCATCCTGAGAAGTGCTGTCCAGTGAGCTTGGGTCAAAATGCACACAGCATCCGCATCACTAAAGCTCCAGTGAACTCCAGGGCAGAGGGTCCCAGTCTGCAGTTCAGTCCTCTCTGCAGCGGGAAGGGTGGAGTTCACATCCTCAGTGAAGCAGATGAACAAAATGGGCTTTTGAAACCCTGCGCTGTCTGCCACTTCTTATGACTTGGGATTTACAGCCTCCCGTGTTTGGGGTACAGTATTTCCTGGAGAGTAGCACTCAATAAATACCTATCCAGTAAACATCATGTCATTTAAAAACATTGACACATTTGAAATAATTTTCCCATTTTCTCTTTTCTAATTCGTAAGATGTATGCAAATTACAATTTAATATAGCGCTTGTCTAGCTCCTGTCTCTGTGTTTACACAAAGATAACTTAAATTTACATGTTACCTATACAGTGCAATTTGTCAGGTATTAGCATAACCTATTCATACACATTTGGTATATTGGTCAATATACCAATTTGGAGATAAATGTTTTAAATAGCAAGTTCATAAACCATATGAAGCCTTCCAAGTTAGAACCCAGAAGAAAAAATTTTAAAATAATGACTTTTTTTTTTCCCTGCCTGGAATTACTCTTTTTAATGGATATTCTTTAACTAATACTACCTCATATTCATTCCTGCCATTAATCTAGGATAAAAAGCAGTTACTTCAATAAGTAATATCAATAAATAAAGGGGATTTTTTTTTTTTTTTTTTTTTTTTTTTTTTGGTACCAGGGATTGAACCCAGAGGGGCTTAACCACTGAGCCACATCCCCAGATCTTTTCCATATTTTATTTAGAGACAGGGTCCCACTGAGTTACTTAGGGCCTCACTGAGTTGCTCAGGCTGGCTTTGAACTCATGATCCTCCTGCCTCAGCCTTCTGAGCCACTGGGATTACAGACATGTGCCACCATGCCTGATAAAGGGGATCCTTAATGGAAGGATACTAAGTGCACTTGATATTCTTTAAGTATTTCAAATGGACAGATTGTAGATCATAACTGCCATTGCCATCCCCTCTGTCTCTCCACTTGTTAAGATAGACAATACTTCTTAACTAAGTACAATCAAATTTTGAGAGCATAGTACTCTGCCCAAATGACAGGTCACAGTAGTATCTCTGCTACTAACTAGTTCTGTGACCTTGGACAGTCACAACATTGACTTGGTTGATTTCTCTACCTGCAAAATGATGTCTCCTGTTCCTTTTTGAATTTATACAATATTTCTATTATGTTACTATAACTCAGGAATTTTAGCAAGCCATAATATCTTTAACCTCATGTATGTACTGCAAAAGTCAACAGAGAAGAGTGAAACAAGAGATAATTATACTGACAGCCAAAGGGGGATTCACCTCCACTGTCAAGTGAGCAAGGGCCCTGACTCAAATTTCTACTTTATACCAAATACACTCCAAATAATCCAGCTTGGTGGTTTTGCTTGCCAAAAATTTACCTTAAATGATACAATCTCTCTTTTTTTATTGACATTATTTATGGAAACGACTGCTTTTTATCTGAGATTAATGGCAGTGTTGCATATGAAATGCTATTTGTTAACATAATTTTATTAAGGAATCTTTTCCACTTTTTCTGCTGTCTTTCTGAACTGTTATTCTCTAACAGAAACTAGGAGGGCGATTTAATTCATGAATTCAGAATTCTACATGAAGGCCAAAAACTATCTGAATAATGGACTTAAAATATCAGTCCTATTCATCATGAGCCAAAATTGTAGTGTACACAGAGCAGTCAAATTGGCCTTTTAAGTTCAATTTGGGCAGATTTTTAAAAAATATATATATATCATTTTAATAACACAAGCAAGACAGCCCTGTCTCTACAAGACTGAAGGCTGAAGTGAAAACATTATCAGGCATAGCATGTGACCTCAAACTTGGTAAAGACCTTTAAAATGCGCACACACAACAATCAAATAAGGTAATACCTTTAAAGGAGTTGGAAGATTCAAACTCTGTTTTTGGCTCTTCCATTAACTTCATATAACCTGGAATAAATCAGTTAAAATATTTGTTTATTGATTAACAGAATGAAAACCAAATGGGAATATGTACATGAAGATACTTTAAAAAATCAGAAACTGTGATACAAATAAAAGGCTTTGTATGGGAATATAAATCAAAAGACATCAGGGTGAAGAAGTTTTGCTGGAATGGACACTTATTACATAGGGAGAAAACATTTTATTTCCAAAAGTACTGTATTTGTCTTATCTTCAGTTTCCTTGGTTCACTAAAGACCGAGTTGATAGAGGAGTTTTCATATAGTTACTTTTGCAAGATTATTTTCATCATATTTATTAACTCTTTTTGGAACCATGGGTGGATCTGGAACCATTCTATTTAAATGTGGTCTAAATCTTCATCAGTAAAGTGGAAGTACTACTGAGATTCACTGGCCTCCTAAGAATGTACCTACCCCTTGATACAGAAAAATTTTTTTTCAGGAAAAGAAGATGTTAATGCATTTGCCAGATCTAACCAGGGTCAGATCCATAAAGGCATTTTTGTTCATCTTCTTGGTTTTGTGATGGTATCTGATGCAATGCATTTTTCACAATTTAGTCTTTGACACACGTTGCTTGTGTTAGGCTGCTTGTTTGCAATACTGAAATTGGTTAGCGTTTTTATTTTTTTGCATTTTTTTTTTTATTCCTTAATCTCTGGGGAGCCTTCTTTCTTAGCAAAAACAATTCTGAGACAAAACAATTTTTTTTGTTGTTGTTTTTTTCTGGCAAAACTGGGGGGGAAAATCTAGGTTTGGTAGGATTGTGAAACTGTGAAAGATTCTGTGGTTAGACTTTGAAGTTTCAGACATTGTGAAGAAGTGAAGCAGTTTTCATGGCTAAAAATGATCATCTCCTGTATGAGTAAAGAGATGTTCTTTTGTGTAGACTTATTTTGAGGTATAAAAGAGAGTCTTGTTTTGCCAAATTCATGAAAAGACACAACTCCTGATGGAAATGTAAAAATAAATAGGTCACAGCTGTGAGGAAATACACGGTACTTAAGTTTCCTGGGGTAGAACTGTATGTTACTAAATGTCCCATGTTAAGTGGGGAATAAGTCTGAGAATTTCCACTTTGTGCTGTCACTAGCTAGTGAACCACATCTTTCAATGAGCCAATGATTCCTACCAAAGAGATTATTCATTTCTGGGAAGCTACAAGAATTCATTCAGGCCAAATAGTGTATGCAGTTGTAAGTTTCTTTGGAATTCTGTCATTGGTACTAATCCATATCTTAATCAATATCCAATAAATCAATATGTAATAAGTATTGATTCATGGAGATGTGCTAATTGACCTTCCACTGGCTTCTGAAGGTGAAATTTGGCTAGAATCCTCCATTGACATTGACATTGACATTGACATTCCTAACTTTGAACATTGAGTGGGTCTCACTTCACAAGCACATCCATGGGGTCTCTGTCTCCATCACATTCTCTATGTCAGCCTCACTTGATATGCAGACAGGATCCTAGAGGTGGAACTGTGGTCCCTCGTCCTTACCTGAGAAACCATTGGGAGGTCCAATGGCTACAACATGACCAGGTCACTGCAGGCAACTCTGAATTTCTAGGAACATCTTTACTCTTAGACATCAAGGTACTCTGAGAGTGAATAGGTCCAGTTCTCCCTTTCTAGAGTGAGTGGCCTGTCTTCCTTCACCCAGCAGACCCAGCTGGGCTTTGAGAAATAAGGTGCTTTAGTATTGAGAGCATTTTCACATTAGCTTATGTTTTCTTAGGAAATTGCTTAACTTCGTTTAGCCTCAAATTCATATGTTTTGCAGATTAAATTAAGTGCCGTATCAAAATATTACTTGAACAATTTTAACATGGTACACTTGATCTTAGCTAAAAGGCCAAGAAATGATAACACTTTGGAATACAGCTGTTATGTTCACAAACACTCTTCAAACATGTGTTACTGACAATGTTATGTATGCAGAGCCCTGAATAGGAAGTCAACCTAACTTGAGAAGACTTTCTATTTGGGGGGAGGGTGTGATTGGGGATTGAACTCAGGGGCACTCTACCACTAAACCACATACCCAACCATTTTTGTATTTTATTTAGACAGGGTCTCACTGAGTTGCTTAGGGTCTAACTGAGTTGCTTAGGGATTTGCTAAATTGCTGAGGTTGGCTTTGAACTCACGATCTTCCTGCCTCAGCCTCCCAAGCCACAGGGATTACAGGTGTGTGCCACCATGCCCAATAGGAAGAGTTTCATTTTAAGGGGATATTTAGCTGCAACTGGCTAACATTTTTCTAAAAATACTCTGAATACAAAAGACTAAAAGTAGTTCTTATCTATTTTGTTAAAATTTAATATGAATAAATAATACAGTATGGAAGTAGTGTCTTATTCTATCCCATTTAACTAAGATTAATATCTAAACATATGTAGGGAATCATCACTTTTTTCTAGTTTACCAAAGTTCTTTAAAGTATTCTAGATGTTTTGTGCAAACATAGGCAACTTTATAAATGTGAAACAAGCCAATCAGGGCCCAAATTCCCTTTATGGACTAGAATGATCCAATTTAGCTCTGTGAATACATCAGATTAATGAAAAATACAACTTTTTTTTTTCCCACTTTTCCCTAAGCAATCAGTCTCCCCAAAGGTTTTTTTTTTTTTTTTTTCCTGGTCTCTTTACAATACATTTATATAAATATACTCATTTTTCCTTCCTCAAAACAATTGCCCTTTCAGTTAAATCAGTATCAAAATCTTCACCTTAACTGAGGTGAATACACACATAGCATGTCAATCTATCTCTTAAAATTGAGGTACAATTCTCCTAAAGTATTTTGTTTCTCACACATATCCTCTCTCTAGAGAACATTGTACAAATCTTAATTTTCTCTTTCTCTTTCTTTTTTTTTTTTTCTTTCACAAACAAGGCATTTAAATGGTGCACATTTGAATGTAGCAACTATTCCAGTGAAATGGTTATCTTTTAAATGGGGAAAGCAAAGTAGAACTGTGCGTAGATTGGTAATTTCATCTGCATTTTATTTATGCTTACAAGGTCTATGTGATAGGACCCTTTGGATGACCAGGAGATGATATTAAATTCTGAACTCCAGCTCATCTCAAATGACTGCTTTATAAATCATTGCCATTTTTGCATTGCAACTGGGGGAAACTTAAACTTCCAATATGTGTTTGGGAAAATTCAAATGGCTAGGCATATCCCTGTCTGTCCTGCTCTGACACGTGGGAAAGGTTGACAAAGTGTTTGTGTGCCTGAGGAGGGTTGAGGTTTTCCATTCTCTGTATTTCTGATGCATAGAACCAGGGCACAGAGAGGAAAGAATCCTGTCAGAAAATAGAGGTGTGCAGGGCTGGGACTGTGGCTCAGCAGTACAGCACTCGCCTAGCGCGTGGGCGACCCGGGTTCGATCCTCAGCACCACGTACAAATAAAATGCCATTGAATAAAACGCATTGTGTACAACTAAAGCAAATAAATAAAAATATTTAAAAAAAAAATAGAGGTGTGCAAAAACTTGAACCATTGTGTACTCACGTCTGAGTCTGGCCTTTCACAGAAAGGCCCATCATTTCTGGATTTACTACAGAATCTCACAGTGTATAAAAGGCCCCCTATAGAAAGAAGGTTATCTTGCCAGGATGTTACAAGCTATAAAGAAATGTGCCAACCTATTTGTGCCAAGCTACCTAACGGGAGCTCACCTCCTACTGACTCCAGTGTAGAACCCTCGCAGATTTCAGGCTGAACTAGCACTGGCTCCGTTACCTCCTGAGCTATTATTCCACAAAACACTGAAATGTGCCATCAGGTACATGTGAGTTACAATCACAGCTAACTTGCCAGGTAAAATTTTTTGCCCCTGAAGGGATAGTAAGCATCTTGTGAATTTGTAATTCCAAGGCACAATCAGTCCCAAATTAAGGGGACAGTGGATCAGTTTACTTCTATGAATTCCCTCTGGCTATCTCCCTTGGATCTTTTTTTTATTTTTTTCCTCCCCCTTCAGAACTTTTCTCCCCTTACATACTTAATAAAATTGGCTCCTAGACAACTTCAATTGCCTGGACATTCTGGGAAGAATAGCACATTGGGGGTTTATCAAACCCAATGGCCCATATATTCAAACCTCAGAGACAGGATTGCAGAAAGGATTTTGGAATAGCTGTGAAGTCAGCAGACTCCACTTGAAGGCGTAAAACATTAACAAGTCAATAAGTACAATGTCAGCCCCATTCTCTCAGACTGTCCCCTGATCCAAGAGGCCCCTTCAGTTGCTGAACTGTGAATTCAGTTAGCTTGTTTTGTATTTGACGTGAACAACTCAAAACATCATTTAGGAAGAGTCATTTCTGGAGTACAATCAAATATCAGCATTACATTGCACCGTTTTTATCTCTATTGAAGTTTCGAGTCTCTAAGGAATTATTCAGAATCCCTTCAAGCCTCAGTATGTTCATAGATGCAGCACATTTAGGAAAAAACTTTGATTAATATTTTAGTGGCTTGAAATAAAATTGGAGAAAAACGTGCAATACAAATAAACCCCTTACAGCATAAGAATTTCATTCCTTTATAAATATTTGTGAACCCAAATATTTTTTAAAAGTTATTTTGTGGAACAAAAAAAACCCTATTTTTAATTTTGTTCTTAATGTCCTAATAATTTGTTCAAAGAAATATATGCCTGTGAAAAATATGTACTTATATAAAGTCGTGCTTGCCACTTCTATTTCCATTTTTCTCCCCAAAGATAAACACTATTGCTGATTTGGTATACAGCTATTCCTTGGTATCCAGAAGGGATTGTTTCTGGAATCTCTGCAGATACCAAAATCTGTGGATGCTCACATATCTTTTAGAAAAAGGCATGATATTTGCATATAAAATACATACATCTCTGGAATACTTTAAATCATCTCCAGATTACTCATAACACAAATACAATGCAAATCCTATACAAATCGTTGTTATACTGTATTGTTCAGGGAATAAGGACAAGAATAATAAAGTCTGCCATGTTCAGTATAGACACAATTTTTTTTCAAATATTTTCCATCTGTGAATGGTTGAGTCTACAGAGGCAGAACTCATGGATACAGAGTATTAACCATCTCTCTTCTTGTCTTTTTGAGGGCATGTTACAAATAAAGTTAACAATTGTCATTCATTTTTTTCTCTTGAAATGTGGGATCAGTCTAGGATATTCAACATAAATCCTTAACTAAGTATTTGGTATTCTCAAACAGAAAACTAGTCTTCTTTAAATGAAGAGAGGATGTCTCTGTTTCTTTCAAATCATAAACCTAAAGAAAGTGGAGAAGTGAAGGATTGGAAGGGTCAAGGCCAGTTATTAGGTTGGAGCAATTTACATTTTTAATAACTTCCAAGGGTCAGGCAGAGCCATCTTTTAACTGTGTATCTATCAACTCCTCAGTGTCTGTTTCTTACTCTATTTGCATAAGCAATTGACAGCTCATTAAGAGCTCATTAGGAAAAGACCCTGTGATTGGGGGAATAGAAAAAAAAATTGGAAGAGTTCTAAGAAGGAATTCTATTTGTAAGTATTCTCAGCATCCCACAAGAATACTGAACATATCTATGATTTCTGATAATGAAGGTGATAAGCAATGTAGACTTGTAAAATGTAAACAGCAATATAACCGTTCATTATATCTGAGCCTGTTTGTCTTCATAGCAAAAGATGATATGGTGATAGAATCCATAACTGCATAATTTTATCATGAAAGAAAAAGCTGAAAAACTACACATTCTCAAACTGAGTTTTCCTTTCTTATGCACACATACATACACATAGATATAATACATATGTATAACATAATAATATACATAATACATACATACATATATATGTACATGTACATATATATTCTCTTAAATTTTGGGTGGCTATAAATTTGAAAAGCCAGATAATTGTATTGTTTAGGAATAATGTGTATGCGAAAAGAAATTGACTACCCTTCTTCCTGGTAAACTGTGTTCAGCATACAAATTAGTTCTTTTTTACTTGCTAATACTCTCTTGACCCAAACAAAATAGACAAAAATCAGATCTCCTCTGAATAATGTTTGCCTGATACTTCTAAATCTCTGGCTACCAAAAACCTATTGTAAAGTAAAAGGCAAATGCACACAGGCCTGCTGGTTACTCTCTGCCCTTTTGTACTGCATTTTGTAAAAACCCATGAATGAAAAGCGCTTTTAAACACTCAGGAGTCAGTACAAAGGAAGCAGTAGGAACACATTTATCCCTGTTTTATTCAGTTTCAGGCAGGGCTGTACTTTTCCTTGACCAGATGTTGCAGAGTTTCAAAGTCAAATCTGTCCCTCCCCCGGCTGTCAGAGGAAAGATGCTGAATTTGTCAGCTTGAAGAACTTCAGCTACACCTCTCTTTCTTTTGCATATTTGTATTTTATAAGCTAGATCTAGGAGAGAGAGAAAGCAACCAAGCATTTCTATGAGGACCATCTTTTCCGTCTATGTTGTTTTATTGCCTTTTAGAAGGGGAAGAAAAAAAGTGGGAGTCGCAGTCTGTATTTGGGCCATTTGTACGTTCTTTATTGGGATAGGTTTAAATGCCCAATTTGATCTCAATGGCACATCCTTTGTAACACAGAATAAAACACGATGCTCAAGAAAAGGAACGACATGGACATCCAGTCCCTTTCAGAGCAGTTGATAAAGCTTCTAGCTTTGCCTCTCTGTGTGGCAGTTTCCCTTCCCTTTCTTTCTTTCACTGTGACAAGCAGCCATTGTCCCCTTGGTGAGATCTGCAATATTACTTTGACCCCAGCCCATCAATCTGCCTCAATTGGATAATGATCTGTAATCACTTTCTTTCAGGGGAGTCTATAAATTTGCCAAGGCCCCATTCTTTTCTGAAGGACTCCTTATGTTCACCCCCATTTGTGCAAATGCGCTCTCTTTTACAGGGCTAAATAGCCATGCACATGGCCCATTCTGGGAGGAGGCACCCGGTGGTTTTCTGCCGATTTTCCATGCTCCAGTCTCTTAAAGGAGACTAAGTCTGACACGCAGGCACGCAGTGGGGGGTGGCCCAATCCTGACCACATCACAGGCAGCCGCTTTTCTCATTAAGACTGACCCATCATTAGGTCACTTGGTGCCACCCTTGAAATCAATGAGCTTAATGTTTAGTGCAAAAGAAAAAAGAAAAAAAGTTATAAGGAAAGGAGTGGGGAGTGGAAGAGGAATGGGAAACAATTGGAAGCACAGAAAAAAATCAGCACTCATGAGCCAGCAAAGGGGTGAAAACCTCAAATATCCTATGTTTGATTTCTCGAACAACCTCACCCAGCCACGTTCGTTTTTCATGAACATAAAAATTCTTAGACCTGATTTTCCGCAGTGGTCTCCCGCTTCTCATTAAGTAGGATGGGAAGCTTAAGTGAGGATAAAGCTCACCAGGTGGCCAAAGTCCAGGAGTACCTGGTGACAATGGAACATTATAACATTTGGTTTAATATTATATGGACCCCAAAGAGCTTCCTAACCATAGCCAAATGGAACAAATAAACAGAAAGAAAAATAACACGCACATAGAACGTAATCTGAAGTTTCCAAATTAAAGTGGTCACAGAAGGCTTCTTCTGGTCATCACATCTGCCACACACAGAGAGCAATCTTTGCACTGGGTAAGGTGTAAAAATTAATGCATGTGAATGAAAATAAGCGCTCGAGAGCAAAAAAGCTGGATTAGCACGAAGATTCTGTCCTTTGTACAATATAAATTAGTAACAATGATTTTCTAGGCAATGAACATCACTGCCAATTTTTGTCAGATTAGGTTTTGGTTTATAGCACAGGAAAGATGCCTTTGTTATTGGGCTTAGGCAGGACAGAGCAAGCCCACAATAAAGAAGGTCACAGACTGTCAAGGGGATGGCAAAGAAGAAAGCAAATGACTAAGAAAATTCATCTTTAGAATGACCTATCATCCCAAATATATGACTTAATTCTTACCTTCGTGTACTGCTCATTATGACTTTTTAAACACTTAAAAACTGATTTATAACACATGTAAATTGTTATATGCAATTTAGTTGATTTGTTAAATCATCAATAGATTTATTCAATCATTACTTGGTTTATTAACTTTATATATGTGGGTATATGTATACACACATACAAAGAAAGTACCTAAGATGCAAATAGGAATTTGTAGGTTTTTAGGGAATAATTATGAAACAAACACTCATTAACCACACTGGTTAAGAAATTGACATTTGTGACTAAAATATTGAAATCTGGGTTAAAAAAATAAAAAAAGAATGTGAACTCTTTTTTGCAGTAGGGTCTTGTCATGAGTTATGGTTTATTTGGGTCCTAATGGAATCCTTCTCGGTTACACAAGCAAACATGACATGTCTAAAAAAAAAAAAAAAAAAAAAAAAAAAGAATCAAAAGAATCATCTAGGGGCTGGGATTGTGACTCAGTGGCAGAGCACTTGCCTAGCACATGTGAGGCCCTGGGTTTGATCCTCAGCCCTGCATAAAAATAATAAATAAAATAAATAAAAAGAGTATTGTGTCCATCTACAACCAAAAGAAAATTTTAAAAAATGAAGTAAAGGGGAGGGAAGGAAAGGGAGGGGGCATTGGAGTAGGAAAGACGGTGGAATGAGATGGATATCATTACCCTAAGTACATGTATGAAGACACAAATGGTGTGACTCTACTTTGTGTACAACCAGAGACATGAAAAATTGTACTCTATATGTGTAATAGGAATTGAAATGCTTTATGCTGTCATACATAACAATTTAGAATAAAAAATTATTAATAAACTAAAAAGAAAGAAGATCTAATGATGAAGTGGTTAAGTGACTTATTTAGGGTAACCTACTAGCAGGCATAAATCAATACTTCATTCCAGGACACCTATTTTGGTGCTGTTTATTCCATCTTGCCAAGGGTCTCCAGTGAGGGAAATTTATAGAATGTTTCTGTAATGAAAAAACATTGCATTCTTATAAATAAGTCTCTGTGACTATATTTTCCCACCTTAACCAAAGGAAAACGAACTCCTTCAGTATCACAATTGAATTCATTAGGATTATATACACTGGAACATTAATTATTTTAAATATGGAGAAAATATTTTGATTGGCTTATAAAATGGTCGTGCATTTTTAAAAAAAATTAGACAATTTCAAGTACTGAAGCCAGAGACGTATGTAGGAAATTTTGCTGTCCCTAATATCCAATGAGTCATATGACACATCACTATGCATATTATAAAATATGTCATGAATGTGTAATTTTAAGTCAGTTTTATCAAAGGTGATTCTATAGCTAGAGGTAATTATGAAATTACAAGAACAAACAAGCAACACATGGTGAAGGTATATGCATTTTGTAGGTCTTTTTCTAAAAACGTGCAATATTTCCTAGAGAATGTCATGCATTCACTAGGAAAGTATAGAATCAGTATAAGTTAAAAAAAAAATTCCAAAACTTTATTAACAAAGAACTATTCACCTATAATGACTACAATGTTGACTTTTTATTAATTTTCTTGTTTACTTTGTTTTAAAAGATGATTGCTATATTTTTATCAAAGCTTCTACAAGTCTATATGATCATCACAAAATATTGTACACAATGTCCCCAGAACAAAGACTATTGCTTGTACTGACAGGGGAGTTGGAAATTTATATGCTGTTAGGGAAGTGGGTAAACTGAGTCAGAGTAACATTCTTTGGAAGCAACCCTCCAGGATGATTTTTTAAAATTAATTAATTAAATTTCATTTGTTGTACATGCTTTTAGAGTGCAATTCCTTTCATATTACATATAAAGAGCACAGTTTTCCAAATCATTTGTTTTACTGCACAAAGTATTTTCATACCATTTGAGTTTTTAGACATGCACTTAGTATATTGATGTCTAACTCCTTCTGCCATTGTTTCTATCCCCGTGCCCCTCTCCCTCCCCTCCCCCCTTTTTTCTATTTAACATTCCTTCATTCCTCTCATCCCCCTTCCCTTGCCACTATAATTCAGTATCATCATAGCAAAGGAAAGGTTGATTTTTAAGTAGGGATCAAATTATTCTGACACAGGTAGAGGATAGCAAAGTTTTGCCTCACCCACATGATCCTGATTACCCCTTTCACATAGGTTATCACATTTTGGTGTCTGCTTAAGATTTTCAAAACTTTCAGGTGTGATACTTTATAGTCTGTGATCAAAAATAATTTTACTTCTTTTCCAATTATGTATTATCACAGGTGTATTAGTCCATTTTCTGTTATATAATAATATCAGTGAGGCTGGTTACTTAGAAAAGAGATTTATTAAGTTATTTTCCTTGCTGAAATGCAATCAATGTAGTGAAGCTATACTAGATACAGTATCGCCGCCTGGAGGGATTGCCGCTTGCGGCAACGATTCCGCGGGAGAAAATTCGGAGGCAGGATGGAAATGAAAAAGTTCTTTTATTCTTCTCTCTTCTAACTTCTCTCTCTGGCTCCAACAACCTCTCCAACTCCAACCACCACCATCCCTCTAACTAACCTCACCCTGGTTAAATACTTTTTGCCTTAACAAGGACAAGTGCTAACAGCTCGAGCTTACAGGTGCGTCACACAGTGTTCACAGGCATAAAAAGATTCTTAGATAAATGCATGAATATCAGGTGAAAATACTGGAACACCTTTATGGCTCTCAGCTAGCCGCCATCTTAGCTACCTCCTCAATTAGGGCTCTTACAATACAGTGCATATTTTGCTTATTCTTTTAATGAAAAGAATGCCAGTGGTTGATTTCCTATGTCAGATTCTGATTTTAGGACCACTGTCTGTATGTTGTTAATGTATAATGTTAAAGAAATTTCTGTCAATTCCTAATTTGTTCAGTGTTTTAATCAGGAGTAGTCACTGAATTTATTTTGATGGCTGGAGAATATTATATGATTTTTTCCTCATAAACTTATTAAAATGATGAATTATATTGATAGATTTCCTAATATAAAATCATCTCTTCATTCCTGAAATATATGTTGTGCACATATGTTGTGTTATTTAATGTGTTGTTAGAATTCTTGGTAACATTTTATTGATTTTTGTATCAACATTCATTAGGTAAGATTGCTTTTTATTTTCCTTTTTATGTGTTTACTGGATTGAATTAGCAATCATATAATAACTTTGCTTTAAGCTTCCTTCCTTTTCTATGTGCTAGAGGATTATTTGGTGTTTGAGTATTTAAGACCAGGGACTGTTTTTGTGGAGTAGTTCTTCGAAAAAGTTTTGGTTTTCCAATGTAGAAATGGAATAGTTATGCACAGTATTTATGTAAGGGTCAATTTTGATAAATTAATTTTTCCTTAGAAATTATCTATTTTTTCAAATTTATTTATTTATATAGTTAGTTATAACTGTTTTCAAATTTCTCTTTTCTTCAGTGTCTATTTTACATTCATAAAGTCTTCTTTTGTTTGTTATTCTTTTTTATTGTTTTTGGTTTGGCAGATGATTTGTCATTTAAAAAGTTTTAAAAGCAAGCATTTTGACTGATTTATTTGCTCTGTATTATACTCTATTAAATCTGCCTGTATCTGTATAATCTCCCCAGTACTGCCTGCTCTTTACAGTATGATCATTTTTGTGGAGGTTTTTTTATTGGGGAATCAATATTACTTACTTTTATTATCTAATTTTTAACTTAAGTAAGTTTTTAAAGCTTTAGATTTTTCTCTGATCACTACTTTTTTTCCTATAGGTTCCTTGTGCCATTTTCATTATGGATAATTTGAAGAATTCTGTTGTTTTGGTCTAACAACTTTCTTCCAAGATTTATTGAATAGAGACCTGTTTTTATGTTGCTGTTAGGTTAGGCATTTAAAATTATTAGGTTGAAGACTACTTTTTGGTTCTTTTTATAAAAAAGTTTTTTTTTTTTTTTTTAGCTTAGAGTAGATAATGTTTGAATTATTTATAAAATTTAAGATTTTTCTTTGGATCATGGTAAGTAGTAAACTTTGAATGTCCTGTGTGCAATGTCAAAGAAATCATATTTATGTTATTGGGGTGTAAAATTTTAGTTAGGGTCACTAAATGGTTTTTATCTTCAGTTATTTGTTTCTTTTAGGTTAATCTAAATTGGAAAGCAGTTTGCTGAACATGCGAAGAATTTCTCTTTGATTTTCCTTATTAAGTTTCTGCCTTAGGAATGTGTCATTTCATGCATAGACATTATATTTTTATATCTTCATGTAAAATAATGAATTCAATTACATTCAAGTAAGTATTTCAGTTCAAAAAGGATACCACCTGCAAAGGCAACAGGAAAGAGGTTTTTTAAGGGCAGTTTCAAAATTAACAAAGAACACATATCTGGATTGTACAAAGGATTCCTATAAATCAATAAGGAAATGAAGGAAAGGTTAATGGGAAATGGGCAAAATATATGAACAGGAAGAAAAAGAAGCACAGGGAACAAATAAACACATTAAGATACATGCAAAAAGCTTGCCATTAGACTTAGGCTTATTAAAACAGTGAAAGCACCTGGGCCCTATAGAGATGGCAGCAACTAGAAGGCAGGATAAGGATAGCGTTGGAACAATGTAATGATAACAAAATCCTCACACGTGCAGGTGTGAAGGAGATTGTGGGCTACAGTTTTTCTCTCTTTTGCTTCCTAAAGGCTAAATAGCTTGCTCCACCATATATGATTTCTGCCATGGAACACTGTCCTGCCATATGCCAAGAAGCAACAGGACCAACTCACCATTAACTAAAACTTCTGAAACTGTGCACAAACAAAACCTTTCTATGTTATAAGTTGCTTATCTCAGGTATCCTGTCACAGGGATGGAATGCTAATAAAGGCTCCTGTTTAGGACATTTACAAAATATTTCTGTTTATAAAAGTGAACGATTTTCAGGAACTTAAAATTACATGTAAAAATTATTCACAAACAAATGAATTAATTTTTCTTCACTGATATAACTACAACATGTCATATTAACCCATGATGCTGCAATTTGAATCCGCAAAAGCCAGGATTTGGTTCCTTACTGAAAAATAAATTTTGGTAAATAAAATGAATAATTCTTGCTTAGATAATTAAGGGTCTGGAGCGATTTCTAACTTATCACCAAAGGGTTGTATAATTGAGGTTGTAAGGTATTTCAGAATTTTACATATTTTTATGTAAACATACACTTAAAACATACACTTGCAGTAGCTAATTATGAACTTGTTTTGGTGAAGTTCTTATTGCAGGACTTGGCTGGACGCCAACCTCAGCTCTTGGAGGCCACCTCCATTCTTGATATGTGAGTCTCCTGACATGGTAATTTACTTCTTCAAATCCAGCAAGAGAGAAAATTCTCAGAGCACATGTTCTAGCAAGATGGAGTCTTACATATTGTAACGTGATCATGGAAGTGATATGCCATAATCTTTGCAGTATTCCCTGGGTATAATCAAGTCACAGCTCCTGTCCACACGCAGAAAAGAGAGATATAACAAGGTGTGAATACCAGACAACAAGAATCATGAGAGTCAGTCTATGTGCCATGGCTCTGAATTCTATAATAAGAATTAAAAACATTATAAATCTTAGAACTCATCCAAATTAATTTTCATTGGTGGGTAATATGTAAAGATTCAAGTTTTACTGAAGTGAGTTTTACAAGGATAATTTGTAAAATATGAACTAGATTATGTAATTTTTAAATTATTTTGTAAAATTTAAGTCCATTTAGAAAGTACTAATGGTATTTAAAAGAACATTTTGGCATTTAAGCATAATGCCTATAGAAAAAAATGTATGCAAATCACAGGCTCAAGTTTTATAGATTTTCACAACTGAATACAGCCATATCATCATTACCCTGATCAAGATTTTTTCCCATATTTCTATGAGGTGTCTTTTTCTTATTGACTTATAGAAGTTATTTATATATTCTGGATATTAACTTCTCGCACTGCACAAGTAAAAATTGGAAAATGCCTGGAAGGCAAAGTTGTAAGCAAAGAAGATTAGATCATCTAACTTCTGGTAAAAGAAATCATTATAAATTAGCTCATGAAATAGTGAAGGGTTTATTTTACAAATACAACCAGGTATCAGAAAGTGTAGAAACTAGAAGTAATAGTGGCAAACATTTATTGATTTTCATGCTATCATAATGTCATTCATTTGACACAGCTTCCATCTGTCAGTATCAACTCATCTCACATAAAATACAGTAAGAAAGACCAATCTGTGTCCAACTTTGGTAAAGTGTTGTTCAACTAATTTTTTCCAATAACCTATATCTAAGGGGTAGAATAAATACATGGTTATCGCTGCTGCAGGCTACTTTTTATAAAACAGAGGTGCTTCTCACTAAGGATAGTTCTTAGCCTAGTTAGACTCCCTAAAATATATCCACTTTGCAATGTATGGTAGCAGCATTGTCTGGAGAAAAGAGAAGTGAACATTTGTAGACAAAGAAACCTGTGTTTGAGCCTCAGCTTTACACGCACTCACTGTCTTTAGAAATTTTATTCAAGTTACTAAAATTCCACACAGAAGATTTTTCATCTTTAAATCCCAATCTCACACAATTGTTCTATGGGTACAATGAGATCATTTATGCAAACATACAGATAGATCAATTAAAATAAAATATTATGAAGGAAAAATTAGGCTTTGAAACCTAATTATACTCTAAATGTCAACTAAACTATCAGAAAACCTTATAAATTTGGACTGTGGTTTAAGAAAAAAAAAGATAATGTTTATAGTAGTTTTAATTCTTTAAAATGTATAGATGTTACTCCTTTTGTTTAGAGCCCAAAGCATAATCCTTTATGAATAACCCAAGTACTTTGGACATAATTGCATTAAGAAACTTGCATACCACAAAGTAATAGGAATATTGTCCCCCACTGGGACAGGAAGCTGCCAAATCCTTTTAACACATTCCTGTCATTCCCTTCATTTAAATGTCCTCAGTGTCATTGGATCAGGAGGACAGTTTTCTGTGGAGGCAGTACTAAAAATGCAATATATTCTTGGGCAATTCCAGTATTTGTCACACTACTTGGTACTACAAATGAAGACTTCTATCTTCCAACTACTCCTCCAACTGCTGAGTCTCATATGACACCAGTAATCACAGACAACTCCTACACCAGGATTCTTTAAAGTTTGAACACCAGAAAAACCACAACAGAAACTTGGAAGCTAGATAAAATAGTTTCCTAGGCAAACTTCCATGAATTATGATTTAAGAATGGATAATTAAAAAAGCAATAATGAATGCTGGTGAGCAGGTGGAGAAAAGGAACCCTTATACACTGTTGGTAAGAATGTAAATTAGTACAACCTCCATGAAAAACTGTATGGTGATTCCTAAAAAAAAAAAAAAGAAAAAGAAAAAGAAAAACCTCGATCTACTATACAATACCCAGGTATACCATTCCTGTGTGTGTACCCAATGGAATCAAAGTCAGCATGCTGTAGAAATTCCTGAATGCCCATGTTTATATGGTGTTATATACAACAGCCAAGCTGTAGAATCAGCCTAGGTGCCCATCAACAGATGAATGGATAATGAAAATGCATGTACAATGGACTAGAATAAAATATATACACAACTGTCTCAAAATAGAAAATTAAGAGAGCTGGGGATGTGGCTCCTTGAAAACACTCAGGAAGACCTAAATAAATGAAGGATGGCTAGTCTTATGGTGTTTATGGATAGGTAGCAATAAAAGCAAACCTGGGTTCAATCTCTAGTACCACAAAAGGGAGGGGGAGAGGGAAAGAGAAAGAGAGAGAGAGAGAGAGAGAGAGAGAGAGAGAGAGAAACCAAAAACAAGAAATCATTTTGAACCATGGACATCATGAACAGTTTTTATACCAATATATTATAAATTTAGAAGAAAATTAAAGATTCCTAGGAAAGAAGTATGTATCCAAAAGTAATAAAAGAAAAATAGAGAATCTGAATAATTTTACAATTAAAGTAATTGAAGTTGTGATTAAAAAGACCTTCCCTCCCCACAAAGCAAAATCCAATAGTTAATTCTCAAAATAATCAAAAGTGTCACTTCTCAAAGCATTAAATGATACCAGGGTAGCATTGATATTAAAACCAAACAGACTAGTATAAGGAAAAATCACAAGTCAATCTCTCTGATGATCATATATAAGGAATCTTAAACAAAATGATAAAGATGCATATATTGACAGTACTCAATTGCCAATTTTAGGCTATTTCTTTTTTTCTAGAAAGATGTTTGCCTAATATTTGAAAATCATTGTGATTTATAACATTAATAGAAAAAACGAAAAATTGTACAGTCATTATAATAGATACAGGAAAGTTGATTAAATGGACTATATTATTCATGGTAATAACATTTGAAAACTAGATAAAAATTTTTTCTCTTCTGATGAATGTGTAAAGAATAAACTTGCATGAAAAGTAGTGTGCACTAGTGAAATATTGAAATTTTTCTAGAGCTCAAGAACATGTAGAGGACATTTTACTGGAGATCCTACTTAGTATAAAAAAGCAAGGAAAATGAAAGGGAAAGGAATAGGAGGGAAGAACTAAAGATCATCCGATGGTACTTATGCAATCTACAAATAAACCAGCACATTTTAACAGTGGATTTAGAAAGATCACATAATGAAAGCTCAAGGTAGACAACCAGTAATATTTCTACCTGCTGACATAAATGGGAAATAAAAATTTAAAAGTACAATTATTGACAATGTGGAAAAACATTAAATATTTATGATAAAAAGAATGAATATTTGAAGAAGTTTAACCTGGAATGCTTCAAAACATTATTGAAAACATCAAAGAAGACCTAAATAAACGACTAGGCTTTTGGTGTTAGTGAACAGATGGGAATAAGTTAAAATGTTTATTCTAAATTCACAAAGAATTGAAAAGAATAAAGAATAACTAAGGCCATCTTGAATAGGCCTATATCGCTGGAGGCATGAGAAATACAAACTTAAATTAATGGAAACAGGGAGCATTGCTGGAAAGATAGACAAATAGACCATGGAACACAACAGAAGACTCAGAAACAGACAGTCACACAGTCACTGGGTTCAGATACAGGTGAAACTGCAGAGAGGGACGGATCTTATATCTTTGCTATAAACACTGTTGAATCAATTAGACATCTTATGGTAAATGATGAATTTTTAACATTCCTTTCACACCAAGCACAAGAACAATTTCCATGTAACCTCTAGATTTAAATTTGATATAAATGCAAGCTAAAGGCAAACTATAGAGAGGGAGAATTTTTTCTACCTTTTTTTATTGGAGCATTATAGTTGTAGATAATGGTGGGGTTCCTTGTTATATATTCTTACATGCACAAAATGTAACAATAAAATTTGGCCAGTATCTCCTAATATAGCACTTCCCCCTCCCTCTCTATCTCCCTCACCTTGGTACCTTTATTCTACTAATCTGAGGGAAAATATATTTTAGATGTTTATGCTCAATAAAGTATTTATTCTGACCATATTAAAAACTCCTACAAGTCAATAGGGGAAAGACACTCAACAGAACAATAAGCAAAATATTTGGTGAGGTACTTTACATTGAAATATTTTTAAAAACTGCCTATAAATATATATATTTTAAGTCCTAAATTTTATTAGCAAGGAGATACAAACTCAAAATTCAATGTAATTCTATCACACACACACATCAGAATGACTAAGAAGAGAAATGAAATGTTTTTTTTTTTTTTTTTTTGAGAAATGAACAGAGGCTATTTATTCACAGTATGTTACACAGCAAGAGATTCAAGCACCATCACTTGTGTTTGGTAGCATCTCAAAGGGAGACAGGGGAGTGAGAAGGCTTTATTGTATTTAAAAAAAAAAAAAAAAAAAAAAAAAAAAGGAAGGGATTCAAGTGGGCTCTGATTGGAAGGTGCTGGCATGGCAAGCTGGAGGCAGACTAACACGAGGTAGGGTGTCCTATGTGCTTGGTTTTGGGAGCATGCATGGATTTTCTCACTGGTCCTGAGTTGGAAGCTGTGAGGGTGGGAGTGGGGAGTGGGCTGTCATTTATCAAGTCCTGACTGTTGTGGTCTGCTTGCTGCAGAGGTTGTGGTTTGGTTTCCTGGGATGGTGACTGGAGAGGTTGTAGGTCAGATGAGAAATGAAATGTTATCAATGTTGGTGAGTTTGTGAAGCAAGAGGAACTCTCATGAATTGAAAAAAGAAGCATATATTGGTACAATAATTTTGGAAAAGAATTGGCAAAATCTTTGGATAGTGACTCAACATACCATATAACCTAGTAATCCCACTGCTAAATGTATATTCCCATACAACTTCACTAAGATATATTCATATAAAGTCTCATGCCAACACTGTTTTGATTAGTTCAAAATTTAAAATTCAAAAGTAGAGCAAATCATAAATTCTTTTATCCTTATGCAATGGAATCCTACAGATTATTGCAAGGGAATTAATTATTGCTATATGCAACAATGTAGGTAAATCCCCAAACACACTGAGACAAGGATGCTAGACAAATGTGGATGTAATGAGTTATTCCACTAAATATAACCTTCAGTAAACAGGTGAAAATAATTTATGATGTTAGAATTTTGGGAGAAAGTATGGAAGCTTCAGGAGAATTCCTGTGTGTTCTGTTTCTTTGTTATGCTATTGGCTGCAAGTGATGTTCACTTGGTGATACTTTATCCATCTGTGGAGTTATGATTTGTATACTGTCTAAAAGCTTGTTATACCTTAGTTGTACACAAACAATGTTTCCCCAAGTGGCGATAAAACCCAACAGTGGAACTGGATGTGTGGAACTGGATGTGTGTGTGTGTGTGTGTGTGTGTGTGTGTGTGTGCAGGCACACTGTTGTTGTTACCACAACTCCTTCCAAAGTACATAACACCAGTTTTACTGTTGTTCCATAATGGATACCTCCAAGGCCAACAACATTACAAGTCATCACGCAGTATTTTCCTGACCCTGGAGGTTAGTAGCATTTTGTGGGCATGGTGTATAATGTGTGTGCATGTAATGTATTGTGACATGTAGTGCATGGGTGTGGTGTGTGTCTGGGTGTGGTGTGTGTCTGGGTGTGGTGTGTGTCTGGGTGTGTTGTGTGTATTACATCATGTGTGTATGTGTGTGTGTGTGTGTGTGTGTGTGTGGTGAGTGCACATAGTGTGTTGGAGATAAGCAAGGTTGTAGGGAAATAGGAAGAAATTTGTTAAGTGCCATTTTGCCTCTGTTGAGAGAGACAGTGAATCTTAATTCTAAATGAACAAAAAAGAATAGGAATTTAGTAATCTAAATTTCCCACATGAATTGTGGGTATATGATCTAAAACTATGCAAGTAATAAAATTGGATCTTGAAGTGATTAAAAAAAAAAGGCAAGAATGGTTGAAGTCAGCTAATGCATTTTGTATTTACCTTTAATTATGGTTCTTTGCTTCTTATTTTATAAAACCATTGGTATTTTGTGACATTTTAAACAATATGCCTAGGAAAGAACCAAAGTATTTTTAAATTCCTAATTCTCCCCACATTCCTGTTGTGATAAGAGCAAGTTATGTAGTCTTCTTTTTGATGAAAAAAAGTGAGTCATAGAAAAATTTAGCCTTAGGTTCATGAAGAAAGAACAGAGTAAATTTAATTTCTAATCCTTATTTTGCTACCCTTTGGATTTATATAATTATGGAGGGTATTTAATTTTCAAATATTAGAGTCATAAACTTGGGATAAACGATGGGTATAATAAGAGGAGTGTATTTTCAAAATAGTTTTTGTAGATCAATTGAAATGGCATTTGGTTTTGAAATGTATGGTAAGATCTTTACTTACGTTGGAAAACTACCGAGAAAAAAAAAATTAGAATACAGAATTGTACAAAATCGCATAAATTCAGTCTGGTAAGTCAAAGATGCCTAGGAAAATATATCAAGAACTCACCACCTGCATTGTCTAGGCAATACAACGGGTTACTTTTCAAACCATGGCTTACCACCATTTAAGTAAGTTACATCAAACTTCACAACACAAATAGCTCTTTCAAATGCTGTGTCCCTAACAAATGATTTTAATTGTTCAAATTACCTATTTCAGAAAACTAAAAAAAGAAGTGCTAAATTTAAGGTTTTGACTGTAAATGCTCAGATCTGCGGGAAGACTTGGAGGCAGTTTGTTCCAATGTATTCAGCTGTTTCTTGCTCAATAGCTTCAGTTTCACATCACAAATCTCTGCATTTGTCTGGAAGCTGTCAATCTTTGACCCAAAGTAACATTAGGATGTTTTCTTTTTACTATCTAATTATTACTGTGTTAGACAATGTATTTACTGGGTCGTGGTTTGGTGTAATTGGTTAGGTTGCTCCATGTCGGCAAAAGCACAGATGAGGGCCAGTGGAGTCGGGGCTGAGACAAAGGCCTGTCTCCAGCCTCTGGGAGGCCAGGGTCTGCCAGTGCTTCTGTGTGGGCAAGACAGACCCTTCTTGTGGTGGGTGGTCCATTGGGAGGTAATTGGAGATCTGCAATATGTCCACTACAATCAACAAAAGGGTACAATAGTTGCTCTGTAGGGAATCTGGGAAGAAGAATTTGTTTAAATAAGATTGCAATGTTGTCAGAGTGGGAAAGCCATTCTTAAATGTTCTGTGCATTGTCTAAGGACATGAAGATTGGGAATCATTTAGTCTCAGGCCAAAGCACTGGTAAAATAAATTTTCATTTCAACAGTGGAATATAAAATGAAATCACATACGTTGGTACTGTTAGCACGTTAGTGGCATTTAGCAAACAATATTCCATGAGGTATGTCAACATGTAAGTACTTAAAAATGTGAAGTTTTGTTCTCATGCAATAAACCCAACACAAAAGGCAGATGATAAAATTGGTATTAACTATTTATTTCATATTTCATTGTCAGGTTTGAGTCATAAGTGTAAAAGGCACCCATGAGATGGAGCAGATAGAGAATAAAATTGTCAGTGGTACTTACTAATGTTTTATTATAAAGCAAGCATTGTGCATCTCTGTCAGTTACCCTTGGGTATGTTTTAACAACAACATGGTGCTGTAGATGTGAAAATTATTGGAGGCCACTGGGCTCCAACCTCAAAAGAAATTAAGTCATGATTGAACTAAATTATGTCTGGAAGAAGTAACTATGTAAATGGTGGTCCAGGGCAAAGCACTCCAAGTCATTAGGTCAGTGGCCCTCCCTATTGCCCAGTGACTCTGCACTTGGATGTTAGGAAGACCATGAAGGGCACTGGAAGACATGATGGGCAGGAACAGAAGTTAGTTCTTTTCTAACACAGCAAGTCAATAAACTAAACCCCTTTCATTTTATATTCCTTTCTTTCCAGTTAGTTCTAGAGTTTGCAGAGTGTTTATAGTTTCATGAGGGAGCTAGACCATTTCCCATGGTGTTGGTTACAATGAAAAAAAAAAAAAAAAAAGAATTATAAGAACAAATTGGAAGGAGCAAAAGGAATGTTTCAATATTCCCTCTGATTTCTGTGGATACTCCAAGTCTTGTTTTGAAAAATATACCTATACCTATAGAAAAACATCCTCACTTTCACTTTGAAGCAAGGCAGTGAAAATAAGCTAGTGTAAATAGTGTAAACTCACATCAGCCTATTGGGTCCTCAAGTAACTTTCTGGATGCAATTACATGATCAATTGAACCCAGGGCTTCATGCATGCTAGGTAAGCATTCTATCATTGAGCTACAGCCCCAGCTTCTTTGACTTTTTATGTTGGTGTAGGGTCTCATTAATTTGCCAAGGCTGGCCTTGAACTTGCAATCCTCCTGCCTCTGCTTCTCAAGTAACTGTGATTACAAGCATATGCCACCGCACCTGGCTTAAAATAGAATTTTAAGTTCAAGTTATTCAAATTTCAAATCACAAATGAAGTAATAAAAAGAATAATTGTAAGATTATGGTTAAATTCAAAAGTTCCACTTAACTCCAATTTGAAAAAATGACATTGACAACAGGCTATTTGAAAAAATACTGTTACTCTAAATCCCTATACATATTCAGCATAAAGTGATGTTAATTACAGGTTTAGTTCATGGAATAGGAATAAGGCAACATTCATGTCACAATTTTTCTAGCCTCTATTCCATTTTTTTTCTCCTCTCCCCTCTCTGTGCTGGGGATTGAACCCAGGGCCTTGCCCATGTTAGGCAAGCACTATGTCATTGAGCTCCATCCTCAGAAACCCTATTTCATTTATGTTCTTTTAGAAAAATAACTCTACCAAGTCTTCCGTTTGCAGTGTGGGGCTGCTAGATTTAATTTCATTCTGTAACTCTGTAATTTCCCTGCAATGCACTTTATAGTTTGTGTGATAAGCAGTGTTGTGTGATGCATATGAATGATTTGCTAGCCTTAAAAGAGCGCACTTCCTACAGAGCCCCATGTGCCTTGGGAAGATAACGTTTTCCAGGGGCAGACTTTCAAAATGCAAAGCTCTAGGCAAAGTTGCCTTGGAGTCCCCTTGAGATCTTGGGGAGGGAGATAACTCATATGAGGGAAGGATGCCCCTTCTACCAGGCAAGATGCCAGGCATGGACAAGAGGGGAACACAGCATGTCCTGTAGTCTGACACAGAGCTGTTAAAGCAGGGGGCTCCAGACAGCCATCAGCAGCGTCCTGGGTCCAAATCCAGCAAGGTCCCTGATCTTTTGGTAAATTATGATTATGCTGTTCTGACTTTGTGGCTTGGAGACATGCATCTCTGTAAGAGGCAAGCGCCTTGAAAACAAGGACTGAAAAGCATAGACAGTCTATGTTGCATCTTTCACTCTAAGAATGTCTGTGGGACAATAGAGAGCAGGAAGTCAAGCACCGGAGTCGCATTTGATGTGGCCTTCTGGTGCTGATTACTGCCGTGGGAGCACTGCTCTCCCGTTGTGACTCACCAGTGCCCTTTGATTAAACACAGGCTGGGATTTGGTTACCACAACATGCATCGGCCTTGCTGCACTTCCTCCCGGTCTCACTTCCTGCTTGGGAAATGAATTCCCACACTCCCTCTTCATTCCATCAGGCCCATGAGAAACTCTTAACTAAAGAGACAGAGGTGGGGGTATTTGTACTTCAGGATATACTTGGGAAGATCAGAAATGGAACTTGGAGCTGTTTAGCCTAAGACTGCGGTCTTTTTTGACCAACATAGCCCACCAGAGACACTGGAAAGAGATACAAAAACACAGCAGGCCTACAGAGATCACAACTTCACCTCGTGAATGACTTAATTTCCATTCTTTTGTTTGGTACTGGGAAGTGAACCCAGGAGCGTTTAACCACTGAGCCACATGCCAGCCCTCTTTTTTTTTTTTTTTTTTTTTTTGTATTTTATTTAGAGACAGGGTCTTGCTGAGTTGCTTAGGGCCTCGCTAAATTGCTAGACTCACGATCCTCCTGTTTCAGCCTCCCCGAGCCACTGGGGTTACATGTGTGCACCACCATGGTGTCTGACTCTACCAGATTCATTGTCTGCAGGTACAGCTGGCTGTTCTGTATGGTTCACAGGAATGGAACTACAGGTGCCTTGCTCAAAACAGATAAGGTGCTCAATGAATCTGGATTACAGGATTGAACAAATTCTTATGGAACTGTGTTTCAGCAATTTTCTTTATAAGGATGAAGCTTTGTTTTCTTTATTTTAAAAAAAATGTGATTACAAATGTCAGTTCAAAAATATTTGTTTTAGGCATGTCTTCTCCCATAGAATCATAGAATTGAGTTCAAGGCAACCTTAATACACCTGTTCAATTTCCTGCCAAATTACAACATCTCTTCTGGAATAGATGATACTCAGCAATGGCTCTTAATGGTTGCAAAGTTCCTTATTTTAGGCAATTTAAGTCTACTTTCTTATGATTTCTACTCATTGCTCCTGGTTCTGTTTCCTAGTGAAATACCAACCACACACAGCAAAAGTGATAACAAATAAGGTCTCGGTTAGTGTTCAGCAACTCTTCAGCAAATTACAGAAGGTTGTAAAGGAGAGAGAGAGAGAGAGAGAGAGATCGCCTTTACATGCTCTTAGTTCTTTCATGGGTTCCTAGGCTGGATTGAGGTGCTGGCTTAATAAGACAGGTTGTTAATCTGAGAAAAGCACAAGAGTTTTATTAATTTAACATGTACATGAGGATCTTCACAATACAGAGAACTCAGAAGGAACATCAAAGCATGATGTTTTTATCCTTTTTTAAACAAGGAACAATAAATTTGTAAAAGAATGAAAGAATAAACTTATCTCAGGACTAGGACAGTAAATTCTGGGAAGAGGGATATAGAAACTAGTAGAAGATAAGGGTTGTTTCAAAAGTTTATTCAGGTTCACTGAAGCCCCAATTACCAGTCTCGAGGAACCAAAGCTCTTTTCCAGCCTTGGTATGTGAAGAACATGCTCCCTCAAAGAATCTTTATGGCTTGCTACATGTAGAAAAAGACAGGAAAATGGCCCTTTCTGAAGTTACACTTCATCAAGTGGGTTCAGCTTAAAGTATCAACATGCCAATACAGCGTATTCTGAGATGGCGTGTCCATCAAGGGACTCAAGCAGGACTATTCTTCTAGCAGGTGAGCATCGTCTCCTTGAGACACACGGGATGTTATAGTCATTCCACAACCACAGCCTCACCTCTACCAGGACGCAGGGCAGAGAGGAAGTGCTCAGATTCTGTGCCACTCGTTAACCATTGACCTCCAGATACAGAACTGATACTATTCACAAATCACAGCATGTTAAGAGATTTTGGGAATTTGTAGATAAAATATTAAGATGTCTATGACTTTTTATTCAGCATTTGCAATTTTTTTTCTTTTATTGTGACAAATAGAATATTGACTTGAGAGCCTTTAAGTTTCTACAATCGATTGATCGTCCTTCCCATCTTTCCTTTGGTACCCTGTGCTCAGGCCCTGATATTTGCCATTCAGTTATATAACCACATGCAAGGTAAAACACCCCTCTGAAATGTGGAGTCTTTGTCAGTTAAGTGGAAAATTGTCTAATTGATAGTATTCATACGAGTATTTTGTAAGGTCAAATAACAAACAGTACGGACTACCACATCTCACATCATGTGATATTCATTCAAATAGTTCCTATTCTAATACAGCTGAAATGTTCTCATTGTGAGAAGTTGCTGATGAGTAGAAGTACATCCTGTATTATATTTATATGCATCTCTGTTGAATTTAATTCAATTCAATAAAAATCTATTGAATACTACTATGTGTCAGGAACACAGACCACAACAAGAACTTTATTTTACTGAATTATTTTTCTGCTTCAAGCCCTCTGCTAAGAGTTTCATCACTGTATATATTCTGATTCTTACTACTATGGGCAGACCTAGGTGTTGTCTAAGATGTCTAACCAGCAGCACGGTCCTGTCATTTTAAAGAAGAGGAAGTTAAGGGTGTGAGGTATGAAACAATCTTGTCTTACCTAGCAAGTTGCAAATCTTCCAGAGCTGGTTCACAAGACTGATTTATGTGCTATTCCTGTTCATCAAGATAGGTCTTTCTGGGATACAGATAGGAAAAGAAGAACTCAAATTATCACTATTTGCAGACGATATGATTCTATACATAGAAGATCCAAAAAATTCCACCAAAAATCTTCTAGATCTAATAAATGAATTCAGCAAAGTAGCTGGATATAAAATCAATACCCATAAATCAAAGGCATTTCTGTACATCAGCGACAAATCCTCAGAAAGAGAAACTAGGAAATCCACCCCATTTACTATAGCCTCAAAAAAAATAAAATATTTGGGAATCAACTTAACAAAAGAAGTGAAAGATCTCTACAATGAAAACTACAGCAATCTAAAGAAAGAAATTAATGAAGATCTTAGAAGATGGAAAGATCTACCTTGTTCATGGATAGGTAGAACTAATATTGTCAAAATGACCATTTCTCCCAAAAGCACCATACTGATTCAATGCAATACCAATCAAAATTCCAATATCATTCCTCATAGAAAAGGCAATCATGAAAATCATCTGGAAAAATAAGAGACCCAGAATAGCCAAAGTGATTCTTAGCAAGAAGAATGAAGCGGGTGGCATTACTATTCCAGACCTTAAATTGTACTACAAATCAATAGTAACAAAACCAGCATGGTATTGGCATCAAAATAGACCAGTTGACCAATGGTACAGAATGGAAGACACAGAGATGAACCCACACACTTACAGCTATCTTATATTAGACAAAGGTGCCAAAAACGTTCACTGGAGAAAAGACAGCCTCTTCAACAAATGGTGTTGGGAAAACTGGAAATCCTCATGTAATAAAATGAAATTAAATCTCTTTCTCTCACCATGCACAAAACTTAACTCAAAGTGGATCAAGGACCTAGGAATTAAACCAGAGACCTTGCACCTAATAGAAGAAAAAGTAGGCCCAAATCTCCATCATGTTCATTTAGGCCCCAACTTCCTCAATAAGACCCGTATAGCACAAGAACTAAAACCAAGAATCAATAAATGGGATGGATTCAAACTAAAAAGCTTCTTATCAGCAAAAGAAACAATCAGTGAGGTGAATAGAGAACCTACAGAATGGAAGCAAATCTTTACCACAAGCACATCAGATAGAACACTAACCTCAAGGATTTATAAAGCTCTCAAAATCCTTAACACACACACACACACACACACACACACACACACACACACACACACAAATAACCTTATAAATAAATGGGCCAAGGAACTAAACAGACATTTCTCAGAAGATTATATGTAAACAATCAACAAACATATGAAAAAATGTTTAACATCTCTAGCAATTAGAGAAATGCAAATCAAAACTACTCTAAGATTTCATCATACTCCAGTCAGAATGGCAGCTATCAAAAATACAAACAACAATAAATGCTGGAGAGGATATGGGGAAAAAAGCACACTCTTACATTGCTGGTGGGACTGCAAATTGGTGAAGCCAATCTGGAAAGCAGTATGGAGATTCCTAGGAAAAATTGGAATGGAACCACCATTTGACCCAGCTATCCCACTCCTTGGTCTATTCCCAAAGGACATAAAAACAGCTTACTACAAGGGCACAGCCACATCAATGTTTATAGCTGCACAATTCACAATAGCTAGATTGTGGAACCAACCCCAATGCCCATCAGCAGATGAATGGATAGGGAAACTTTGGCATATATACACAATGGAACACTACACATCACTAAAAGAGAATAAAATCATGGCATTTGTAGGTAAATGGATGGAGTTGGAGAAAATAATGCTAAGTGAAGTTAGCCAATCTCAAAAAACCAAAGGTCGAATAATCTCTTTGATATGAAGATACTAACTTATAAAGGCAAGGGAGTGGGGATGAGAGGAATGAAAGAGCTTTAATAGAACAAAGAGGGGGAAGGGAGGGGAGGGGCCAAGGGGATAGGAATAATGGCAGACTGAGTTATCCATGATTACCCTAAATACATGTATGAAGACACAATTGTTGTAAAAATACTTTATATAAAACCAGCAACTTGAAAAATTGTGCTCTTTATATGTAATATGAAATGAAATGTACTCTGCAAACATGTATAACAAATTAGAATAAAAAAAAAGATTAGGTCTTTCCTATTTCTATGGTTTTCAGTTCTTTTTCTCTTACTGGGTCTGTTCTAGAGTGTAGAAATATTGTTTTCATAATTTAGTGCACCCAGGAAATTTTGAGTCAAGTGGCCCAAACAACCAGATTCTTGATTAGAAATCTTCATGGCTTCTTTTTATTGCCATGAAAGGTTGAGACATGTGATGTCTTCTGAAAGCTGTTATTGGCAGGAGCTCAGCAGCAGTTCCACAAAGTAGCCTCCTACACCAGCAATGCAGTCATCCTTCTACAGAGGATCTGCCAAGACCTCAAGAATGTTCCTAAGATTCTATGAATTCCTCATTTGCGCAGATGGTCTGAACGGTTTTTTTTTTTTTTTTTTTTTTTTTTTTCCAGGTCAAATTGGGCTTTACAGGGTACAAGAAGATCCAGGATATGACTGTATCTCCACGATTTAAATTCATCATGTGTGCTGAGTCTATTGCAAATCTAGAGGTGCCCAAAATACATTCATGAACAATAAATGCATTTCATATTGTCTTGCATTCACATTCACATCTCAAGTATTAGGCTGACATTGTTCACTGGGAATGAAAATGGCTTGTTTATATAGGGAGGGAAACAGGAGTAAAAGGGAAAATTTTAGGGGGTTGGAAATCATTTTAAAACAGAAGTTGAAAGATGTTTGATTTGGAAGATATTTGCTATATGCACCAAATGGTCATTAAGAATCATGCATTTGTCCATGCTTAAGAAATGCAGAGAGGGTTTAGGAGGTATCTCAGTGGTAGAATGCATGCCTAGCAAGGATAAGGCTCTGGATTGAATTTCAAGCACTGGAAAAAAGACAGGGGAGGGGGGAAGAGGAAAGAAGAAGGAAGGGAAGGAAGAGGCAAAGAGAGAAAGGGTAATATTAATGACTAGTCATCCAAACTCTGATCCATATGACATTCTATGTATGTCAGAATGCAATAGAAGTCTGTCTGTTCTCAGGTTTCTACAAATGCCTGGGCTCCATTATCTTGTTACCTTTTGTATCCTATCATATCTAGTCTAGTAATAAGGGAAACATCCTGCCGCCTGGTCAAATGATACCAACTTGAATGTTTATCCCCCTTGAAATGTAATGTGACCCTCACAACTGTTCCATGTTTCCGAAGCCATCATAAGGATCAAAACATATCAAAGGTTTAAAATACTGCAAGTATCATACAACATCTTAAAAAGCCAGGGAACAAAGGTATATGGGATAAGATGAAGCAATCCACAAATCACCATTTTCATTTCAATATCAAGCCAGCTTTCTCTATATATTTTTCCTATATACTTTCTTAGGAGTAGCTGCCTCTTTCAAATCTGCCAATCACCTCCTAATTAAGCCCTTTTAATCATAATGCTAAAGAAACTCAATAGAGGCAAAACGAGAACCACATCTTGAGCAATTAGACACCGGGTGGAAAATGAAGGCATGTTGTACGGCAGCATTACGGTCTTCCGAGTGTCCCTTGCTTACTGTATGTTGTGACAAAGTAAAATCTATTTCAGCTGTTATGTGGCAATGCTGTTATTTATGAAACATAAAAAGATACTGAAATACAAAAGGGCTTGAAAAGACCAGGGTAAGATCAGATAAAAAAAATGAGAAAGAAACAGGCATCCTGGGATGGTAACTACTCTGCCATGTACTGACAGGGAGGTTGTATATTTTTAGAATATACTGAAAGGAATGGTGCTTTTACTTAGTTTTTTATGGTTTACCACGAGATGCAATTTTCTGGCCTTATATGCAGTTGTAACAAAAGTCAGGGACGTTTTATGATAGCTGCCACAGTTCATAAATGATGGGATACACTAAAATATTTATAGAACTGTAAAATCTTGATTTCTCTCTGGTTTAGCAGATGGGGCCCTAAAACCAGTTCCCAGATTGTCACATTTCTTCACCCTTTGATGACAAAGAAGCCCGTTATCAGTTTTCTTCTCTGGAGAACAAGTTCACTAGTGTGAGCAAGGTCACACTCTCAGTTGATTATCTGGATCTGAGTAATGCCAATTAAGGGAAATTCGAACAGAAATGATAATTACTTTAGACATACTTCTTGGCATGCGGCTCTGGGTTAATTTAGATAAGATATCCTCTGATGGACTTTTTATTCATTCCCTTGTCTTCATTTCTGGGAAAATTCACTTCCAATGCTGTATCACCCACAGAGATAAGTATCACAGGAATAGTAAGACTAGTCTATTTGAGTGGCTGAGAGAATTTCAGCTAGGATCCATGGTTTGTTTGTGTGTATGTCTCCCTCTCTCTCTGAAAGTATGATCTAGGATAAAATTGTTATTCCATTTCTGGTTACCAAATTCCAACACCTTTTACAATCAAAGGGAACAGCTCTGAGGCAGAGAGTGGTGAGATAAGACATCGACACCGAAGGATTGCTAATGGTCTGTGATTTCAGGAGTTCAATCAATGAAACAAATATGTATAAATAGGTTCACGGTGGTAGTTACTTAAGAAGCATTATAAGGCAGGCAACTCAAATCAAATCAAATTTTAGGCAAAGAAATGAGATAGGAAGATAATGATGACAGATAAGATAGGTAACATAAATAAATGAAGAGCTAAGATAGGCAGGTAGATGGGATAGATAGATTGATGATACAGAACAGAGATGGGACAGATAGACTAAAACATATTTGCTTAAATGTAGTTTGTAGCCTGTTTTCAAATTTTTAAATTTTCTCTTGAGCAAAATTACGAAGATGAAAATTATTTTCTCTTATCAAAATTATGTAGATGAAATCCCTAATTAGAATCAATACATGGGTGGTGGACCTTTATTCCTAGAACATGATGGTAAATCTCCCCTAATGCTTTGATTTCTCCTAAAATAAAGTATGTAACTCAAAAAAAGTACATTAGAAATAAATGAAATTTATTTCATTTATTATGTTTTCATAGAAGAAAATAGTGACTTGATTCGTCTCACGTGCAGTGTCCAGCATTAAGGAGGAGCACTGAGACTCTCAGATCTACTGGGTCAGAAGCTCAGGGAAGCAGAGAGGGAGTAACCTGCAGACCAACATGTTGCCAGGGAGAAGAAGATGATTAACTGGGTCTGTGGGTGGAGCAAGGCCCTATGTCACCCCACTGAGCTTGAGGAGGTAGAGTCCTAAGCCATTAATTATCTGTTTATACACTGAATATTTTATTTTTAGTCTAGATTTTCAGAATCTTCCATGATACAATATTGCATAACAAACATAATGAATATAAAATTGTGACTCAGTGTTATTATTTAAGCATAGCTGAAAAAGGAGGAAGTACTCATTATTTCTTCTGGTTAAGAAATTAATTTGGATATGACTTTTTTTTTTTTTTTTTGTACCAGTGATTGAACTCAGGGGGCACTTGACCATTGAGCCACATCCCCAGCCCTTTTTTGTATTTGATTTAGAGACAGGGTCTCATTGAGTTGCTTAGCACCTCACTTTTGCTGAGGCTGGCTTTGAATGCGTGACACTCCTGTATTAGCCTCAGGAGCAGCTGGGATTACAGATGGGCAAGTACCCGGCTCCTATAATTACTTTTGATCATAAATATTTTGGAATAACTTTTTGACCTGTTTGAGTTTGGTTTTGGAGGCACTTGAGTTGTCCAGCATTCTACAATCTCTCTGACTTCCCTGGGTGAAGAGTTCCCCAGGCTCCCATGCAATGCCTAGGTGGCCTTAGCCCATCCAGCATTGCCATTAATCACTCCCAATTGGCACTCACTCTTATATTAGGCCATTCTAATATGCAGTATAAAAATGTTTTGCTTGCTATGCAAGCAGAGCTTCAAACTGTCATTCATCACCCTTTCAACAAGACTGCTGTGTCTACGTCTGCTAGCCCTTCCTGTTGTATGCTCTGCTTCTTTATGGAACCACTGACTGCTACAACATTTCTCCTTTCCTTATTGTACACAGCCTAAAAAATTGCATCAGTGACAAAAGACTTTGTGCTAGGTACATAACATTTTGATGTCGTTTAAATCAAATTTAAATTTTACTTAGCACATATTTATTGAGCTCTTGCTATGTGCGGGGATCTGGGCTAGCTACTAAGGACATAAAGAAATGTGAGAAAATCCACACTTCATGGGGCTTTGGTTTATGTTTCTAAGAGATGAAGAGTGAATGACTGGGTCGTAGTTGAACAAAAATATTATTAGTTCAAGGAGAATGTGAAATATTCTATAATGGCAGGCTGCGGTACTACTGGCATTGGTGCTATTGCTATTTGATATTAACTGGTTTTAACCAAAGAAAGCTATATGAAGGAATGCATGTAGGAGGGACTTTAGACTGAGGCTAGAACATGAATAAAGTTAAAGAGTTTGGGGAATATAAGGTGAACTCTAGGAATATTCAAGCATCTGTTATGGATAGCGTAGAGCTCATTTTTAATGTGGGTAAAAGTGTAGTTAAGTTTAGACTATAATGTAAATTCCATCCATCCTCATTATCTAATGATCCTGTACACGCAAATTCAATCTGTTCCCTTAAGTTTATTTGCACCCCAGTACTAATAGTCATGCCAAACTTCTGCCCTCATTCAAGGATATGTGCAGAGTTGTGAAGAATTTAATCAAGCGAACGTGTTCCTCCCCAGGAACAAGGGGACACTCTGTCTCTTGGGTTTAGTTCTCTACTCTCTACTGTAAACAAGTGTCCTTTTTGCTATCTGTTCAGCTTCATGTTTCTGGCATTCTTGTGCTGTGTGTGTGTGTGTGTGTGTGTGTGTGTGTGTGTGTGTTTTTACTGTTTAAAATTGGCCCCCAGCACAGTGCAGAATTGCTGTCCAGCGTTCCTATGCACAAGAAGGCTATGATGTGCTTTCTGGAGAAAATATGTGCCCTGGAAGCTTCATTCAAGCAGGAGTTCAATGCTAATGCATCAGCAATATATTTTAAATATCTTCAAGCAGGAACACACATAAAACAAGGGTACGTATTGATCAGTTGACAAAAACCTTGTGACCAGAGACTTGCAGGAACCTAACCCCGAGTTTTCCTAAGAACACTGGCTCTGTGTTTCTTAATTCATTCAGTGCTCATGGTCACTTTATGAAGTGTATGCACTGTGAATCACAAGACCCAACTGTCCTCAAAGAATTTTATCTGGAAAAGGGGTGGTTCCTTTTTTTTTTTTTTTTTTTTTTTTTTTTTTTAAGGTATATCTAAAAGCAGAAGATAGGATGTCTCCAAAGTACATTGGAGGAGGAGAAGGGGTAAAATGAATAGACCAAGGAAGAAACTGTGCATAATTATTGCAATGAGTACAAATGCTGTAAATATAATAAATACAAGATGTGCATATTGGAGACCAAGATATTGACTGAATTCTGATATATTTGAAATTTGGAAACAGTTAAATGAGAAAACAAATGCCTCTTTCCCCTACTTATGATTTTATGAGTGCTACAGTTTGGATAAATATTCCTCCAAGTCCCATGTGATGAGGGCTTGGTCCCCAGCCTATGTCACTATTGGGAGGTAGTGGAACCTTTAGGAGGCATGGTCTAGTAGGAGGAAGTTAGGTCATTGGGGGTGTGCTCTTGAAGGGTATTTTGGGACCCTGGATCCTTCCTGTCTCCATGCCTCCTGGTGGCCATGAAGTGAGCAGTTTCCTCTGCCATACAATTCCCTTTTGATGTGCTGCCTCACGATGGGCCCCAGAGCAACAGAGTCAACCAACTATAAACAGAAACTTCTGAAACCCTGAGCCAAAATAATCCTTTCTTCTTCATAATTTGTTTATCTCAAGTGCTTTGTCATAGTGGTGGAAAGCTAACACAATAGAGAAGGAGGATTTGTTGCTTTTCTTGAAGGTTGAGTTCTAAGGTGATCCATGTGGAACATTTGAAGGCTTTCCAGAAAGCTCAAATGCCACACAATTCTGGAGGATATGTGGGAATGAGAGGTGGGAGAATTGTGAATGTGCTGAAGATATTTCAGGACCACTTTGTAGAGCCAAGCACTTTACCCAAAACTATATGAAGGTAAAGGAGAAGACCACACAGATGTTAAATGTGTTCTTGGTAATTTACACAAGGTGGGTGTGTGTACATACTTGAAGGAATAATTGATATTCCACTATATGGAAAAAAGATTGAATTTTTGTATAGTTTAAAACAAAGATTCAAACCAAGGTCTCCCTTTGGTTTAAATTTTATTGGTTCCTGTGAGATCCATGAGACCATAATCTAATTGAGTCCAAGTTTTAAGTGTCATGACCTGTATTTTAATTCCAGGTCTAATTCCAACAACTACCTGGACCAAATCAATTAATTCTTTGGTCTTTCTGTACTAAATTTATAAAAGTAAAATTATCTGCTTTCTTAAATGCCTCAACAAATTATTGTCAATTCCAATTATAAGAATATAAATGAAAGTGCTTTGTAAACCTAAAAGCAATTTATAAAGTATTTCTACAATTTCTCTAGAAATTTGAGCATCACCATAAAGATCCCCCACCCAATCATTTCTTTGGTCAGCCTGGCATCTAAAAATGAGATGGATCTCTATGATTTAGTCTTCTCAAAAATCCAAGTTAAATGCAGTATCTTACCTGGGAAAAGTGCTATGTTGGTATTTCTTAAGTGTGGATTTATTCAACAGAGAGTTTTGTGAAAACAGGAGGAAACTATTATTCTTATGTGATAAGTCCTGAGGGGGAAAAAAAATTACTGACCGGAAGGCTTTCTATTTGATAGCACTTGGTAAGCTCTAAGCAATGCGATCATGGAGGAAGACCTGGGAGGGATGATGGACTCCATAGTTAAGCATGTGTTCCCTGGAGCAGGGAATACAGGAGCAAAAGAAAGAAGAGCTAAGAGAATGGGGGTAGGCTAGGCATGGTGCTGTCATCTACAGAATTTGCTTTTTCTTATTCTGAGTGAAGTCATTTGTAGAAAGTGCCCAGGTTAATATATTCAATACTGAGACAGAATGGCAGATCTTATGTTCTGAGTATTTGTGATTCCCTAAAATTCATATGTTGAAACCTACTCATGGTGTTAAAATGTGGGGCCTTTGAAATATGGTTAGGACACCAGAGTGGAGACTTCATAAATGGGATTAGTGCCCTTGAAAAAGCGGTCTTGCCTCTTTTGCCCTATGAGGACACCATGAGTAGGTGGCATCTATGAACCAGCAAGTGAGCCTTTACCAGATGTCAAATCTACTGATGACTTTATCTTGGCTTCCAGGACTGTGAGCGATAAACTTCTGTCACTTATGACTTCCCAGTTTGTAATATCTTGTTATAGCAACTTAAAGGGACTAAGACATGATAACAAAATCTGAAGATGTATACAATCTATCTTATGTCATAATTTATTTATCTTCTCAGTAAAGGGCTAATGTCTGTAGGTCTATTAATATAGGCCAAGATATTAGGTAACCTTTTAGAGATTATTTGGAAGACTTTATGGGAAGAAATTAAAAATGGGAATTAAATGCAAAACCAAAAACAGAGCACAGGTATCTACTACCTAAAATCAACAGCATAGAAAGAACAATGGAAATAATAGAATGAACAATGGTCATATGGCTGAGGAAGCATTTTAAGAAGATATTTAGAAATCTAAACAAAAAGGTACAGAGCACCTTGGTTCACTCCATAGTTAGGCTATTGTGAATTGTGCTGCTACAAGCATTCATGTGACTATATCCCTATGGTATGCTGATTTGGGGTCTTTTAGATATCTACCAAGGAGTAGGATAGTTGGAGCCTGTGAGTATATATGAATATACCACAGTGAATCTCACCATCATGTATATCCGCAAAACACTAACTGAAAAAAAATAAAAGTAAATAGCAGAAAGATCAGTAGAACAGACAGAAGAGAACAGAGAGAGGGAGGAGGAGGGGGGGAAGAGGAAATACTGGGGACTGAATTAGAGCACATTCTTTCACACTTTTATAATCATGTCAAAATGAATCCTAATGTTATGTGTAACTAAAAGGAACCATTAAAAATAACAGAAAAAAAGAAGATATTTGTTAACTTCTCAATGTCTCTTTTCCTTTATCCAGTGTAACTCGGCATTGACATGAATTTGGAAAACCCCAAGCGCTTAGCCAACAAGAACTTTGTGTAGTGTAGCATAAATAAATGAGAAAAGGATAACTTCCAAGAACATTTATTTGGTGCTGGTCCTAATCCTAGCAAGAGGTTAGGCTAAAAGTTCATTAGTAGAATGATAAGCTCCAAAGGGTTTTAAAGCTGTTTCATTGTGAAGTGTGCTTGTTAGAAACCCACAGAGGATAAATCAATCAACCTAAATGATATTGCAGTGCTCACAGGGTGCAGAGTTTTGGTCTGCTATCCTGGTTGGGAAGACATCAAAAAACTTGTTCAGTGGATTCTAGAATGGGTTTGCAAAATTATGTTTCTACATGAAGATTAACATGCTAAATTTGATAGCTGAGGATCTTAAATGTGTTAGTCAACTTTTTGTTGCTGTACCTGACAAGAGCAGCTTAGAGGAGGAAAAGTATATTTGGAGCTGATGGTTTCACAAGTTCGGTCCTTGGTCAGTGGATTCCACTGTCATTTCTCTAGGCCAAAGTGAAGCAGAGACATTATGGCAGAAGAGCAAGACAGAGAAAAGCTGTCCAGCTCCCAGCAGCAAGGAAGGGGGGGGGGGGGGGGAGAGAGAGAGAGAGAGAGAGAGAGAGAGAGAGAGAGAGAGAGAGAGAGAAATAAAGAGCCTGGTCAAGATATAGTCCCACAGGGCATGCTCTGAGTGACCTACTTCTTCCAGCCATTCCCCACTTGCCTACAGTTATTACTGAGTAATCCATTCAAATTATTAATCCACCAAATGGATTAATCCACTGATGAGGTTACAGCTGTCATAATCTTATCAGTTCACCACTGAACATTCTTTCATTGCCTAATACATAAGCTCTTTAGGGGATACCCCATATCCAAAGCATAAACTTAAGCATTTGTGTGTCTAATGTCTCAGTAAATTCATTGAGAAGAAGAGTTGATGGCATTCCCTGGTTTCTCCCAAGAATTTGCTACTGGTAAAATTGAGTGGAAGTTACATATTATTGTCCTGATATTTTTCGAATTGCAATCACAACTCAAACTTGAATTATAGTGCTCACATCCTTCAGGATGACTATGAGCACATAGGTAGATAGAGGTTGAGTGATAATCCCAGTAGCATCACTGATTAGTCATGAAGCCTCAGGAACAGCAGTTAACCTATCAGTCTTTCTGACTTTGTCTGCACAATGGAAGAAAGCAGATAAGTATCTGTTTGAAGGGGGTACCCATGGGACTGACAAATTTGGCATGCTTTAAAATTAAATAGGCTATCATATAAATATTAACACAATGTGTACAGGGTGGAACTGAAGGGAAGCAGAACACATTTGAATTTGGGTGCACCCTTAATTACCGTAACATCTGCCATGCTTTGCAGAAACTACCCTGGAGATACACCTGAACAAGAAACTCACCTATGATGAAATGCAAGCAGATTACTGAGTAGGATATTGGAAAGACAGAATAACAAATAATTTCTTAATAAGTTATAAGCTCTTTATCAAATTAGTGTCTTTAATAAAAAAAAAATTTCTCCATGAGAGTTAAATATGTTATTTCCTAGTTTTTTTTAATTTTTAATTTTATTTTTAGATTATTTATTTACTTATTCATAATGCACAAGTATATCATCTTTTTACATACAACTGCTTATACAATGGACTGTTATCTTCTACAAATCCTAGGAAGATGTACCAGTGTATTAAAGAATATTGAAGATTCGGGGGAAGATGGCCGACAGGAGGGAAGTGCTCTCTGGACGCAGTTGCTGAAGGACGCGGAGTGGGAAGTTTGAGCGCTTTGCTGGCGGTTCTATTGCAACTGAAAGGGAGCCGAGACATTCCTGCACCTCTGGACAGCGAAATACAAAGTTCTCAAGACCACAACAACCAGGGACAGAGTCCCAGCGGTCCACAGCCCGAAACAACGCTGTCTGTTGGTGCTGCAGGCGCAGGGGCCAATACCATCTTGGCAAGGAGACGATCCACCCAGCGGCTTTGAAACCGATGGGTGAGGAGGGATAAAAAGAGGCCTAGAGGCGTGGGCGGTGTCCACGTGGAGCTCTTTCGCACTGCTTGCCAAGCCGACCCCCCGACGATCTGGACTGACACAAGGGTCTGCGGAGCAGCTGCTGAATGGGAGGAGAACGCCGCCATCTTTGAGAAGTGCAGAGGCTGATCCAGACAAAGGGGAAAAGACGGAGGAGACAACAGCTGCAGACATCCAGGGAGCCCCATCGCTCTGAAGGCAGCGCACACCTGGGTGAGACTCGGGTAACCAGCAGGGGAGGGCGTGTCTGAGGCCAGCCCAGAGGCCACAAGAAGCTACAACTGTGGGTGGGCGTGGGGAAAGGGTGCCTTCTGGAGGGTCCCCTTCCCGGAGCCATTCACCTGTTGACACACAACCACCCTGAGCCAATCCTCCCCCTGAGCGGCCGCTGGCATAGGGTGCAGACTTGACTCTCAGACTTTCTGGACGTGATCCAATGCAGTTGGCTTAAACTGGAAAGGGAAAAGAGAGGGGGGCTTCCCAGGGCCTGTTTTGTTTGAGACTTGGGGTTCGACGTTTTTTTTTTTTGCTTTGTTTTTTTTTTTTTGGTTGGTCGGTCTGCTTGTGTTATTGGTTTTTGTTAGATTGTTTATTGTTCTTTCTCTTTTTTTGGCTTTGTTCTGTTTTGCTTTTTTTTTTTGCATTGATTGTCAGCGTGTTTGATTGTTTGCTTCTGCTCCTTTTCTCGTTCCTTCTTTTCTTCCTTCTCACTTTGGCATCTCTTCTTCCTCCTTCATCTTTCATATTTGCACCCTGCCAGTGCATACTAAACAGAGGCAAAAACAAGCTGTACACAGAATTTGGGATTTCTAGAAACAGCGCAATTGAACTGGATAGCAAAGAGGTGCTATATATAGTTTACTCTCCATTTTCTTGATTCTCTATCTCCTCTCTCTTACACCAATTTCTACTCTTTTATCATTTTTTTTCTTCTTTTCCATCTTACTTTATATATAAATTGGTCTCTTCACCTAAGTGTCTACTCCATTCTCTATCTTCTCTCTTCTACTGATACCAAACCACTTCCAGTAAATCATGTCAATAGAACTCTCCTTTCATACTTTCCAAGAAAGAACAATTCAAGACACTTCCTTCTTCTTAAACATAATACCTCTGTATCCAATACTTGAAGCTATAAAACCCCATCAGAAGCATACAGAGTAAATTGGAAATAATATCTGGGTTAACAAAATCTGTACATTGTGATCAAAATTGAATTTTCTGAATAGAAAGTGTTAGGTTTTAAAGTGTAAAGGAATTATAAGGGGAGCTGATAGCTTCGTACTACAGGAACAACATAAGGAATTAAGGTAAAATCGAAACAGTCAAGGTCCCACAGTGCAGGAAGAAAAGACACACAAGCAGCATGAAAAAACAAGGGAAGAAAGTGACACAATCAAATCAAGATTCATCATCAGTAGATTTCATGGCAAACACAGTTGGTCAAATGCCAGAGATGGAATTTAGAAATTACATATGCCAAATGTTTAGGGAACTTAAGAATGAACTCAAAAATGAGATGAGGGAGCAAGTACAGGAGGCAAAAGATCATTTTGACAAAGAACTCCAAAAACAAATACAGGAAGTAAAAGATTACTTCAATAGGGAAATAGAGGCTCTAAAGAGAAACCAAATAGAAATTCCAGAAATGAAAGAAGCAATAAACCAAAATAAAAGTTCAATTGAAAGCATCTCCAACAGAGTAGACCACTTGGAGGAAAGAACCTCAGACAATGAAGACAAAATATTTGTCCTAGAGAAGAATTTAGACCGTACAGCAAAACTCGTTGGAAATCAAGAACATAACATCCAAGAATTATGGGACAGCATAAAAAGACCAAATTTAAGAGTGATTGGCGTAGAGGAAGGGGCAGAGTTTCAAGCCAAAGGAATGAGTAATCTATTTAACGAAATAATTACAGAAAATTTTCCAAACTTGAGGAATGAATGGGAAAACCAAGTTCAAGAGGCATACCGAACACCAAACAAACAAAATCTCAACAGATCCACACCAAGACACATTATAATGAAAATGCCTAATATTCTGAGCAAGGAGAGAATACTAAAAGCCACAAGAGAAAGGAAACAGATCACATATAGGGGGAAACCAATCAGACTATGTTCAAATTTTTCAACCCAGACCTTAAAAGCAAGAAGATCCTGGAATAGCATATTTCAAGCTCTGAAAGAAAAAGGGATGTCAACAAAGAATCTTATATCCAGCAAAATTGAGCTTTAGATTCGAAGATGAAATAAAAACCTTCCACGACAAACAAAAGTTAAAAGATTTCACAACTCGAAAGCCAGCACTTCTGAACATCCTGGGCAACATTTTTCATGAAGAAGAAGAGAAAGATGATAATGAAAATCAACAAAGGGAGATATTAAACTAAAGGAAATACCAACCAGAAGAGAAACCTAATCAAGCTAAAGACCATAATTCAAATAAAAATGGATGGAATAAAAATCATATCTCAATAATAACCCTGAATGTTAATGGCCTAAACTCGCCAATCAAAAGACACAGATTATCAGAATGGATTAAAAGAAACGACCCAACAATTTGCTGTCTTCAAGAAACACACCTCATAGAAAAAGACATCAACAGACTGAAAGTGAAAGGCTGGGAAAAGTCTTATCACTCACATGGCCAGCGGAAGCAAGCAGGGGTTTCCATTCTCATATCAAATAAGGTAGACTTCAAACCAAAACTAATCAAGAGGGACAAAGATGGATATTTCTTATTACTTAAGGGAACCATTCATCAACAGGATATAACAGTCATAAATCTATATGCCCCAAATAATGGAGCACCTACATTCATCAAACAAATGCTTCTCAAGTTCAAGAGTAAAATAGACCACAACACAGTTATTCTAGGGGACTTCAACACACCTCTCTCACCAATGGATAGATCATCCAAACAAAGGCTAAACAAAGAAACTTTAAGCCTCCTTAAAACAATTGACAATTTAGACCTAACGGACATATATAGAATATTTCATCCCTCAGTAAACGAATACACATTTTTCTCAGCAGCACATGGCTCCTTCTCCAAAATATACCATATATTATGTCACAAGGGAACTCTCAGCAAATATAAAAAAATAGAGATACTACCCTGCATGCTATCGGACCATAAAGGGATGAAATTGGAAATCAATGACAAAACAAGGAATAAGAAAAACTACTCCATCAACTGGAAGCTAAACAACATGCTACTGAATGAACAAGGGGTTGAAGAAGACATCAAAGAGGAGATCAAAAAATTCCTAGAGGTAAATGAGAACACAGATACTTCATATAGAAATCTCTGGGACACTATGAAGGCAGTAGTAAGAGGAAAATTCATTGCACTGAGTTCATTCCTTAAGAGGAAAAAAAACTAACAAATAAATGACTTAACATCACACCTCAAAGCATTAGAAAAAGAAGAACAGACCAACACCAAGAGCAGTAGAAGACAGGAAATAATTAAAATCAGAGCAGAAATTAATGAAATCGAGACTAAGGAAACAATTCAAAGAATTGACAAAACTAAAAGTTGGTTCTTTGAAAAAATAAACAAAATTGACAGACCCTTAGCGATGCTAATGAAAAGAAGAAGAGAAAAAACTCAAATTACTAACATTCGTGATGAAAAAGGGAATATCACAACAAACACCTCAGATATACAGAATATAATTAGAAATTACTTTGAAAACTTGTACTCTAATAAAATAGAAAATACTGAAGGCATTGACAGATTTCTAGAGTCATATGATTTGCCTAAACTGGATGTGGAGGCTATACACAATTTAAACAGATCAATTACAAGTGAAGAAATAGAAGATGTCATCAAAAAGCTACCAACAAGGAAAAGTCCAGGACCTGATGGGTTTACAGCTGAGTTCTATAAGACTTTCAAAGAAGAACTAATACCAATGCTCTTCAAACTATTCCAAGAAATAGAAAAAGAGGGAGCTCTTCCAGACTCTTTCTATGAGGCCAATATCACATTAATTCCAAAGCCAGGCAAAGACACATCCAAAAAAGAAAACTTCAGGCCCATATCTTTAATGAACATAGATGCAAAAATCCTCAACAAAATCCTGGCAAATCGGATACAAAAACATATCAAAAAGATAGTGCACCATGATCAAGTGGGGTTTATCCCAGGGATGCAAGGCTGGTTCAACATTCGGAAATCAATAAACATAATACACCACATCAATAGACTTAAAGACAAAAATCATATGATCATCTCAATAGACGCAGAAAAAGCATTTGACAAAATACAACACCCCTTTATGTTCAAAACACTGGAAAAACTAGGAATATCAGGAAAATATCTCAACATCCCGAGCTAACATTATCTTAAATGGAGAAAAATTGAAAGCATTCCCTCTAAAAACTGGAACAAGACAGGGATGCCCCCTTTCACCACTGCTATTTAACATAGTACTGGAAACTCTGGCCAGAGCAATTAGACAGACGAAAGAAATTAAAGGGATCCAGATAGGAAAAAAAGAGCTCAAATTAGCACTATTTGCTGATGACATGATAATCTTCCTAGAAGACCCAAAAAACTCTACTAGAAAACTTTTACAACTAGTAAATGAATTTGGCAAAGTTGCAGGATACAAAACCAACACACATAAGTCAAAGGCATTTTTGTACATCAGCAACAAAGACTCTGAAAGGGAAATGATGAAAACTACCCCGTTTACAATAGCATCAAAAAAAATAAAATACCTGGGAATCAACCTAACGAAAGAGGTGAAAGACCTCTATAACGAAAATTATAGAACACTAAAGAAAGAAATTATAGATGAACTCAGAAGATGGAAAGACCTACCTTGCTCTTGGATAGGTAGAACTAATATTGTCAAAATGTCCATACTACCAAAAGCATTATACAGATTTAATGCAATTCCAATCAAAATCCCAATGTCATTCTTCAAAGAAATAGAAATAGCAGTCATGAAATTCATCTGGAAAAATAAGAGACCCAGAATAGCCAAAGCAATCCTGAGCAAGAAAAGTGAAGCAGGGGGCATCACCATACCGGACCTTAAATTATACTATAGAGCAATAGTAACAAAAACAGCATGGTATTGGCACCAAAACAGACTGGTGGACCAATGGTACAGAATTGAGGACACAGAAACTAATACATATAATTTCAGCTATCTTATATTAGAAAAAGGTGCCAAAAATGTACAGTGGAGAAAGGATAGCCTCTTCAACAAATGGTGCTGGGAAAACTGGAAATCCATATGCACCAAATTGAAATTAAATCCTTATCTCTCACCATGCACAAAACTCAATTCAAAATGGATCAAGGACCTAGGAATTAGAACAGAGACAATACGCCTAATAGAAGAAAAAGTAAGCTCCAATTTCCAACATGTCGGATTAGGCCCCAAGTTCCTAAATAAGAATCCTGTAGCGCAAGAATTACTACCAAGAATTAATGAATGGGATAGATTTAAACTAAAAAGCTTCTTCTCAGCAAAAGAAACAATCAGTGAGGTGAATAGAGAGCCAACTAATTGGGAACAAATATTTAGTACATGCACATCAGACAGAGCACTAATTTCTAGAATATATAAAGAACTCAAAAAACTTTACACCAAAAAAACAAATAACCCAATCAATAAATGGGCTAAGGAATTGAGAAGACACCTCTCAGAAGAAGATACACGATTAATTAACAAATAGATGAAAAAATGTTCAACATCGCTGGCAATTAGAGAAATGTAAATCAAAACTACTCTAAGATTTCACTTCACTCCAGTCAGAATGGCAGCTGTCAAGAATACAAGCAACAATAAATGTTGGAGAGGATGTGGGGAAAAAGGCACACTCATACATTGCTGGTGGGAATGCAAAATGGTGCAACCATTATGGAAAGCAATATGGAGGTTTCTTGGAAAACTGGGAATGGAGCCACCCTATGACCCAGCCATCCCACTCCTGGGTCTATTCCCAAAGGACTTAAAAACAGCATATTACAGTGACACAGCTATCTCAATGTTTGTAGCTGCGCAATTCACAATAGCTAGGTTGTGGAACCAACCTAGATGTCCCTCAGTAAATGAGTGGATTAAGAAAATGTGGTATATATGCACAATGGAATTTTACTCAGCAATAAAAGAAAATAAATTAATGGCATTTGCAGGTAAACGGATGAAGTTGGAAGACATAATGCTAAGTGAAGTTAGTCAGTCTCAAAAATCCAAGTACCAAAAGTTTTCTCTGATATAAGGAGGCTAGTTCATAGTATTGTTGGATGGGAGGGTACATACGAGGACTAGAAGAACACTAGAATGGTCAAAGGGAAGGGAGAGTAAGGGAGGGAGCAAGGGGGGAGGGAGAGGGAGAAAAGGAAAAAGAAAAGAAAAGGTGTTTGAATGAGATGGATATCATTTTCCTAAATGCATGATTGAAGACCTGAATTGTACGAATATACTCTGTATACAAACTATTGTATGTAAAAAGATGCTAAATACATGCACTACGAGTTGTAAAAAAAAAAAAAAAAGAATATTGAAAATCAAGAGATTATATTCAATATTCTTATTTTTATATTTTATATTTTATGGAAGCATTTCTCTTGCTTAAAAATTTCTTAAATTCTTGATTTTGTTTATAGACTAGGTAGGAGTACTCTGGTGGGCAGAATTCCAAGACAGGCCCAAAGATTTTCACCTGCTGGTTGATATGTTGTGTGTTATTTCCTGCCATTCAGGAAATATGATGATGAAGTTACTTAATATGAGCAAGGGCGAGGCGTTGTCACTCTCATGATTACATTATGTAAGACCTAGTAATAATCATCTAGGGAGAACTTCTATTGGCCTTAAAGGAACAAAGATATGGCCATGTGTCTCTTCTGGGAGCTAAAAATGGCCCCAAGGCTGATTATTGTCCAGCAAGTAGGAACTTCAGTCCTACAAATACAAGGGACTATATTCTTCTAGGCATCTGATTGAGCTTGGGAGAGGATCCTGAGCCTCAGGGAGAGGGCAGCACTAGCACACACCTTGACTTCAGCCTAAAGAAAGCCCCAGCAGAAGACCAGTTCATGCCATGCCCAATTGCTCACCTTGGAAATTGTGAGATAAATTTGAGTTGTTCTAAGCCACTAAGTATACGGTGATTTGCTAAGCAGAAATAGAAAACAAACACTGGTACTAAACATTTATCCAGGGAATCTACCTTTCTTTTACCAGATGTGAAATCACTATGGTTGGGGGATGGGGAGATGAAGGACTGATTTTTTTTGTATCTCCCAAAACAATGGTGATGGGCTGCCAAGGACACAGTCCAGAACCAAGAGAGAAAAGAAAATACAACTTCTCATTAAAATAGCATTTAAAAAAAAAAAAAAAAGTGTATCTGCACAAGCTACTTGGTTCCAAAGTGTGTTCAGCAATGTCCTATGAGTGCCACAGAACACTGTCATAATGAATGCCCTGATATACTTAACTCATTTTCATTCTATACAGATGGTTCCCACTTTACAATGGTTCCACTTACAATTTTTTTTCTTAACTTTATGACTGGGATAGTGATGCACCTTCTATAGACACCAAACTTTGAATTTGGACCTTTTCCCAGATGTGCAATAAGTGGTAGGATCTTCTCCCACCACGCTGGGTGGAAACATGGGCCACGCTTCCCAATCGGCCAAAAGATCATGAAGAGAAACAACCTATACTCTATGTGTCCTGTTGCTGAGTTAAAATGTTCCATAGGTTGGGAGCATTAAATGCATTTTTTACTTTTTATATTTGCAAGGTATATGGATTTATCAGAATGTAGCCCCATGGTAAATCAAGGGGCATCTGTATGTAAAGGTAAGAATTGTGACCATAAATCCTATAAAAACAAGGAGTTCTAGTTAATTTTCCTACCATTTGTGTACAGTGTAACAAAAATACACTTGTAAGTGTTGATTTTTTTTCCTTAATAGTATATCTGAAGCTTTCTTTTCCCAGTTGATGACACATTTAAAAATATTATTAGAGTATTTTAAGCATTTTAGTTTGTATAGTTAGTATGATAATCACAATCATCATAGCATTGCCGTGTGCTTGTATCTATGCATAGATAGAATGGAGATGTTCAGGGTTCACTGTTATAACTAACAGTTCTCAAGTGTACTAATATAACTACACTAAAGAGTCTTTACTAATAATACTAAAGTCATACAAACACACATTTTTATGTGTGCACATGCATATTTATATGTGTAGACAGATGGATGACGTATAGAGAGCCCATGAAGGCTACTGAAAATGTCAGAGGATAGAATTAGGAGAAAAGATCAAAAAGTGGGATTTACCAAACCCTTTAAATATATATTTATGTAAGATGTTGAGTTGGATGACAAATGGGTCACAGACTCTTCAAATATCCATACATTTTAAAATTATTTTTATCTGTTGATTGAATATGAGGAATAAAAATTAACATATACACACACATATCTTCTCTGCACAATAGAGAAAGTATAGAAATATAGAAAGTATAGTATAGTATATATATGTGAATTTTTTAATACATTTGCACTCATGTTTTTCTGTATGTGAGAAAACATACCTAACAGGTTGTTCCCTTGTCCATAGAGTAGTTTCTTTCATTGCTATGTAATAAATGCACCTTTCTTATTTTTACTTAAAATAAGGAAATCAATTAGAACTTCCATTAACTTCTAGGAGACAGTGGTGTACCATGGACAGAGCTGTGCTCATGGTGAAGACAGGCAATGCTTCACATACTGGAGGCAGCCACCTGCTCTTCCTTAGGATGGAATTGAACACATGCATAGTTACAAAGAATGCACACAAGAAATCTTAGAAGAAAATGAAAAGGAGAAACATTTAGAGTTGCAGAAGTATCATAATTTGGGGGAGTTGTGTTGCTTTTTTTCCTGTCTAAGCCTAGCAACATCACATTTCAAGATGTTGAATCTAAAGCAGAAGAGATCATTTGTCTTTGGTTTCCACTTCACCCCTGCTAAGTACTTAAGCATGAGACATTTAGGATAACAGAAATGGGCACAATGTTGGTGTCAACTCTGTTGGTGTCAATCAAATACTTTTATTTGAGCCACAACAGGACAAGAAGGAATTAGATATATGGACATGGGGCATGGAACTTCTTCTCTGCCCTCTTCTTACTCCTTTATGCTTCCAGGGCTTGATGGCAATTTCTACCCAGGAAGCTGTGATAAATAGTGCCAGTTAGTTTTTATTTCAATCATATCTGAACAGTTCAGTAAAAGCCAACCTCTACACCCCATGGAAACCACCCCACTCTCAAACTTTCTTAGAGAACTTAATAGCTGGTAAATCAACTCGATTGCTACTCAGTTCCAGAGGGCATGCAAAGATTTACATTTATATGCCAAATTTTTCTTTCTTTTCACCCCAGCAAGAGCTGGGGCATGATTTATAAGAATTCAAAAGTTCTAGCACAGATGTTACACAGCCTCAGCATGGCACAGTGTGACCGGCTCTTCCTCATGCTACAGGTAGCATGAGATACAGGCAAGTGCCACAGAATTCCAGATTGTTTTAATACGGGGCATGCACTGACCCTTGCAACAGTAAATGTGTTTGGCATTTATTTTCTAAGCAGGTCAATAATGAATGCCACCCACATAGGAGAGGGCGATTTAGTTTCTTTTTAAGTTTATTTCCTTCTGTTGAATCCCTAATGGACTCCTGAATCATAAAAACATTCTTTTCTGGAACAAATGGCAAGTTCATTATGTTTGCTCCCTCTTCTCAACCCTCTTCTCACCGAGCTATTACCTCCTGGGAAAAACAAGTCTGAAAACAAGTTGAAAGATTAAAGTGATACAGAAAAAAAAATTTTTTTTAAATGGATTTCACTTTATTCCATTCATTTACATATTTCATAATCAGAATGAAATAAATGATACATATCAAGTTTTGTTGTACTTAACACTTAAGTATAGTTATAAAATTTTTGCTTTGGAAAAACTTGAATAACACCGTGCTCTGGGTCTTGTGCTTTTATCAGAAAATAATCTCTGGAGATCCTGCTGCTCTACTGTCAAGGTGAAAATGGTCACACAATTCATGTTGCTTCCCAAGATGCTGTGATTGTTATTATTTCTTATTAAATGAACAAGATGACAATCACAGATAGGCATAGTTTTATGCTCCTTAGGGTTCTAGCACTTTTAACTCCACATGGGCAACATAATCAAATGTATATAAAGTATCTGCACCAAAAATACGGCAATCCAGTTTGAAAATGCATTACATTCAACAATTCAACCAAGTGATATTCTATAGGATTGTAGGATTGAAGCTGTGATTATAAATTAGAAGACATTTAATAAACCTTTTAAAGTCATGCAAAGTGGTTCTCAAAATTTAGTCTGGTGAAGGATCACCTGAGATGTTTATTAGAAATATACACTTGGCTGAGAGTGTAGCTCAGTGGTATAGCACATGCTTAGCACTCATGAGGACCTGGGTTCCATCTCAAGTGCCAAAAATACTTGCATTCATTTACATCACCATAGTTCAATATGTTTGGCAAAAATCTGGGTAATTCTGATGAGGCAGTCTATGGAATCATCCTCACAAGAAACAGCTGTGACTTCTCCAAAGCAAGGTGGTGGTTGTTTTTTTTTCCCCTTAAGTTAATAAAATATATGTTGATTCTCATTAACAAACTGTAGTCATTTTTACTGACATTATGAATCCAATTTAATTTTCAAATATATTCAAGCAGAATGGATTAATGTTTTGAATGACTGTGCTAGTCAGTTTCCCATGACTGTAACAAAATACCTGAGGTAATCAACTTGTACAGAGAAAAGACTTATTTTGGCTCACAGTTTTGGAGGCTTCATTCCATGATTGATCGACTTTCTTGCTTTTGGACTTGTTCAAGAGAGCACACAATGGCAGGAGCAGGTAAGGAAATAAAGCTGCTTAACTCATGGCTGGGATGCACAGTAATAGGAAAAGGAAGGGTCTGTTTGCACTCTCCATTTTGATGACTCATCCCCAATGACTTAAAGACCACTGAGCCCTAACTCTTAAAGTTGCACCACAGGCTGGGGACCAAGCCTACAACTGATCCTTTGGGGAATCTTTCAGGTCCAAACTATAATAAAGAATTAGGCCTTCCCAATTGCAATATTTCTTATAATGATTTTTGGAATATTTTTGTGTGTCTTCTCTTTTGCTAAATATTCATATTTTTCTTGTTTTTTTGAAAATGTGGTTTATTTTTAAAAAATATTTTTGGAATATGAGTAAAATTTTTAAAAATTTAGTAACAATATAGTTCTTTTTGTTTTTATCTAGGAATCCATAGCAGATTTCAAGAGCCAACTTTATGCACAACTGTCTGTTAGATTTTTAGGCATCTTTCATTTATTGTAGCTTTCATTATTCCCAAAGTGATCTATGTCTAAAAAAAAAAAAAAGTTAAAAACTTAACAGAAAGTTGGAGGAAGAGTTATAGAAATGCAAAACCCCATTTACTAGTCTGTTGTTAAAATAATGACTTGCCATCTTGGGACTGGTGTTAATTCTCCTTAAAGGGAATTAATAGGGTGTGGTAGGAGAGCATCATTTCTTTGTTCTCTTCCCAGCCTGGTGAGATAGGGTGTTACAAAGTGGTTGCCTAGTAACTGGCCCAGTATGACCATTTTTCCTCTCCCCATATGCAGACATAGTTAATTGCCAGATTTTGAATTATTACAGTAATTTTCTATTTCAGTGACCTTATTGATATAAGAGAGAATTACAGAATTTCTGAAGTCAAATTTTCTGGTCCAGTGTAGCATATGATAATAACACTGTATTCTGGTTTTATGTAACCTTCTCATTTGAATTAAGGAAAAACAAAGTCTCAAGAAAGATGTGTTGACTTGGTTAAGATCATTATCATAATACACAGTTGAGCCCAGGAGGCTTAAAACAAGATCTATCTTTCAAAATCTATGGCACGCTTTCCCTTCAAAACTCAACTAAGGGGCTGGGGAGATAGCTCAGTTGGTAGAGTGCTTGCCTCACATGCACAAAGCCCTGGGTTCAATACCTAGCACCACACACACATACACACACACACACAAAAAAAAAAAAAAAAAAAAAAAAAAAAAAAAAAAAAAAAAAAAAACTCAACTATATTTGAATTTTTTTAAATCATCATTAATTCATTTCCTTGATAACAAACACTAAAACAACATGCACTCTCCCCCAGATTTCTGATTACTTCAAATTAGTGAATGATGCCTAGAACTAAATTTGGAATAAGGGTTTCTCTTTTTTTCCTTCAAAATCCTGATTTATGGAACTATAGACAATATAAAAATTTCTCAGATGTTCATCTTTTAGTAGAACAAAAACTAAGAAATGGCCAAAGAGTTGAACTCTTCTACTATGACTTGACATGGTACTTATGCTGGGTTTTAATCTATATTAGGAAATTTTGTCCATAATCTTGTCTGACAAGATAATCTTCGGATACTTTCATATGAAAATTTGTTAAGTTGTTATCATTATTATTTTAGGCAGGGTCTTGCTTTGTTGCCCAGGATGCGCATGAATTCCTGGGCCTATGCCATCCTCCTGCCTCAGTCTCCCAAGTAACTGAGATTACAAATATGTGCCACGATACTTAGCCTTATCTTTTGATCTTTGTCTCATTCCTTGGTTTTTATACATTTTTAATTTATTTTAAATTTTATTTTAATTTATGAATACTGGTATACATTTAGGGGATAAAATGTGACATTTTGATTTTTTTTTTTTTTTTACATCGTGGAATGATTAAATCAATATAATTAAATCCATATCCTACACACTTCGCTATTTTTATGTGGTGAAAACATTTAAAAGTCTACTCTTTTAGTAATTTTGAACTATGTAATACATTAGTGTGTATTATGATCACCATTCTGCTCAATAGATCACTGACATTTATTTTTCCTGTCTAGCTGAAACTTTGCATTCTTTGACAAGCCTCACTCATTCCCCATCACACCCCCCTCAGCCTCTGGTAGCCATCATCCTGTTCTCTACTTCCATGGGTTTGATTGCTTTAGATTCCATATATAAATGAGATCATATGATATCCATCTTTTTGTGTATGGCTCATTTTATTTGTAATAATGTCGCCATACTCATCCGTGTTGTTGCAAATATCGAAATTTCCTTCTTCTTAAAGATTGAATGGCATTCCATTGTGTACAATGTCCTACATGTTCTTGATCCATTCATATAATGATGGATACCTAGGTTGCTTCCACAGACATAAACAAACATTTTAAAAAACCAATAGGATTGCATTGAACTAAAAGTTTCTATACAGCACAGAAACAACAGAATGAAGAAACAGTCCACAGATTGGGAGAACATATTTGTCAACCACACATCTGATAAGGGGCTAATATCCAAAATGTATAAGGAACTCAAATAACTCAATATTTTAAAAAGTGATAGCTAAATCAAAAAACAAAATGGACAGATGACCTAAAACGATACTTCTCTAAAGTGGATGTATATCTCAACTGATGTATGAAATAAATACTCATCCTTACAAACCATCATGGAAATGAAAATTAAAATACAATGAGAAATTACCTCAGACCTGTAACAGAGGACATTATGAAAAAGATGAAGGGTAACAAGTGTTGGTGAGGGTGTGTGGTCAGAGGGGACATTGGTATACCATTGGGGGGATGCAAATTAATAGGGTCATTAAGAAAAACAATATGGAGTTTCCTTAGAAATCTATAAATGGAATTATCATATGACCCAACAGTCACAGCTCTGGGATTTAGTTTAAAAAAAATCAAAATCAGAGTGATGAAGAGGTCCCTGTCTTCCCAGGTCATGGTGACATTATTCATAATAGCCCACTGCTTGCCTACATGCCTTCTACATTGAAAGATTTTCCATATATGGTTATAATTTCTTGGCATGGGTGTTTTTCTATTTTCAGGTGTATTTACTTTTTTTTTTTTTTTTTTTTTTTTCAAACAAAGCATTTCTTCCATTATCAGTCATACTTCTTCCTCATCCTATTCCATCTGTTAAATTCTGGAGCCTTATTTAATTCTTTTCTCTTTCCACTGAAATCTAAGCCCACTTGTTTGTTGTCTATGAGTTTATGCAGATGCTCTCTGTAGCTTTAGGTGTTAATCCTAATCTCTAGTCTACTCTTCCCTGGGGAATTTTTGAGAATCCTTTTCACATTTGCCTTCAGTATTTTTTTTTTTTCAAAAATATTTCCTTTGTGTTTACTTAAAATTTCCATTTGACACCCTTTGCTGTGTAAGAACACAGTGGGGAAATGAGGAAGGGCAGGTGGGCTTGTGTGGAAGAGAGGTCACACAACCACAGGGATGCAAGAGGAAGCCAAGGAAGCAGTACCAGCACTGGAGATGAGAACTCCTCCACTCCTGAGAGATGAGATCCAGCATGACCTGGTCATCAGGGCTCTGTGCCCATGAGCTGAGCGCCTCTCATTCCATCCCACCTCCCAACACTGCTGCTTCCAGGAATTAAATCTCAGCATGCGTTTTGGTGGTGACAAGCCGTGCTACTCAATCCACTCCAAGACTTAGTTCTACGTTCTCCAGTAATTCAGGGTGTAAAGAGGTGTCTCAAATCCTTCCCCAGAAGCAGGAGCTTTCCCTCACTTTCATCATACCTCTAACTAAGCAGGAACTCAGCCAGAGTACACTCCTTGCAATAGTAATTTGGCAATGCCAGGAGTAGAGATTTAGTATGTGTGTCTCTTATCTATAAAGAGATATTCTCACAGCTTGTATTTTATCTGAAAACTCCTAGAAGATATCACCTACTTATCAGCAAATAAATATCCAGCCAGGAAGTTCCTGGAAATACTCCTTTTTCTTTTCTTATTTTTTTCCTCTTTTTCTTTTATTTTCCTTCCTTCCTTCCTTCCTTCCTTCCTTCCTTCCCTTTCCTTTCATTTCCTTTCCTTCTCTTCTTCCTTTCTTCCTTTCTTTCTTCCTTTCCTTTCCTTTCCTTTATTTTCTTATCTCCTCCCTCCCTCCCTTTCTTTCTTTCTACCAGGAATTGAAGCTGGGGCACTTAACGAGTCCTTTATATTTTTAATTTTGAGACAGGGTCTCAGTAAGTTGCTTAGGACCTGTCGAAGTTGCCGAGGCTGGCCTCGAACTCACAATCCTCCTGTCTCAGCCTCCTGAGTTGCTGGGATTAGAGGGATGTGCAACCATACCTGGATTGGAAACTTTATTTATTTATTTTTGACATTTTTGACAGTTGTTCTGCTCCCTGAGAAACTTGGTTTCCATGTTTAAGTGATAGACATTACCATGAATCAGCACATTGGAACGTTCTTGCCCTATATACTACTGCTACCATTGGAGGGGGGAAAAAAAAAAAGCAAAGGAAAGGGAAATTCTGGGATTAGGGGCTCTAGCACAGGAGGGAATGGTTGTGGGGAGCCTCAGGTGGCATTCTTCCTGTTGTATTTGTATGATGTCAGGGTCCTGCTTCACCTCCTAGATCCAGCCTTACTGGGAGAGGAGATGTCCTTAGCAGCCTGAGCTACAAAGGGGCCTGCAGAGCTGCCCTAGAGACTCTCTCAACTTTCTGTTCTGTGGTCTAAGCAAAATCCTGAGAATAGTGTTGTACTATTTCCAAAGCTTCTCACCAGAGGGAGCCAGCCAAACCTGCCATGAATGACAAGGGGTGGCAGTGCCAACAGCCTGTGGTGTCCTCTTGGCACCACCTGGGCTACTTGACAGTGCAGGTGGGGACCAGGGACAACCCTGTTGCATGCTGGGATCTGCTTTGCTTTCACCCAAAGGTAAAAGTCTCAGGGCAGTACGTGTGTACACACATCTGAGCACAAAGGAAGGAACTGCTGACACTGGTGAAATTACCCTACAAGGAAGGTTCTGGACTCTTTCCATAGCAGATTTCCACAAAACAGAGGACATTCTATTCTGTTCCAGTGTTCCTATTAGATTCTGAAGTTTTCAAAAATCAAAACTTCTGGTGAAGAGAAGCCTATGTCGAATCCATGCCCAAAGCCAGAGGTCTGTGTGTGAAGATACCTACTCTAGAGTGCATGCCAGGAAGGACCACGGACAGAGGACAAGGACAAGGACAAGGACATGTTTCTTGCTATTCTCCAAGCATAATTCCTCAAGTAGAAGATTATTCTTACCAAATTTTCTTGTGAAGGAGTGTTAGGAATAGTGAATAGTGTGTGTGTGTGGGGGGTGAGGATTATGTTAATACTGCCATATAGAAACAGTTTTTTGTGCCAGTGGGGTGGTGCACGCCTATAATCCCAACAGCTCAGGAGGCTGAGGCAGAAGGATCTCGAGTTCAAAGCCAGCCTCAGTAAAAGCAAGGTGCTAACCAACTCAGTGAGACCCCATCTATAAATAAAATACAAAATAGATTGGGGATGTGGCTCAGTGGCTAAGTGCCCCTGATTTCAATCCCCCGTTACCCTCCCCCAAAAGAAGAAACATTTTTTGTAATATTTTACCCTCCCCCAAATTATCTTCCAACCTCTAATTATTCCATTCCAATAGTTATCTATGAGTCCACATTTTCTACTAATGAAGTTAAAAGTAACATCATTTTAAGACCTTGATAACACGTAGTCAGGTTTTTATTTTAAGCAGAATCAAGTTCTATTGAGATGAAAGAAGAACTTTTTATTTGATGTACACTACAGGGTAAATGGCAGTACAGTTGTCCCTCTTCGTTTCCCTTTCTAAAACACCTGTGTCTGGGCTTCTGCAGAGCACTATATAAAGCCATGGCTTGGGTAACCATGTGATTGTTGTGGTTTTGGTCCTCCTTCTCCTCATATGTCCAGCCCTCACCTCATCTCTTACCTCTTCCTGGTCCCAGTCCTGCCAACTTTTATCACATATATGGTTCAGTCCCACTCCCAGATCTAACACAGAGACAGTTACTTCATTTTTTCTTTGAACACAGGCACTTCCATGCAAGCATGATTGAAGCTCCCTCAACATCTGCCAGTCAGCTGCCCTGGGTCAGGAGATCACTTGTTCCTTCCCAGGTTATGCTAACCATCCAATAAGCATCTGCATCTGTTTCACTCCAATAGCTAGCATAGAATTGAGGCAAAATTCTTCCCATATAGCAGAGGCAAATTTAAAACAAAGACATATAGGTTCTGCAACATGTTTCACTTTTTTTTTTTTTTTCTGTTGTTACAATCAATTCACCAATCTATTCTTTCATGGAAATCGTTGGTCTTGAAATGTTCATATAGCTTGTCTCACAGGCAATGTTGTGAATCAAAATTGGATTGTGCCTAAAAATATTTTCAAAAAAAAAATTCTATTAACTCTCCCCTACTTAAAAATTTTCACCACAGTTTCTGGAAGGCTGGTTTCCTTGTGCAATAAACCATGGGGGCTTCTTGAAAAGTGTTTCTCATTAAATTGTGGTTGCCTTGGCTGCTTTGGGCCATGAACCCAGTTTCACATTCCACAAAGACCCCCTTCCCCTTTCCACTCTGTATCTCTGCAAAGGCTACTTTTACATTATCCACACTTGGCATATAGTGTTCGTTCCTCTTTGCCTGTTTCCAACCATTGCAAGATGGTTGAGCTGGAACCTTCTTTCTAAAATCTTTCCAGGTTGCTATTTCCTCCAGATTCCTGCACTTCTGTGAGTTGGCTGCCTGTGTTAATATTCATCACATGTAACTTGATATCGTTTTGTATTGTTTCAGCATATAATCCATCTCTCTCACTAAATTTTAATTTCCCTGAAGAACTGTGCCTTTTTTTATTTTTTATTATTCTAATTTGATTTTTTAAAAACATACTTTACTGTGACTGATACTGTGATGTACATACATCACCAAATGGCACGATAGTATCCATTAGTATGAAATCATTGTATTGAGGTCAGGCTTTAAAACCATCTTAATGGAGTATTTGGGGAAAAATACACTACTATGATATTCACGCATTTTAAAGAGTATTTAATGCACATGTGTAGAACATAGTCTGTTGTAGTATCCTGTGCAAAACACCAGGAAAGGGAATATTCATAACAGGATTGTGACGTGCTTAACAAACAATCATAGGTGTATTGAATGCTGCCAACCCAATCCCTGGCTCCACAAAATGACTCTCAATAAGACAGAACAGAGGAGGAGAGTTAGAGAAGAGATGGGCAATGGGGTGGAAGGAGCTGCAGCTGTTTCTTTTCATTCATTCACTGAATACTCTGTAAATATTGGTATGGCTTACAAAGTGGCAAACAGCATTGCTGTAAATTAGAATGACTGCTCATATCCTGGCACAAACAACAGGGGTTTGAGTGTCAGGCAAAGCAGGTAGTGATGTCATACCCAGCATGAGCTTTCCCTTTGGCTTTCTCCATGTGCTCCTAATTTATTTACTCTCTATATTTAAGTATGTGTTTTAAGTGAGCTGACTCTCTTACCCCACAATGCTGTTGTAAACTGATTTTTTTTTATTGTTTGTTGTAAGGTTTGTTTTGTTTGGGGTTTGGGTTTGGGTTTGCACAGGCAGTTGTCTTTTTGTAGAACTGAAAGATCAGAGTTTTCATGCTGTCTTCTTCTCTATTTGCATATTTAATTACTTGCATCACATTTTATTAGTATATTATCTGGTGAAGAATTCCGACTAATTAATTTCACCTGAAATTGTATGCAGCCGTATGAAAAATGACACTTGGCCATTTGTAGAGACCAGCTGTGTATTAGGAATATCTGATCCCCATCTGCAGGATTAAAAAGAGTGAGAGAAAACAGCTGATTGTAAAAAAGTCGCTTTTCCTTGTGCCCTGAAGGTATGACTATTGGCACATATCCTTTATTACTCAGCCTGTATTCCAAACATTAACTCAGAAGTTTACTCTGAGCATCATTCAGTGGGACAAGTTAACTTTCCATGATTTTAGTTTTAATTTGTAGTAATGCTAATGGGGTTGGGTTCCGCCCATCCTCATGCCCTCTCTGCCTTCAATTCCTGCCTGAATCACACACAGCCAACTTCATTTGGACCACAAATCGTTTTGGCCTAGCTGGCAGCAGAAACCAATAAACAAAAATCTGGGAGAGTGGGAATATCATGTTAAAAGATAACCCCCAGGATCAAACGCGGCCCCTTCGAAAACGCAACCAGATCCCGTAGCAGGACCCTAATACACACACGCACACTCTCATTTTCTCTTCCTCTCCGCGTCTTGCTATGTATTTCTGTTTGGATTCTTTGTCTGCCCTGACAACAGATGGTGTTTTAATAAAGTCCAGTAGGAATATTACTGTGAGTAAACAGTGCTGCACATGCCAATTCCATAATTGCTGGGTACTGATTCAGCCTCTTACCTGCTGCCTCCAAATTGGGAGAGAACCAACTGCGCCCGCACCTACCGGCAGCAGCCTGGCTGGCCCGCAGCTGTGGCGTGCTTCCGCAGCTAGCCTCACCGCGGAAGGTAAATTGCAGCTCCTGTCATGCTTCTTGGCACCGGGGCTGGCGAACGCTGCCATCTGGCTTGTCATCAAACATGGTCATTGAATCTCTCAGAGACGCAATGGCTTTAAAAAAAAAAAAAAAAAAATCTTGCTATTTAGAAGAAAAAAATAATCGGTGCACATAAAACATATTATCTTTCTCTTTACAGGCAGTCTATTCTAAAATAACAGTTTGAGCTTCTTTGAGCAATAGCTTGCAGAATGTTGCATTTTCCCCCCATTGCTGCTTCCCACGCTCAAAGGGATTTACACTCTAAACCTATTATATGCTGATGCAAATTTTAAATTCATTGGATCTGGCCATGAAATCCATGTTTGTCTCATGGAGGAAGGGCAAAAAGTTCAGTTACCTATATCTGAACTGGTTTAGTTGTCTTGCTTCTTTTAATTGTTCAGAAATGTATCTGCAACGCTTTGATTATATTGACTTAAAAAATGGTGCAGGTGAACCAAATAAATGTGTTGATCCAAATGCATCTATTTGTCCCTTCCTAATGGTCCCCTCAAAGTATCTATTAAGTGTAAGACTCTAGGAACATCAAGTAGTTTTTGCAGCCCCAAAGAGACAAGTCGGTGTTCACTCACTTTGCAAGAAGGCCAGAAACATGTGATGTTTGTCCTAGGATCATGGTTTCAGTGACATCCAGTTTCTTCAAATACTGCTATTTTCAATAAGAGTATTCTAAACATTTTTGGTGGTGCCTGCAATTGTAAAAACAAACAAAACTCAAATGAACTACAGAAACAGCCAAGTTGCATTGACAGTAGAAGAAGGTTAATGTGTGCTGGCTGACATACTCAGAGAAAAGCCTCCTGTTTCTGCTCTATCTGTTGAAATAAATGAAATATACTAAACTGATACTGACTGGACTGTTAGTAGTTAGGACAACTTTACTTTTTTCAACTGAGGTCACTAACTCCCCAAATAGACTGATTTCTACTGGAAATATTAGTAGTTTGCCATCTTCCCCTCCACAGAATTTTAGATAAAATGATTCAAGATTTTAATTTTTAAGAATATAAATGTCATCCCAAAGCAGACAAAATAGTCTACTCAAAACTCTTTTACACATTACCCATTTTTTTTTTTTTTTTAATACCAGGAATCAAACAAGGGTGCTTAACCACTGAACCACATCTCCAGTTCTTTTTACTAAAAAGTGAGACAGAGTCTCACTAAGCTGAGGCTGGCTTTGAACTTGCAATCCTCCTGACTGAGCCTCCTGAGCCACTGGGATTATAGGCATGCACAACCATGCCCCGCACATTACCCATTTTAATAACCTTTAATCCACAGCTAACAATGATAGTCCTATCAATACTGTATCCACTTTCCCCTGGTTTCTTTGAAGCAAAACTTATATATCCTGTGAATCTAAATGCAAATAATTCAATGTCGTTTTAAAACTTAAGGAAATTTTGCAGGAGTAGTACAAGGAACTTCTAGCAACTCTTAATCAAAATCTGCCATTGTGTGTTTGGTTTAACTAAAGAGAATAAATAATGCATAATTTAGCAGAATCATTTGAGAGTACATTCATTACAGCTACTCTAATATAATATCCTAAATCTAGTGACTTAAGACAACAAAAAATTTAGTATCTTACCATTTGGGGTTTTGCAAGTACAAAACGGGATTTCTAGGGGGTCACACAAGTAAGGTGGCTGATCTTATTCAGGGTCCTGAAAGAATCTGTTGTTTTTCTTTCCCAGTTTCTAGAGAATTCCTTTTCCTCTGGTGTCTCTTCTTCCAGTGCCCTGGGCTTTAAAGCCCTTTCTATTGTCACTACCAGGGCTTCCATCACCCCAAACTATGCTCAGTCTTCACTTCCTTCTACGACGGGCACCCCTTCTTTCCTCTTTCACCTTATAAAAGGCCTACAATGACCTTGGGCCCACCACGATTACCTGGGCTCATCTCCTCCTTTCAGCATGCTCAATCCCATCGACAAAGTCCCTTCTGTCCTCTAAGGAAACAGGTTTGCTTGTTCTATGATTCAGGCATCATAGGAGGACCATTTTTCTGTCTATATAGAGGGAGATGGAGGTATTGCATATTGTATCTCCAATTTTTCTGGTGTATACTTCCTAAGAATGAGGATTTTCTTTTCTATTTTTTTTTTTTTTTTTTTTTTTTTTTTTTTTTTTTTTTTTTTAATCACAGAAAAATAGTCAAAATTAGAAAAGGATTCAATACCCAATCCATCATCTAATTTCATAAATTTGATTTTTCCCCCATTTTCCTCTTTATAACTAAGGAGTCATTTTCAGGGTGATTCTTTGAGGTTGTGTATGTGTAGAGCCTTTCATCAAATCCTCCCTTACTAGTCTTGGCATCCATCCACTGTTTTCTACTCCTTCATTTCTTCTACATTCATGAAAATTTTATTGGAAACAAGAGATTTTCCTTTTCTTCTATTAAGTGATTTGATTGTTCATTGGAAATCTGTATAAATTTATGTATCCTCATTCCATTTTATAGATATAATTAATGATGTACTGTGGCCAGCTCGATTACACATGAGGACCCATTTAAAGCATCTCTTTCCAAATCAGTGGCATAATGTGGGTAGCTTGAAATCACTCATAATGGGAATATTTACACTGTAGAAATCAGCAAATGCTGCCAATAAAGGCTTTTTTCCCCATTTACAGAGAGCTAGTTTACTAGCACACCAGTCACTCACTGTAATCCATCACTATCTATATTCATTTTAATGATCAAATTGCAATTTGACCCGAGGAGACCTATCAGGCTGTAACCTATATACTTTAGACAGAGCTTCGTTCTTTGAGCACTTCTGGATTTTCTGGCTCAATCTAATGTTGTAGGAACATCTTGTACCTTCCTTATACTAGCCCTGAAATCAGTTGTTATTCCAAGGAAGTCTGTTTTCTTTTAGTGGAGAATCATGTTTAGAAATGAGGATGTGCACTGGGTCTTTGTCCCTGATTTTGTCAATATGTCATTGCATCTTCAGCAAACAGAACATGTGCATGTGCCCACATCTATTTCTATTGTCTGTATTCAAAACAGTAGGCTTGTTCTGATACCTACAAAGTCGACTCTAACACCACAGGGTAGAATTTAGTCTTTCTCCTTTTCATACTTACAGATTTTTCCTCTGACAGTGAGAAATCTGTCTCCTATTATCCTCAATGCAGTTAATAGTGTGTCCAAGCCTAAACTACACAGAAATTATGCAAAGCAATTTCAAAATTGTTAGTTCCTCTCACTGTGGAAAGTATCCCAATACCTACAATTTATTATTAACCTGTACTTCTTTTTTTAATTTAATTTGTTACACATGCTTTTAGAGTGCAATTCCTTTCATATTACATATAAAGACACAGTTTTCCAAGTCATTGGTTTTACACAAAGTATTTTCATACCATTTCTTTTTTAAGGAAAAGTTCACGTGAAATAAATACACACAGTTTAAATTCAAAATTTGATGTTTTTTTTTTTTTTTTTTTTTTTTTTTTTTTTTTTTTTTTGGTACCAGGGATTGAATTCAGGGGCATTCAACCACTGGGCCACATCCCCAGCCCTTTTTTGTATTTTATTACAGACAGGGTCTCACTGAGTTGCTAAGTGCCTCGCCATTGCTGAGGCTGGCTTTGAACTCGCGATCTTTCTGCCTCAGCCTCCCAAGTGCTGGGATTACAGGCGTGCGCCACCATGCCCAGCTTGATGAGTTTTGACAAAGACATCAACCCACACCCCAAACTTGTACAAAGTTAAAGAACTTTTGCATCTTATAAGAATACCCCTTTGTGTGCATTTTTAAATTAATCTCCAATTTAGAGGTCTCAGTTTCTTTCTGTTTTTTAATGCTGCAACTTAGTTACTTAGTTTTGTCTGGCATTGAACTTCATGAAATTAGTTAACCACTGAGCTTAACAAGTGAACTTAATCCACCTTTAGATTTTTCATTGTGAGTTAGGGTCTCAGAGAGTTGCTTAGGGCCTCTCTTTCTAAGTCACTGAGGTCAGCTTCAAATTTATGATCCTCCTGCCTCAGCCTCCAGTCTCTAGGATTGCAGGCATGCAACACTGTGCCTAGTTTGAACTTCTTGAAATGAAATCTTTGGTGATCATATATTGTGATCTGCTTCATTCAACATAATATCTCTGAGATTTATCCTTTCTTTTTTTTGTGCAGTAAGTTATTAATTTTTATCGCTGAGTGATACTCCTTAAGTCGACATGCCACAATTTGTTTATCTATTTTCATGTCAATTGGAAATTCAGTAATCTAGTTTGGGTCTACTAAAAATGAAGCTGCTATGAAAAGTCTCATACAAGTATTTTTGTGTGCATATATTTTCACTCATCATGGGAAAATGCCCAGGGGTAGAATTGCTGGTCATAATGTTGGACTAGATTTAGATTTAGAGGTGGAAATGCTTTCAAAAGTATCAGTACCGTACTTTTACTCTTAGCCAGTGGGTAATAATAAGGACTGAATTTAATCTCTGATTTTAACAAGCTAAAGTGGACAGAGTTATTTTTGTTTGGTTTTGTTTCTTGGTACCAGGGATTGAACCCAGGTACCTGAGCCATATCCCCAGCTCTTCTGATTCTGAGACAGGGCCTCACTAAATTGCTGGGGCTGGCTTTGAACTTGCAGTCCTCTTGCCTCAGCCTCCAAAGTCTCTGAGATTACAGATGAGCACCACTGCTCCTGACAGACAAAGTTTTTGAAACAAAAAATTTAAACATTGGACAACTGACAGTACAGGATGATATCAGATCCTTGAAAGAAAGAGTAAAAAAAAAAAAAAAAAAAAAAAAACTCAATGACTTCATCAATTTACTCTGCTGCAGAGGTGCAGAGGATAGGTCACTAAAGACATCAATAAATATAAATGCATTAGGGAGACAGAAGAAGAATGAGCTCAGAGAATCAAGCAACTGCAGACTGATCAGGAGGAGAAGGAGAACAGATTTAAGAGAAAGCACTAGAGATGATGTGGGGCACAGAGACAAGCCTCCAAAGACCTAGAGAGATTCTGAGAATCTTTGCAGAGTATTCACCTACATACCCAAGAGAAAAAGTACCAACTGGGTGTGGTGGTGCACGCCTATAATCCCAGCTGTTGGAAAGGCTGAGGCAGGAAGACCACAAGTTCAAAGCCAGCCTTGGCAACTTATCAAGGACCTGTCTCAAAAACAAACAAATAAATAAGTAAGGAAAGGTTGGGAATGTTGCTCAGTGGTTAAGTGCTCCTGAGTTTTTTCCCTGCTACCCAAAACCAAAACAAATGATATAACTACCCAAAGCAAAGCAAAGATCCACCAACCACCAAAAGGGAGAAGGCTGAACAGCCCCTGTGGCTCACAAAGAACTGTGAGAAGTTTGTGTTCCCAGCAGTCAAAGTGAAAGTCTTCATGATACATGGGGCTTCAGGTGGGAGTCTCACAAGAGTATCACATACTGGTGAGGCTTATTATCCTGTTTAAAGACTTCTCTGAATATACATACCTTAATGACACTTAAAATCAAGCTTTGAAACAATAGAACTACTTCAAAATAATATAACTACACACTACAACAAAAATCAATTATTTATAAAGCAATATCATACAATGAGATCCAACACCCAGCAGTGTGAAATTCAAATTCTCTAGCATTCTATCAAAAATTACTCATCATTGCAAAGAAGTAGGAAAACATAACCTGAAAATTACAGAAAAATCTATCAATAGAAACTTATCTAGAATTGGCAGTGATCGTCCATGCAGCAGACAAGAACATAAAAAGGACTTCTGAAAGGTTCATCATAGAAACATGACTATGATGAGAAGAAAAATGGAAGATGCAAAACCAATTCAAATGGAACTTCCAGAAACAACAGATATAAATGAAAAGGAAAGCATTTGCATGAGATTAACAGCATACAAGACACTGAAGAAGAAAAAGACAAAAGAGAAGAATTTGCTCAAGTTGTGGGGAGGAGGGGGCATAGAGGGAGATGCTACAAAAATAAACAAAAAAATTTAAACATTGGACAACTGACAGCTGTCACTTACTGGTGGAATATGTGCTTGTGATATGCAAGGCCCTGAGTTTGATCCCCAGCACCAAGAACACACTAGCAAAGCTTCATGACTCTCTCTGTCAGGGAATCTAACGTGTGTGAATCTGGAAGTCTAGAAGAAGAGACTAGAAGAGGGAACAAAAAATATTTAAGAAATAATATGAAAAGAAATGTCCCAACTTTGGTGAAAATTGCAAACTTGCAGCTCAAAGAAGCTCAACAATTCCTAAGTATAACAGACAAAGAGAAATACACCCAGGCTCAGTGACTCAGTGTATCAAAACAAACAAAACAAAAATCTAAAATAAAACAAAAACGCAGGAGAGAAAATAAAAGCATAAAATCAGCATGAGAAAAAAGATACAGTGTGTGTAAGGAACATAGGAATAACGAGATTTCTTGCTTCTAACTAAGCTGACAAGAAAATAATGTAGAAACATGTTTGTTGGGAGGAGAATACTGTTCACTGAGATTTCTTTACCCAGAAAAAATACCTCTCAAAATCAAAGGGAATGTACCTTTTTCCCCTCGTCATCGCCAACATTTAATGTTACTTGTGTTCTTGATTGTTGCCACTCTGACTGGAGTGAGATGAAATCTCAGTGTAGTTTTGATTAGCATTTGAATATTTTTGAATATTTTTTCATGCATTTGTTGACTGATTGTATTTCTTCTGTGAAAGGCCTGTTCAGTTCCTTTGCCATTTATTAATTGTTTTTTGTTTTGTTTTGTTTTGTTTTGTTTTTTTGGTATTAAGTGTTTTGAGTTCGCTATATGTCCTGGAGTTTAATGCTCTATGTGAGGTTCAAAGATTTTTCTCCCATTCTGTAGGCTCTCTCTTCACATTCTTGATTGTTTCTTCTGCTCTGAAGAAGCTTTTTAGTTTAATACTATCCCATTTATTGATTCTTGATTTTATTTCTACACTGTAGGAGTCTTGTTGAAGAAGGCAGTTTCTAAGCCAACATGATGGAGAATTGGGCCTACTGTTTCTTCTAGTAGGCACAGGGTCTCTGGTGTATGCCTAAGTCCTTGATCTACTTCAAGTTGAGTTTTGTGCAAAGTGAGAGATAGGGGTCTAATTTCATTTTGTTACATATGGATTTTCAGTTTTCCCAACACCATTTGTTGAAGAGGCTAGCTTTTATCAAGAATACAATAACAAAACAAAACAAAAACAAACAAACAAAAAGAATACAAAAACAATAGATGTTGGCGAGGAAGTGGGGGGAAATGTACACTCATACATTGCTGGTGGGACTGCAAATTGGTGCAACCACTATGGAAAGCAGTATGGTGATTCCTCAAAAACTTGGAATGGAACAATCATGTGACCCAGTTTTCCCACTCCTTGGCATATACCCAAAGGACTTAAAATCAGAATACTATAGTGACACTGCCCCATCAATGTTTATAGAAGCTCAATTCACATTAGCTAAGCTATGGAACCAACCTAAGTGACCTTCAACAGATGAATAGATAATGTGGTATATGTACACAATAATATTGCTTAGGTATAAAGAAGAATAAAATTGTGACATTTGCCCATAAATGGATAGAATGGAGACTATCATGCTAAGTGAAATAAGCCAGTCACAAAAAAAAAAAAAAAAAAAAAAAAAGGCTGAATGTTTTCTCTGGTATGTGGATGCTGACTCACAATAGGTTGAGGGGAGAGAGGAGTGGAGGATTCCCCAGATTGGATAGGAGGAGTGGGTGTAAGGGAAGGGGAAGGGAATCAGAAAGAGAGTAGAATGAATTAAACATAACTTTCTTATGTTCATATATGAATACACAACCAGTATATCTCTACATCATGTACAACCACAAGAAAGGGAAATTATACTCCATGTTTGCATTATATGTCAAAATACATTCTACTGTCACATATGACTAAAAAGAACAAATGAAAAAATTTTTAAGAATGCCAAATGGAAAATAAAGAGTTTTTTCAGGTAAGCAAATACGTTCATTTTTCCTTGGTTATGTTTAGGATTTAGTTACAAATACTATAAAATTAACCAGATACTATTTTATTCCTTACTTCTGTGATAATGAAAAAATAGCTAACCTATGAATATGAATCTGCCAGAGAAAACAATGCTATTAAATCGCCTTCTTCCCCCTAATGTGAGGCATTCTCCATCACCCAATATATCAATGCCAAATCAATATCATGATACAAGGTAACATAAATGAAGATTTATCTTCACAATTCACACCAATCACCAATGGGGATCCAGGGAGATCACATGGTCTAATATCTATGCCATTATTTTTTCAATGGTTATTCTCAACCAGGGTTCCTTTCTCGAATCCTATGACATAGAGAACGATTTGAGGGACTATTTTCCCATTTGTTTCCCATGAATAGACATAACAATCACCATTCTGGATAAAAAGGAGGTAAGCGAAGTGGGTATATACAGAGGACACCTGGGTCAGTAGTGCTTAACTCTTTCATGGAAGAAAAGATTGACAGATTTGCAAATAATAAGCAGCAGGCTGAAAGGAAAAGTAGAATAATAATGAGCAAAGGATTCCAAAGGTTGCTGATTAGAATCATTATCATCTAAATAGACTGATGATATCCAGTTTTCTGGAGCCTATGGAAGTTGGACCTAGAGGTGTTCTCTCCCTGGAAATTATTGAAACTATCCTTACTATATATTATTGAGCAAAAAATATAACTTATGTAAAAACCCCAATAACTTTTCCTGTCACAAAGTAATTAGTCACTAAAGGATGGCTCCAATTTTTCTTGATTCTATATAAACCACTGAAAGAGAGAATAATATTCATTTTGAAAGATAATTACTAGCCTATTTTTTAAAGATTTGATAAATTACCTAGAAACATTTTTGAAGATACTTAAGAAAATGCCTTAAATTTGTTAAATTAATACATTTTTTCCCAATCACTAATTGAAGAATAATAGAAAAATCTATTTCTATAATTTGTTCTCTTCCTTAAATTCCCCTGAGTGTCCAGTAACAAATATTAAAATCTTCACCTTAATATGGCATACATAAATTAGGTAAAACTTCATATTTCACGGGTATAAAAACCTTTATATATCACTGCAGTCAACGTTTATATGAACTTATTGAAATACTTGGAAATGAATGTTGCCATATGCGATGGTCTGTAAAGTTATTTGCTTTATCAAGTTTGACAAATATAATTTATAGGACTCTAATGACTTATGATTCTTTCTGAATCACTCTTGACTTTCTGACTATTTCAGAATTTCATATTTTGGAACTGTTCCTTTTAATCATATTGCCATACATTTAGATCAATCTGACCATTTCCTTGTTTACAATACTGACATTCTGAAAAATTCTCAGTGTAGTCTTGTGATTTCTGGTCTCCTCAAGAAAGGAATTTCATGTGATCATACCAGCATCCGTGTCTCTTGACAGTTACGGTAATGATATGTCAACATTTTATGAATAGTTAGCTTTGAAAAATACTCACATGCCAGGATGTGGATTTTTCAAACAATTTAATGTGCTGCCACATGACAGCAACATAGACCTTTGCAGAAAAATGTTTTCTTTCTTCTGTATTGACCGATAGTGAAATGAAGATTTTACTAATACAGAATTTGTGATAACTGGCTCCTTATTTACAGAGTAAGGACTTGAAATTTAAGGTCCTTTAATGAAGCTGAAAAATAGTTGTTTCTTGACTTGGGTCTTTTAAATCCTTCAACAAAGACTAAGATATAGGACTTTGAAACTGATTAATGAAGTTATTTATAATAGAGACTGTTACTATCTTGAACCCATTTTGGGGGATTTTTAGCAAATGCCACCCTAATTTCTGTAGCTTAATGACAACATAAATATTTCCTATTGAGATTCCCTTTCTAAGATTATATTTACTAATACATCCTATTTTAGGAAAAATGGGATTTTCCCTAAAATTCCCAAAATGTTGATGCTGTCATTCTTTGTCATATTTTTAAAATAATTATCATTTCTGACTATGACAAGCCTTTTGTTCTATCATACTCAGACTTTCTTCCAATTATTCTTTTACATTCCCTTTTATTGTGAAGGATAGAAAAGGGAAAACATGTGTCCTAATAAAACAGAAAATTCCTCACTAATCTTGCCCAAACATTGCTGAAACTGTTGAAAACAACCAAATGCAAATTATTAAGTATTATTTTTTCCCCAATTTATATTAGTATTTTGGTGATACTAATATACATTGTTGATACATTTAAATTATGTGAATTCTCAGATATTACCCAAATGGTGGGTTGCCTTTCCTCTTAAAACATTATCCTACTCATCATTTTCTTGATCTCTTACTTCCAAATTCTCATGTCACTTATAGTCAGTCTTTCACATCTGATGCTTTCTATAAGGCTGCTCGCAAAATAAATATTTGTTCATGTGAGGATGATACCAATGAATACACAAATCAGCAGAAGAATTTAGCTCCATCTTCTAATGAATTGCTAAAGGCTAAATGTGGAATAGTGTGAGAAACAGAATCTGAGGAGCTTCTGACTCAAGAGGAATCCATAACCCAAGGCAAGGTCTCCACAGATTTCTCTGGGTGCTCCTGAGTAGTACTAGGAGCAGGGTGAGTCTCAGGAAGGACTTGTTGTCAAGCAGGCCTGGAAGAGGAGAATGGCACCCATAACAGGGAATTCCCACCCAAATCTTATCACCTCTGTAGAATAAAAAAACTTAAGCAGCTGTGAAAGGGTAAAAGGGTACCATACCTGGAGAAGACCTTTGGCTAAGCAAAATGAGAGAATGTTCCTTTCCTCCTTTTCCCATGCTAGCAAGCCTGGAGTAACACTTGATACTGAAAGGGGCTCAGGGACATGGAGAAAGACCTCCATGTCTCCATGGGTGCAAAAGAAAGCCCTATGGCATGGAAAGAACACTGAGAAAAACTGGGCCAGTCAGCCCTTCCTGAAATGCAATTTCATGCTAGGGAATAAGAATACTGAATTTCACTGAGGCTTACAGTAGTAACAACCAAACTAAATTCAGCTAAATCCATAATAGATTGACTCAACTACCTATGCTAAAAAGCCCAGCAATAAACAAATAAATAAACCAGAGGTGTGCCCATTCCAGACATAAATGCTAATTATTTCTATTTCTACTGTCTTACACAATATTCCAGCTTTCACCAACAACATTAAAGAAGATACCTAAAGCAGAAAGAAAAGAAATAAAACACTGTAAAGAGACAAAGCAATCAATACTTGAAGAGGTGATGGTGAAGATTTTCAAAAATTAAGGAAAAAACTCACTAAGTCAAAATCACATATCCAAGAGGCTCAAAAAATGATTAGCAGGATAAATTTTAAAAGAAAGAGAGAGGGGAAGATGGCAAAAGAGAAAGAAGATAAAGAAGGTGACAGAGAAAAATTCAAATTATTTTAAGTCAAAGATAAAAGCAAGGAAAATTGAATTACATGTAAGTAACAAAGATAAGAATTGTAGCCATTTGTGTGTGTGTGTGGAGAGAGAAACCAGGCAAGGAGATCACAGTGGACTGATGCCTTTCAATTTTATTAAGAAAGTATTGTCAGCCTAGAATTCTATATCCAGGGAAATTATCTTTATAACTGAAGAACACTCAAAAATATTTTCAGACATATAATAATATTTTAAAAAGGACAGAAGGCAAAACTTGGATTGGCACAAAATGCAAGATAGGAACATAAATGAAGTTAAAAACAAAGTTCATTTTGTCTTATGTGTAGTTACTATAAGTGATACCCTACTTCTCAAGCACAAACAGCAATAATGTACTTTGACTTCTCATAATATGTAGAAATACAATGAGTGACAATAATAGCACTAAAGATAGAAGGGAGTTTTTATTATAAGGCATATACATTATAAGTGAAGTAATATTAAAATATTATAAGATAGACTATAATTAATTAAAGCATATATGTTAGAAGCCTACCTAATCACTAAAAACATTTCTTTTAAAATTCTGAAATAAAAAACCCAGGATAGGAGATAAAATAGAATTCTTAAAAGTAATTAGTGAAGAAAGAAGCAGAAAGAAAAAAGAAGAAATAAAGATGTGATGGAACAAATAAAAAATGCAAGGTTATATATTCCATTCCAATGATAGCAATGATTACTCATGTTTAAATGTTCTAAACACACCATTTAAGAGAGAGATTATCATACTGAATGAAGAAAAATGAAAGAAATGCCAACAACTATGTACTGTCTAAAAGAAAGCCTATTAACATCACTTAACAAATTGAACATGGAGTGTCTCTGGTCTAATTCCTAGATCCTTGATCCACTTTGAGTTGAGTTTTGTGCATGGTGAGAGATAGGAGTTTGATTTCATTTTGTTGCATATAGACACCCTTCAGTAGATGAATGGATAAAGAAAATATGGTATATATACACAATGGAGTATTACTAAGCAATAAAAGAGAATAAAATCATGGCATTTTCAGGTAAATGGATGAAGTTGGAGAATATAATGCTAAGTGAAGTTAGCCAATCCCCAAAATCCAAATGCCAGATGTTTTCTGTGATATAAAGAGGCTGATTCATAGTGGGGTAGGGACGGGGAGCATAGGAGGATTAGAGGAACACTAAAATGGCCAATGGGGAGGGAGGGAAAAGGAGGGGGCAAAAGGGTGAAGAAAAAAAAAAGATGATAGAATGAGATGGATATCATTACCCTAAGTGCATGTATGAAGACATGAATGGTGTGAATATACTTTGTATACAACCAGAGATATGTAAAAATGTGCTCTATAAGTATAGTATGAAATGTAATGCATTCTGCTATCATTTATAACAACTTAGAATAAAAAGTAAATAAATTTTTAAAAATTTAACATTGAGAATAAGCTAAGCAGAAGCATAAGGGGGAAGATTGAAGCAGAAATCAATAAAATTGAAAACAAATAAAAGGAAGAAAAAAATAAAATTAGAAGTTTATTCTTTTGATGCTGGGCGCGGTGGCGCAAGCCTGTAATCCCAGCACTTTGGGAGGCTGAGGCAGGAGGATCACGAGTTCAAAGCCAGCCTCAGCAATGGCGAGGCACTTAGTAACTCAGTGAGACCCTGTCTCTAATAAAATACAAAAAAAAAAAAAAAGGTTGGGGATGTGGCCCAGTGGTCGAGTGCCCCTGAGTTCAATCCCCAGTACCAAAAAAAAAAAAAAAAAAAAAAAAAAGAAGTTTATTCTTTTGAAAAGATAAATTAAAATGATAGACCTACTATAAATTAAAAAGGTAAGTATACAGTCATAACTACCAAGAAAAAGAATATAAAAATTATAAACAGATGAAATGAAAGAAGGGACATCACTACAGACCATACAGTAATTGAAAGCAGTAAGGATATAATAAGAACAACTCTATGTCCATAAATGTGACAATTGTGATTCAGTAGACAATACTTAACACTTATTCATGAAAACTATGAAAAAAAAAAGAATATGCATTTAGGAAAAGAGGATATGATCTCCTAATCTGGTAAAAGAAATATATATTTTAGAAGCCCACAATTGACATACTTTATGGAAAAAAATTGAAGACTTTTGCCAGCATTGGTGACTAACCATGGATGCTAATTCATCATCTGACTTTCCCATCACACTGTTGTTCTTAGATAATGTAGTGAAAAAAGAGAAAAATATTAAAAATATACACTGGAAATGGAAGGCTGAGGTAGAGGGCAAATTGTAACAGGTTTTGCTAAGGAGGTGAAATCACTGAAGGTCTTACACGTTTCTGGTGAAAACAATATGATTGCCACTTTGGGAAATGCTTTGTTCTTTTCTGGTAACATTAATATATACTTATCGTATAACCCCACAATTACACTTCTAGATATTTGTTCAAATGGAATGAAAACCAATGTTCACACAAAAACTCCTGTGTGAATGTTTAGACTAGGTATGTCCACAAAGTTGAAGGAGTTGATCTGTCATACATCAAAAGAAATAATGAGCAAATGAGGGTACACCATACAAAGTAAAATACTGAGCTATGAAGAGGAATGAGCTGTTCGTAGATGCAGCAGATTGGATGGGATCAAAATGCATTATTTTAAGTGAAAGGAGCCAGACTGGAAGGGGTGCAGATGGTAATGTTTTATATGGACATTTGGGAAAAGGCAGACCGAGAGGTAGAGAAAGCAGAACATTGGTGGACATTGGTGATTGTCCTGAGGAGGACTGCAAATGACCAGGGATGGCTGGGATGGTATTCTAGGGTGATAGCTGTTCTGTGTTTTCCATGGTGATTACACAATTGTAATTTTTTGTTGAAACCTTCAGAACTGTACGTAGTAAAGTGGAATTTTCCGTGTTTAAATTATACCTTCATGTTTTAAACAATATAGAAATGATTCCCCCTCCCACATTTTCTATAGTGCTGAGCACAAAATGGAGATTCTATAAATCATAGTTGCATGAATTTCTTTGGATATGCTTCCTTCTGATAAATCCATGGAACCACCAGACTAAGTACTCAAAGCTTTGCTCCATCTATGAAACTCCCTTCCACATATTAAAGGTAATAGTCATTTTTGTTTATGTTCACGATATGAAGGAAGGCATTCATCTAGGCACTGAGTTGTGTATCAGTAATTCTTCTAGGTTGGAAATACAAAGGTGAGCTAAAGGGCTATAGCTTCTATCCTCTGGAGTGAGAATCTCTTGGCAGGGCCAGTTATTAATCAAATACCTTGCAAATAAACAAACTATTGTAAGAGTTATTATAAGAAACTTACTTGGTATTGTCAGTGTTTATAAGTAGTAGGATATCTGTTTATAAGTAGTACGGGAGTGGAGAAGGTACCCCTGAAGAAGAAAGGTTTGCACTGAAATCTGAAATGGGAGTAAGTATCAGCTTGAAAAAGTGGCAGAGAAAGTAGCTCAGGGTGAAGAAGGCGGCTGGGACAAAAGGGTCATGTTCAGTTGAAGGACTGGGGAGAAAGCAGTGAGATGTAGCAGAAAAAGAGAGGGGATGGCAACAGATGAGAGGAAGATGTGGCAAAGGTCTTGTGTGTCATTTTAAATATTCTGGTCTTTACCTTTAGAGTCATTGGAAACCTTTAAAGTTTTTAAGGTGAAGCCACAGTGACAAAGTAAGTGTAGAGGTACATTTTTAAAAGAACCCTCAGGTTGAGGGATCATTTTAACTTGTGATTAAATTGTTGTATGGTCATAAATTCTCATCCAAAGTAGATCCACTTCCCTTTTAAACAAGGTATGACTTGTTTTACTGCAATCATAGTTTGGGGGACAATTTATCTTTTTAGGCTTGTTTAAACAATTGTATGACCTAATTCAACTGGATCCAACGTCAGTGAATCAGGAACCTAATGCATAGTGTTTAACTTCCAACATGTATCATACTAGTTACCATTCAACAGGGACTGTTGCTTTAATCCATGATCTGTGACAAATATTTGAGAATCCTAGTTGTAGATAAATCCAGATTGATGACTTATAGAATAATGTAGATGTATCAACCCATAGCTTTTATTTTGTTTCTCTATCCATCTATTTCTTCATCTGGGTCAATGATAATATTCTTTTTAAAAAATATTTATTTATTTTGCTTTTAGTTGTACACAATGCATTTATGTTTGCGTGGTGCTGAGGATCGAACCCGGGCTGTGCACACGCTAGGCGAGCGCTCTACCGCTGAGCCACATCCCCAGCCCCTGATAATATTCTTATTTCAACTATATCACCTTAGAGTCAGCAGTGTTTGCTTCCTTATCTCCCTTCATATACTGTTATTTGCGCCAATTAAAAAAATTACATATACCATATACCCATCACACACGTGTGCTTATATATAAAGTTTGTATTTCTATACAATGTGCCTTACGTACACAGAGACTAAACGAATTGCAAGATTTGTATTATTACTTATAAGTAAGTAATAATAATAATGGAGCAATGGGGAAAAGAGAATAGAGCCTGCCTTCCCCAGCTTTACTGATGGCCTGCTCCTGAGTTTGCATATCATCTCCCTAAATCTCTCTCTCATCCTGACTTACTTTCCAGTTATCAATGCACTTTAGTATTCTGCCTCCTAAACCCAAGACAAGGACATGGGGCCATTTCTTTGTTTGTCTGCTTGACTTTGCAAAGCACTGTTGGTGGGAATTCAGTTGTCCCTGAACACAGTGGCAGGAGGAGCACATGGAGACTCCGAAAACACACACCCAGACAAACCTTTGTCTCTCTCTCTCTCTATATATATATATGTATATATATATATATCTATATCTATATATACACACACACACACACACTGCACTCTCTCTCTATATATATATATATATGTATGTATATATATATATATATATATATATATACACTGCATTTTTCTCATGCCTCCATATCTGTGGTAAAGTTTAATGTATAATCTAAGCACAGTAAGAAATTAACAATGATGAACACTAGAACAATTAGAATAATATACTATAATAAAATTGCCAGCGTCACCCCCCCCTTGTGTTTTTGAGTCATCGTTAAGTAAAGTAAGTATTACTTGAACACATGGTGATACTGTGAAAATTTATCTGATAACTGAGGTGACTCCTATGGGGTGGATGGGGTGGTGGTAAGTAGTTTGTGCAATGTGGATGCATGGCAATGACATCCACAAAACATCTGCAAGTATAAAACGCCAGATTAGCTAGTTTGATCAGGAAGAAAGATCAAATTATTTGCTAGAATAGCTTTTTTCCTTTTTTTTTTGCACTTTTTTTTCCCCTCTACTTAATGGTCAGATAAAATAAAAAGGTATTGTAAGGATCATATGATTTGTCTGTAATTTTTTACTTCTTAATAATTGTCACATAGTTTCTAGGAAAAATATGAAGCTGCATGGCCCATTTTTAAAGAACACTGTGGTCACCACTTGCTTTGTCCTTATAGATCTGTCTACCATGTCTCAGGAAGCATAGTGAAGTCAGTGGCTTGTTTCATAATGCCTTCGGAGGAAAGGCTGTGTGTGCTAGAGAAAGGGGCTCTCACCAGGAGAAGGGATACAATGATGAAGAGTTGGAATAGATTGTTAGATGTGACTAGAATTATTATGGTAATGAGGAATATTAATATTCCTGCATTAGTATTAATATACCTGCATCTCTGCTGTCCTTCAAGAACTTTATCTGGGAGAAGTCCCTTTAATCAATCTCTGTTTTGTTTAGGACATATGTCAAATTAAGAGCAAATAATGGTAATTAATGGTAAAGCCCCTTTTAACTCTATATTTTCCCTTTGGTGGTTCTTGTAACATTGCACCTTATAGTAAATGCGCTGTTCTCTGTATTATTCCCTAAAGTCCTTGATTACCTGGTAAGGTCCTATTACAATAGGTACAAATGGAAGAGAATGTCTGATTAGCATTTGCTTGCAGTCAAAATTTTACACTACAATGATGGTATAGCCTATTGCTGCAGAAAAAGCAAAAGAAAAAAGAATGCTATGTGCACTGAAAAATGAATTCTGACAAGCAAGCTTGAGAAGTCTGATTAGAAATACAGATTTCTGGGCTGTTATCAGAATTTGATGCATTTCTTAAGCACTTAGAAATATGTTTGTTGAGAGAGATGGTTTGTTTATATGTCATTCAAGTCAGGACATAATGGCAAAATCACTGTATCATCTCTTATTACAGATTCCTCTGAACCATTCAGTTCCCATGGAAGCCATTTGAGAACCACTAACTGCTCCCCAAAGGAAGAATTGTAGAGAAACCTGAATTTACAGATCATTAGTTATCTTTTGCATTACATTACCTAGGTTATTTTTAGATAATCTCACTAATCTGGTATTCAGGGTAATTTATAAATAATTTAGTCCCTGATGTATTTGAATTTCCAAACTCAGACCCTTAAGAAAGTATACAGGGAAATCTCAGAAAGGAGAAAATTTATGACTCATGACAAAGAATTTCCCATTCTGAAATAATGAGTAGTTAACTTAGTATAGAAATTTTTCTGCCTGTTTGTGTAAGCCAGAAACACACACACACACACACACACACACACACACACACACACACATATATGAATCAAAACTTTTTTTACTGATGAAGATAAAACACCATGCATGACACTTCTTCAATCTTTGGGTGTCAGCCATTGTCCAAGTCACTCAATGAAAAGAGGTCAGATGGTGTCTGCTAGGAGGTACACGGAGAAGATGCAGAGCCAAGCTGTGCCCAAGGAGAAGGGAGGACCACAATTCCTGATCCCTGACTTTGGTCAACACAAGGTGGAAATTACTCTTCCTTCTGTCATAGTGGGATTGATTGCCACAATTTTGAGGGAAGAGAATCAAAATGGAATAACGTTCACATAAGCACACAGAGATGCCCAGGGCTCAACTGCTGAACAATTCCTTAGATTCTTGATGTGAAAAGATGACACAGCAGTTTGGGAGCATATCTGATTTATTTAATTGCATTCATCTTGATTTTCTCCTTTCATGCCTCTCCTCAGTCTTTAATAAAACTCTTCACATGGCTTAGCCCCCAGTTTTCTTGTAAAGTCTAATACATACTTTCAGATTTAACTTTACCAATATTTAAGATGAAATTGTTTCTCTTGATCATATATATATATATGTGGGGGGGGGGTACTGGGGATTGACCACAGGGGCACACAGCCACTAAGCCACATGCCCAGCCCTATTTTGTATTTTATTTAGAGACAGGGTCTCACTGAGTTGCTTAGTTCCTTGCTCTTGCTGAAGCTGGCTTTGAACTCCCCATCCTCCTGCCTCAGCCTCCTGAGCTTCTAGGATTACAGGCATGTGCCACTGTGCCCAGTGATCATATTTATTTTTTAAAAGTAAATAAACACAACTCTTCAGTCTCTCAAACCAAGTTCCAGGTCAGACCTGTTTTTCTGTTCATATGGATTTTTTATTTAAACAAATCAGTTTTTTCTTTAGAAATGCAATATTCATGTCATGCAGCCAGGGCCGATGAAGGCCTTGGTATGTGTAATTAAATCTAAGATTTCTAAATGAAATTTAAAGGTGATTGAGTAGGTGAGGAAGAATATTCCTAGCCTCAATTATCTGCCCCCACCCACCCCTTTCCCTCTCCACTCCTATCTATGAATGCAATGCATGAGACTAGAGTTGTTATACAGGAAATTTACTAAATTCAGGGGATAGGAGAGAAACCTGAAAATACTACAGCAGAAAAGGAAGGAAAACAAACACAGGAGTGTCTTTTCTATGCCTTGTGATGGTCTGTTTTTTCTGATATTTTAACATCTGGGCCCATGCTGACCCCAGAGGGATTGCCACTCCCAGGGTTAGCTGATTCCTAGGGACAGTCTAGCACTCCTGGGAGTTTGTATATGTAAACATATACAAACCAACCAACCAGCACCCAGAAGCCCCTCAGCTTCCTCCTTTGTCATGCTTTTACACTCCTCACCTCATTGACTGTGGACTTCTGGTTGTGTTTCAAGGAGACATTCCATCATTGTAATATAGTCCCTTTCTGAGAAGCAAAACTCAGAGTCCTATGAGCATGTTCCCATGTCAATAAATTCTTATCTAGCCATCCTTGCATTCTACAATTCTCCGTTTCATCTCAAGATCCACTCCACCATTCTTATTAGAACATATTAGCCAGATTCTGCCAGTTTTGGGGGGATTTTGATATGTCCTTGCTGAACAGGGATTAATTTTTTTCTATTTGACCTATACCAAAACCTAATGCTAGTTATTAAGCTAGGGTAATGAGTGGAGTTGAAACTGGATGAGCAACTTCATGTTAAGAGATACCTATCTCTCAAAAAAGTTTTACAAAGGTTCCAGCAAGGATATGCAGTTCTCTTCTAGCAAAGAAGTGTTGTTGGAATTTAGGGATCCAAGATTCCCAGGCTCGTCATTTGCATCCAGCTGTCAGATGTTGGTTCTACCCTGGCAGGTTCACATAGGAACCTCCCTGCGGCTTCCCTTGTTCTTGTTAATTAAATCTAATGTCTGGTTTAGAACACAGTCTGCTCTGAAGCTACAGGAGATAAAGACCTTTTTAAACATGGATTCCTCTGGCTTTCACATCACCTTGGAAGGTAAAATTTCAGATAAGAACTGATTGTTTTATTTTTATAAGGTTTCTGAAGCAGTTAAAGAAATAGTACAACCAGTGTATATTTACCACAGATTCCATGCTGTTGAAGACCAGTCAAGGGTTTAGGTCCATCTGCCACTCATACTACTCCACACTTGGTGAGAACCCTAGTAATTTCAAGATATCAAATACCAAGATTAATGACCACCTGACTTACGGCCAGCCATGGTGTTCTCATTGTCATAGAGTCGATGAGTGGTCTAGTTCCAGGATTTCTTCCTTTCTTTCTGCTTTATTGGACATTTCTCATGCTGATTTTCTTAGTTTGGGTATGGTCCTCACCCAAAAGAGCCTTAGCCATTAGCTTGAATACAGATGGTTTGTTTGGGCAGTGATTACAGAGCACAGGAGAGGGCAAGAGGAGAGTCAAAATAGAGAGCAAGGAGAAATCCAATTAACGTCCTATTATGAACTGATCACTATTGAGGGAAACAGAGACTCATTCCCACCAGGACTCTGGGAAACTGTGCAAAATGATTCTTAGACTTGTGCTGCTAAGGATGGAAGGAAGGGGCAGTTATCTATCTAATCCTTTCTCCTTGGTTTAAGTTTGCTCCATGGACTATTAACTCTCCATCATTAGTGAGCGTATGGATGAGTTTTTAAATTTCTGCTTGATTACTGAGCCACAAAACCAGAGGAGCGTTGGTGTCCAAAGGAAGAAATGCAGCTGAGGTGGGATAAAAGACATGGTACTGGCTCGAGAAGATAGTAAAAAAGAGGATGAGAGGTATTATCTGGCCCATTAATAAAGTTAATTTGTTTTTATTTGTAAAAATGTATTTAGGATAAGTAATGAAAGTCAGAATGCCTGCTTTAAAGACTTTCAAGTATTCATTTACTTACTATGTTCTGAAATGCTGCCAATTTGTGTAAAGAATATTTGCATGGTATGTTTATATGTGTTAACAGGAATAGAATGATGAAAAATTAAATATTGACTTTAGCAAATCTAATCTAATCTATTTATTTGAACATGAGGGAATCCGTCTTTATATAGGTTAAATGGTTATGATATAGTTACATATTAAAATTAGTGTCAAAGCCGGGCGCAGTGGCGCACGCCTATAATCCCAGCACATGGGAGGCTGAGGCAGGAGGATCACAAGTTCAAAGCCAGCCTCAGCAATGGCGAGGCCCTTAGCAACTCAGTGAGACCCTGTCTCTAATAAAATACAAAAAAAGGACTGGGGATGTGGCCCAGTGGTCGAGTGCCCTGAGTTCAATCCCTGGTACCAAAAAAAAAAAAAAAAAAAAAAAAAAAAAAATTAGTATCAAACCCAGGAACACAAGCCAGCCATTTGGGGGCTTCCCCACATGTTCTTTTCCCAATATCCTGTTATCTTTACACACAGCACAGAATTATATGGTCACAAATAGTAAAACACAGACATTGCTTAACTATAACTTGCAAATAATAAAATTAGGTTAAGTGAGTTTCTCAATAATATATTTTTTGTTGAATTCACTGAGACAATTTCTCTAAGGTACAGGCAAGAGGAATTTGGGGAACAGCTGTTCTTATCAGGGAAAAATGCAGAGAAGCTAAATTCATTCCATCATAAAATGAAATCTTATTCTTTGAGGCTATCTAAACTAAGTATTCATGATGAGATGAATAATTCCAATGAGATTTCTACTACCAATCCAAAAATGTTGTTAACATGCTAAGGTAACAATCACTTGAATTTATTTGCCCATGAGCAAGAATTTGTCTAGAGTATATACTGTGTGGTTTTTCCTCTTTGATAATTACTCTTATGTAATTTTCCTACTTGCATCTATACTTTGCTACATGTTTTTCATGCTGCATTATCATCAGACATTAATGATTTTCTTTTTTTTATAAATTTAATTACTTATTCTAATTTGTTATACATGCTTGCAAAGCACAATTCCTTTCATATTACATATAAAGAACACAGTTTTTCAAGTCAATGGTTTTATACAAAGTATTCACACCATTTGCGTTTTTATACATGCACTTAGTGTACTGATATCCAACTCATTCTGCCATTATTCCTATCCTCTTGTCCCAAATAGGCTTCATTTGTATGTTTCTCACCATGAAAACTAAGATTAATTTTTCAATCAAGTGTGAGATTACAATTTGCTCGTTCATCAGTGAGTGTCTTAAGACTATTCATATGGCTATATCAAAATAGCTGAGACTAACTGCATTAGTCAGCTTTCTATAGCTGTGACAAAATACCTGAGGTGGGGTAAACAAACAGGAAGGTTTGTTTTTGTTTTTGTTATGTTTTTTGACTCAAAGTTTCAGGGGTGTCAGTCCATGGTCACTTAGGGTTTGTGGCAAAGCAGAACATTATGGCAGAGAGCAATGCTACTCACCTCACAGTGGCTGGGAAGAAAAGAAAGAAGGAGAAAAAAAGGTCAAGGTACTAATATCTCCTTCAAGAACACACCCCCTCATTAAAGATTTCACCATCTCCCAAAAGTGCCACAAGCTGGTGACCAAACATGTAACACATGACCACCAGGGGATATTTAGGATCTAAACCATAATAGTGTGTGTAGTTTGTGAAGAACAGAAACTTATTTTCTTACATTTTTTTCAAACTGGGAACAGATTTAGTATCTGTTTTTGCTATCAAATGATGCCTGTTGCCACATCCTCACTTAATAAAAGGAAAGGCAAGTGCATCTACCCAGTTTCCTGGAGTCCATTTGTAATGGTACTAATCCTATCTTGAGGATGGAACACTCATACCCTCCCTGAAGGCCCCACCTCTTAAATACCACCACATCAGGTTTTAGGTTCCAATGTGAATTTTTTTGTGTGGTGGGGCGACACATATATTCAACCCATAGAAAATAGCTTTGATCCTGAGCTAAATAGATGGATAGGAATTTGACATATTAGAATTTGCTGCTTCCATGATAATCTAAGTATTGTAGAGAAACATGGAAGTTGTCCACTGAAAAATCAAAATAATAGTTTCGCTCAAATCTTGCCAACATCATTTGATATTCACATGTAAGAAAAATGGCAAAAGATGTTCCTTGTAATTATAAAGTAATGATATCAAATTCACTATCAAAAATAACTTTTCTGTTTTTTTACTCTATGGTGGTAATATTAAAAATCAAATATATGGAAGAGTAAACATAATTTTGTAAATTAGCCAAATGATATTATACAAGCACATGATGTTCATGCGTATAGCTTATAAAGTACACGTGTCACATACTATGCTGTAGTTTGAGAAAGAGCTTAGGTAATAAAGAGTATGTATCTTAATGAATGGACTTCTAACATTTTGCAGAGTAAGTTGATATAGAGAGTGTCTAGCTTAATATAGCCACAGAAAAATCTTGGAGAAATAAAGAAATAGCTGAACCTCCTTGCTTATTTGCATGAATGTTGCATCTGCCATATTTAAAAAATTAATGAACAAAAACAATTCAGATCCAGTTTAATCTCTAAATCATGGGGAATTGCCATGTGCCAGAAATGAAAAGGAAACTAAAAGCCAAATTTGAAAAGAAGGAGATGGAGCCATAGTTGACCTTGGATAACGGAGGTTATGCCTTTTAAATAGGGTCATAATCTCAGGATTTCATAGGCTTTGTAGACTGGGAACTACACACAGAATAATAAACTCTAGTATCTCAAAACGTTTGTCTACATGTGAAATCGGCCCTAGAAACACTTCACTCCTAACCATCTACTTGAAGCAATGGCGGATGGCATAATTTGACCAATTATTTCATGAAGAACAATTTAAAAGGCTGTATGCAACATTTTATGTTAAATATTTTCAGAAGTTTCAAAAATCTTAAAGTTACTAAGAAATTTCTTTTTTTTTTAGATTATTTATTTACTTATTTATAATGCACACGTATATCATCTTTTTACATACAACTGCTTGTATACAAAGTATATAAGTACCATTCAGATCTTTAATCATGCATTTAGGATAGTGATATCCATCTCATTCAACCCCTCCATCTCATTTTTCTCCCCTTCTCCCCCCCCCACTCCCTCCCTTTCCCTCCCTTTCCTTTGACCATTCTAGTGTTCCTCTAATCCTATGTACCCCCATCCAATCACACTGTGAACTAACCTCCTTATATGAGAGAAAACATTTGGTGTTTGGATTTTTGAGATTGACTAATTTCACTTAGCATTATATTCTCCAACTTCATCCATTTACCTGCAAATGCCATTATTTTATTCTCTCTTATTGCTGAGTAAAATTCCACTTTGTATATATACCACATTTTCTTTATCCACTCATCTACTGAGGGACATCTAGGTTGGTTCCACAACCTAGCTATTATGAATTGTGTGGCTATAAACATTGAAGTGGCTGTGTCACTGTAATATGCTGTTTTTAAGTCTTTTGGGAACAGACCCAGGAGTGGGATGGCTGGGTCATAGGGTGGTTCCATTCCCATTTTCCCAAGAAATCTCCATACTGCTTTCCATAGCGGTTGCACCATTTTGCAGTCCCACCAGCAATGTATGAGTGTGCCTTTTTCCCCACATCCTCTCCAACATTTATTGTTGTTTGTGTTCTTGATAGCTGCCATTCTGACTGGAGTGAAATGAAATCTTAAAGTAGTTTTTATTTGCATTTCTCTAATTGCCAGAGAGGTTGAGCATTTTTTCATGTATTTGTTGATTGATTGTATATCTTCTTCTGAGAAGTGTCTTTTCAGTTCCTTAGCCCATTTATTGATTGGGTTATTTTCTTTTTTGGTGTAAAGTTCTTTATATATTCTAGAAATTAGTGCTCTATCTGATGTGCATGTATTAAAAATTTGTTCCCAATTAGTTGGCTCTCTATTCACCTCACTGATTGTTTATTTTGCTGAGAAGAAGCTTTTTAGCTTAAATCTATCCCATTCATTAATTCTTGGTAATAGTTCTTGCGCTACAGGATTCTTATTAAGGAACTTGGGGCCTAATCCGACATGTTGGAAATTGGAGCTTACTTTTTCTATTAGGCGTATTGTCTCAGATCTAATTCCTAGGTCCTTGATCCACTTTGAATTGAGTTTTGTGTATGGTGAGAGATACAAGTTTAATTTCATTTTGTTGCATATGGATTTCCAGTTTTCCCAGCACCATTTGTTGAAGAGGCTATCCTTTTTCCACTGTACATTTTTGGCACCTTTGTCTAGAATAAGATAACTGAAATTATATGTATTAGTCTCTGTGTCCTCAATTCTGTACCATTGGTCCACCAGTCTGTTTTGGTGCCAATACCATGCTGTTTTTGTTACTATTGCTCTATAGTATAATTTAAAGTCTGGTATGGTGATGCCCCCTGCTTCACTTTTCTTGCTCAGGATTGCTTTGGCTATTCTGGGTCTCTTATTTTTCCAGATGAATTTCATGATTGCTTTTTCTATTTCTTTGAAAAATGACATAGGAATTTTGATTGGAATTGCATTAAATCTGTATAATGCCTTTGGTAGTATGGACATTTTGACAATATTGACTCTACCTATCCAAGAGCAAGGTAGGTCTTTCCATCTTCTGAGTTCTTCTATGATTTCTTTCTTTAGTGTTCTATAATTTTCTTTATAGAGGTCTTTCACCTCTTTTGTTAAGTTGATTCCCAGGTATTTTATTTTATTTTTTTTTTGATGCTATTTTAAATGGGGTCGTTTTCATCATTTCCCTTTCAGAGGCTTTGTCACTGATGTATAAAAATGCCTTTGACTTATGGGTATTGATTTTGTATCCTGCTACTTTGCTGAATTCATTTACTAGTTGTAAAAGTTTTCTGGTAGAGTTTTTTGGGTCTTCTAGGTATATTATCATGTCATCAGCAAATAGTGTTAATTTGAGTTCTTCTTTTCCTATCTGGATTCCCTTTAATTTCTTTCGTCTGTCTAATTGCTCTGGCCAGAGTTTCCAGTACTATGTTAAATAGCAGTGGTGAAAGGGGGCATCCCTGTCTTGTTCCAGTTTTTAGAGGAAATGCTTTCAATTTTTCTCCATTTAAGATAATGTTAACTCTGGGCCTTGCATAAATAGCTTTTATAATGTTGAGATATGTTCCTGATATTCCTAGTTTTTCTAGTGTTTTGAACATAAAGGGGTGCTGTATTTTGTCAAATGCTTTTTCTGCATCTATTGAGACAATCATATGATTTTTATATTTAAGTCTATTGATGTGATGTATTATGTTTATTGATTTCCGAATATTGAACCAGCCTTGCATCCCTGGAATAAACCCCACTTGATTGTGGTGCACTATCTTTTTGATATGTTTTTGTATCCGATTTGCCAGAATTTTGTTGAGGATTTTTGCCAGACCCTTAGTGATGCTAACGAAAAGAAGAAGAGAAAAAACTCAAATTACTAACATTCGTGATGAAAAAGGGAATATCACAACAAACACCTCAGATATACAGAATATAATTAGAAATTACTTTGAAAACTTGTACTCTAATAAAATAGAAAATACTGAATGCATTGACAGATTTTTCTAGAGTCATACGATTTGCCTAAACTGGATCTGGAGGCTATACACAATTTAAACAGATCAATTACAAGCGAAGAAATAGAAGATGTCATCAAAAAGCTACCAACAAGGAAAAGTCCAGGACCTGATGGGTTTACAGCCGAGTTCTACAAGACTTTCAAAGAAGAATTAATACCAATGCTCTTCAAACTATTTCAAGAAATAGAAAAAGAGGGAGCTCTTCCAGACTCTTTCTATGAGGGCAATATTACATTAATTCCAAAGCCAGGCAAAGACGCATCCAAAAAAGAAAACTTCAGGCCAATATCTTAGTAAGAAATTTCTTGGCCACTATTTGAAGAGAGTAAGATGCTAAAGAAGTCCAGCTCTCAAAGTAGCTTTTGCTTTAAGGGAAAAGTTTTAATTCAGAAAATAGACCTAAAGAGCTGAGATGTGAGGAAGCCTATTCAAGTTAGGGAATCTTAACCTTGCTCAACCCACTAGTGAGATGGGGACCTAAATGTCAACATATGCAAGAAAAGATGACCCCAAATTAAAGCACTCATCAGGAGGCTTTGTGTGTTTGGTCCATGTGTCTTCAAGACTTGTACTTTGGTTTGGCTAGTTCCAGAAATTTTGTACCATTTTGAGTAAATTAACTTTTCATAAAGAAGATACTGTCATCTAAGTTTAAAATTATTGATAAAAAATAATTATTCAATGTCAATGTTATTAGTCACTTAAGGAAACAACACACCATGAGAAAGAACCACAATTACAAGAATAATTGTAATAACTTCAGATACTAAAATTATTAATAAGGCACAGATCATAAAATAAATATGTTTACTAAGTGCAGAGAAAAATTTTTAATCTTGGAACTTACAGTAAAAAACTGGTAGCCATAAAGTATTTCAGAACCAATAACCTTCTAGTGTGAAGTAAAATTTATTGTATTAAAAGAAGTTTCCAAACCCATAATACTCTACTGATAAAAGCATATTGACAAAGCTATTCTGCTGCAAACATAATCCACCTTTCATGTAAGAGAAAGGGTGACTCAGAGGGCAGAAAAAGGCATTCAGGGGACAGGACCATGAATGCAGAGGGAGAGCTGAGAGCCACTGAGGGTGAATCCCAGGCATGGTGATGTAAGGGAGTTTTGGCTGGATTTCTAGGCTACTTTGGACTGGTGACTCCTTTGTACCTTCCATTTTGCTTCCTTTTGAGCTGGAATATTTACAAGTCCATGTTATTCTATGTTGGTCCCATCACTGCATCTTGAGAGTGCTGAGTATAGATAATTTCTTCTTTAGTTCCTCAGGACCACCGATGAAGCCACACTTGGGGTCCAGAATGAATTCCATCCAAGAGTCTCCTTTGTACCTGACTTAGATAATGATATTTTGGACTTTAAGTGCAACAATATTTAAATAAGATTTTAGATTTCCAAATGATGCTGTAATGAGACTTTCATGGACTGCATAGACTTCGGTCCAGCATGTGAACCTTTGCCACACGTGAAGTGAGCAGAGAAGTGGAACAGAAAAGTGAAGAAAGTTGTGAAAAAATAGAACCCCTTTTCCTGAAGCAGCAGAATTCACAGTTCAGATTTGAGTACAGTAAAGGCTCACAATTGGATAAGAGATTTAAGTTCACCTTCCACTTGGGCATTTTAGGATGGAAAATTACTGTTTTAGTGACTGAAAGGTGTTCATAAGCTACTGTTTCTACATGAGGCATAAGCCAGAGATAGGGAAGGGAAATCCAACAGAATGAAGTAGAAGGGAAATTTTATGAAAAACTTTAAAACCGTTTAAATAAATTCACTGTACCATGTTGATTCCAATGAGGGGGGGGGGGATAGTAACAGTTGTGATGGGAAAACGGAGATTTCAAAATAGGTGGAACCAAAATACCAGTACCCTCAAGGCACCACACCAGTGGCTTGTTTGCCCAGATTTGTTCACAACTTTGTAAATAGTCCCTTTATTAAATCTCCTCAATTGCTCTGTTATAGTGAGCCATCTGTTTCTAGACAAAATACGAATTGATATTCTCAAAGAAGAAATCAGGTGAAACAATAATTATAGTAGACCAAGATTATCTTTCAGACAAAAAGCATTATTGGAGATTTAACATCTCATTACAACCAAATTAAAGTAAAAATTTTGTATGTATGAAAAAATTGTTATGAAATATATAAAAGTCAAATGTTAAAGATATTTAAAAGTAAAAATAAAAATAATGGTGAAGTATTGTAATATATGTCTCTAAGTACAAAAGAAGTCTAATAGAAGATAATTAGTAAGAAAAATTAATAAGAAAAGGTTAAAACAGAACAAAGGGCAAACTTTCTTTAATGAACATGTATATTATCCAGAGCCAGCTATTTAAAAAATGTGTGTTATTTTATATTATTAGGAAGTATTTTGGATATCCTAAAATACACAAGGAAAGTTTAAAGTTTCGATCTGTATCCAACACGTGTTGGGTCCTCATGAGTCTCTTGTGCTTCTGCCTGTCTTGTGACAACTTTCATTACAAACTAAATGCTTTGGAAATGAAGAATGGTATCTCCTTCTGCCGTGGAGTGTGGGTTTGTTTGAGATTCAACATAATTAAGAAGAATTTTTAAATTATGGGACAAAGGTTGGGTGGGTTTACCAGCAGCTCATTGTGAGACTGGAGTCTCAACCTTGGGATTCCTCAACATTGACATGAACCCACTGTGTGTGTAGGACACCCCTGGCCCACTTTTACATCACCCCCATGGAACCTGGGCGCAATGGGTACTGAGAAGATGCCTAGATCTAGGGGTGGGGACAGCTGCCTGATCTTGGTAGGCCCTGCCTGCCTCACCATCCCAATTCTGCAGACATGTCTGAAAATTGTACATAAGGTTTGACGGAACAATTCAGAATGCACTGAAGGGCGTGGAGCAGAGAGGAAACGAGGGTTATGGCCTATTGTGAAGAATCTTCTGGCTCCTCAGTTGTGAATGGATAGATGGGATGAAGGTATGAGAGGGTAAACAACTTTAAAGGTTACGTCAGTGTGTCAACAAATGCAAAGGCAGGTATTGAAGTTTTTCTACTTTCAGGAATTCCTGATTATGTGTATTTTGTGGAATCTAGTGGGCTACAACTTAATAGGGTTTGGATCTCTCCTCCCTCAACTTTTGAACACTATAACATGGCTAAGAATTGGCCAACTGAAAGTCCCTGCCCAGGCCCTGCATCTAAGGCAATACTGAGAGCCACCACAGAGGCACATGGAGGCAGCTATAGTAGCAGTGATGGTGATGGTGCCCAGGTTGGTTCCATCTATCCCTGGAGGAAGCCTGAACTGGTTGTTTTGGTTCATATATCAGGCTTCAAGTGTCCCTAATTTCTATCTATTTTAATTCTTTGACACTCCGTGTCTTTTGCGAGAGCAGACTGTGCCCTGCTCTGAGTTTCTCCATGATGCACAGAATAGCAGTTCTCAGACTGTGCCTAAACCTAGGTTACTGCATTTTATAAAGCAGTAGTTTGTCATAAGCCATTCCATTTTAACTATTGAGGTGGAATGACTTTATACCTTGTGTGTACAAGTACATAACAACTGTCTGCCTGGCACACTCATAAGACACAAACTGAGAAGTAGATTAATTGTACTAATAAAAATGACCACCTGTGGACTTATCAAATTAATCAGAAGCACATGGATGCATGGGTCTATCAGACCCATATTCAAGAAAACAGACCCATGAGTTTATCAAACACACCAGATCACCAAATGAAACAACCCCTTCATTCAAGGACCATAAAAGAAAAAGCACCCTGAGATTGAACATGGTGGCACCCCGATTGTCACTTAACCATCCCTCTTTGTGAACTTTGCCCAGGAAAATCAATTTAGGAATGAACTTCCTCCATCCCTGGGCTTCAGGGAAGCATGATTTCTCCTGCCCAGGAGGACCATGCCTGGCCCACTCCAAGCTGACATATCAAGATGATACTCTGAAACTGCCCTCAGTCTGGACCCTGGCCTAGAGTATGTCCCTGTGCTTTCACAGCTCTGCACCCTGAACAAGTTCTTCAGCTGGTTCTTAATTTAATCTGACCACCTACAGGGACTCTGCATTAGTATCAGCCTCTTCCATTGCTTTGAGTTTAGTCTCCTGAACACCTGCGGCTGCCCTAACCCTTTTTAGCATTTCTGCAATTCATGTCCATGTATGTGTAGGTGTGTGTGCATATATATACATACATATATATGCATATAAACATATATAAAACATATATAACATGTATGTATGTATGTGTATATATGTATTTGTGTAAAGTGTGATGTTTGACTTAAGTGTTATAGATATTAGTTATAGGTATTAGAAATTAAGATTGGAATAAAAGAACTTGACTTAAGACCCTGACTTAACACTACCAGGGGACCCACAAGTATTCAGTGAACTGCCACCTATAAAAGTGGTGTAGCCTGAGCATTTATTGTTATTCAGCAAATTCAGACATTGTGGAAGACACAAATGTGCTTGGTCTACGTTAATAGCATAGCTTGCTCATGACATCTTTTCTGTTTGAAATAAGTGGCTTTGGAGCCAGACAGACCTGTGATCACATTTTATCTCCATATGTATACATTTTCACCATTTATAATATTGTATTGAACTGAATTATATTTTTAGAATATCATCTTTTATTTTTATTTTTATACCATCCACTTTCTTGATGTGTGGCTTTGGACAAATTGCTGCCTCCCAAGTCCTTAATTCTCTTAACTATCAAAAGAAAAAATAAAGCTCAATAAAAACCCTTTTAAAGAAGACATGGAGTGTTTATCACAGAAACTGGATCATAAGAGGTCCAGCATGAAGGTAGATGCTATTATTGCTCTTGTTACTGATAATTAAAAATAAGTTTCCTAAAGAGTTATCTGTGACTTTCTAAGAAATGCATTTTCTTTTGAGTATTTGTGTGTGAAAATGAAAATGGGCAAGTATAAGAACAGTCTTTAGGTAAGTTGTTTGTTCACTGTTCATTTTTTAGTGTTAGAACTCAGGTTTCTTTAAGAGTCCTGTGGTCTTTCCTCCCTTTTCCCTGTTTTGGAGAGGGTGAAAACAGTGATCTCCAGAGGATGCCTGATCTGTGACGGCCTTTATTGGCTGTGTCCTTCTATGGCTGCTTGTCTTCATGTCTCCTGAGCTCAGAGGACAACAATCTCATTTTCCTCACATTGTCTTACAACATGTGAAACAAATTTTTCTCAAATAACGTAGATTCTCAAAATCAGAAAAGTTGAACTTGTGGTCCCTTGTTCTCACTCTTCTATTGAGAGATATTTCAAACATGAGTAAACACAGACAATGTGAACTTTTGCCATTTCATTCCAATGCTTTCAAATCTATTTTAATCAGATCTTTCAAAAGGATGTCTCATAAAACTTGGCTTAATTACTAATGTCTATGAACCACAACTCTGAATATAAATTTATGCTTTTTTCCTGAATATCTCATTGATAATAGACTATAATCTACAGTGTCTAAATTTGAGTATCCAAAAGCACTGCATTAGATTTTCCATGATCCTTGGTTACAAGACTGAACATTGAAGAGCTTATATTCAACTGGAAAACCCCATGCACTGAAGGCTTCATGCCAAAGACTTTGAGAAGATTCAACAAAGAGACTCAGGATCAATTTCAAAATAATTTAAAGTTACGTTTAATAGTATACAATGTGCATGTGTGCCACCTACAGTGCAAGTTAAGCAATCGATTGATCTTCATCTATACTAATGATATAAATTAATGTGAATAACCACATTAACTTAATCCCAATGAGGGAATAAAAAATGCCCTTTATTTTTTATGCAAAATAAATTAGTTAATGGAGTTTCAGTGTTTTGAGACAGTTTGGAATTCATCAAAAATAAACCACATATGAGAAAAATTGAAGAGATCATAAGACATTTGGATGCATCTCATCAGAAGATAAGCGGGAAATCATTGGTTGGGGTGAGGGGTGGAGGACGAGGTGCTGACTCGTGTTCGAGTGTCTCTGTGCCCCCTTTCTAAGTACACCATATCCCTCTCCAAGCATTTATGAGGCCCACTGGCAAACAGAGCAATATCATTCTAGTTAGCTTATTTACTTTTTGACAGCCTTAAGAACTTTATTTGAAATTTCCATCATAGAGCACCCATTATTTGATTAGGAATGCATTAGCTGAGCAAACATTTCTGTAAAAATAAATATAAATCTGATTATATTGGTGGGTTTAAAAAGGCACTCGAATTCTTAGACTAAAACCTAGTGTTTGTTTTTTTTCCCCCCCTAGTATCAGTCCCCTAAGAACATTTGACTTGTATCTAGGATTTATACTGAGGGAGGGATTTCGATTCAATTCAGAACTCTCATAAATACCTCAGTGGAACAAGATATTTAATATTTTCCACAAAATTTTATTTTTCCTCTATCTAGAAAAATAAGCCTGTTTTTCTCAGTACCTGAAGGATACACTATGGGCCTTTTTTTCTGAAGCTATGATGAATTTATCTAACCCAGAAGCATCATATTATTTATATGTTTATCTATTTCTGTGTGTAAGAGAGTGCATGTACAATATTTTAGGCAGTATGTTACTTGTGGATGGCAAAAGGACGAAGACCCAGGTCCTGCCCTCAAGAATGAGAAGTCTAGAGGGGAAAAAAAAAAAAATGAAACAAAAGATAAAAAATCAGGCCAGGCATGGTGGCGCATGCCTGTAATCCTAGCAGCTTGGGAGGCTGAGGCAGGAGGATCACGAGTTCAAAGCCAGCCTCAGCAAAAGTGAGGCACTAATCAACTCAGTGAGACCCTGTCTCTAAATAAAATACAAAATAGGGCTGGGGATGTGGCTCAGTGGTTGAATGCCCCTGAGTTCAATCCCTGGATTCACCCCACCAAAAAAAATAAAAATAAACAAAGCCTCTTAAAATTTGATATAATATGTATGTGCAAAATGCTATAAGAATTGAGGGGGAAATGACTAGAATTGTCTGAGTGCAGCTCCAGGAAGTCTTATTTAATCTGTTTTGAATGATGAGTACATACATACCAGAGTGTTTGCCAGAAATATGACAGAACATCATGCTTTTCAGGAAACTAAGCATTTCATTCTTGAGGATTAAGAAGAGAAATAAAGGGTTGGGGGTATAGCTCAGTGACAGAACGCTTTCCTAGCATGCATAAGTCCCTGGGTTGATCCCCAAAACCAAAACAAAAATCAAATCAAATCAAATATGAATAAGTAAAAAATAAAGGATAAGAAGAGAAATAAAGACATTGGAGAAGTAAAGATGCAGAAGACATAGATCTTAAGATCTACGACTTATGATCTTAAGACTTAAGATCATGTTAAGTTACTGAAGCAAAATATTTGGGGCAATTGGGGTTACAATGAAGGATGTTAAACTTATTGGCATTGAGATAAATCACAGAGGGCTGATCTCAAGGAGGGCTGAGTTAGAAAGCTTTATTCTTGTGAGAAAGAAATCGTAGAGACTTGAATTAAGCATTAGCACTGAATTTCTGAAACAGGATGATATTTAGATGTTGCCTTGGGTTAAATCTGATGATAAAACACATATAGGCAGTGTCAACAAGAAGGAGAAGCCCAGGATTGCTAAGTGTTCTTGCTGGGAATTTAAGCAGAGGGATGGAATAGATCAGAAATAATAAATACTGATAACTGGCTTTATAGGAAGGAATCATCTTTGAAATACATTTTCATTAAAGACCTGCCTTAATGGAAAATTCAGTTATGAAAAAGATGAAGAATTAAATAACATGGGGCATTTTTTTACTATGTAAAATGATTAAAAATAATAACTTATTCTCCCACATAAAAGCAATGTTGTCACAAAGTAAATCAGGAAAAATCATTCAAGAGAATTTTAAATTTATTACAACAGCCCTAAGTAGTCTTTTCTTAAAACCCCTTAAAACATATTAAAATATAATGTCCTGTTAAAATAAAAGGTTTATATACCCTTGGAGGTATATAAAAACCAAAAAGTAGGAAAAATTAATAAAGAAAATGCAAGAGAAGGTCATATGCCTAAGTTTCACCAGAGCCTCTACTATCCCCATAATTAATGAAGAACAAAAAAGTGAAAAAGTTCTTGGGAAAAACCTACGTAAATAGGACAGATTGCCCCAAGTTAAAAAAAAAAAAAAGTAATTAAGTTAGTTTCAATATCTCTACTAAAGTCCCAAATGCAAAGATTTCTCTGACAAGAAAAACATATGGCCATGTTAGCCAAACTTAGGACTACCTATGAGTAGGGACCATACTTTTCCCTTCAAGACAATATTTACTAGGAAAGTAGAAGGAAATAGACTAGTGAAAAGTTGCACATATCCTAAGATCATTCATGTAAAAGGAAAAGTTAAGAGACAAATGCAAAACCAGAAATACCTTTGAATGATGTATGTATCAGAAACCTGGCCAATTTTTTAATGGGTACTGAAGGGCAAAAATCACACCGGAGACAACCATGCAGCCAAGAGATTTATTCACCAGCCTTTATGGCTGGTCAGAGGCAGAAGAAGTACGGGGAGAGAGGAGTCAGGGAGAGGGAAGTGTGCAAGCTCTGGACGGAGGGTCAGTGCCTGGTCGTGCTGGCTGTGGTCGCTGGGGCAGCTGCTGTTGGGCTGGAGGATGGAGCTGTCATCTGCCGTGGGGCTGGAGATGGTGAGTCTGGAACTGTTGCAGCGGCTGCTTCCTCTCTGCAGGGAGGAGCTGTTGTGTCTGAGCTCCAGGTGGGCAGGGACTTAAGTAGGGATTTCTGGGTAGGTGGGTTGGGTGCCTGAATGAATTTTAATGCTATTGGCTCTTTTCCCAGTAAACAGGGCAACCTTTAAGCCAATTGGCTCCTGCCTGGGGAACAGAGCGACCTTTAGGCTGATTGGCTCCTGCCTGGGGAAAATGAAACCAGGTTGCTCCTAATGGAAATTTCCATGGGGGAGGTGGCCTGTCGGCCCAAGCCTATCTATCAGGTACCACTCTCCAAATCCACATTCCAAGGAGATTTTGTTCATAGAATGTGCATTAAAACCATGTCCCTGGAAGGCTTTATGAATGCCATAGCATGACTCCATTCTTGCCACTCATATACAGGAAGACCCTGAATGTTCATCAACACAGAGGCAGCAGTGCCTCTGCTGGGTAGATGCATGGTTGATAGGTTTATGTGAAAGTGCTGTCTACAAAGAATAAAAATCATGGGGATCCTTCAAGTTTTCATTTCAAGAAACTGGAACTGTGAACCTCAGAGACAGTCCAATTATAATTCAATTAATAAAAAGAATTGGAAACAAAAGGAATTGGAGACTGTGGAGGGGTTAGCCATATAAATGGTGAATCATTGAGAATAAATATTAATTAAATATTCTTATAGGGGTTAAATAAGATAGCCTGATTTTTTTTTCCTACATTGGATCTTTCCAGTTCCTGAACTTTATTCCAGCATCTTTGAAATACTACTGATGAGTTGTTTCTGAAGTTTCATAAGATGCTTATCTCCTCCATTGTTATATCATGTCTCTAAAATACTCCCTTGTTTCTGGAGGCATCCTGAGTGTCTGTTTCTTGTCTAAAACATAATAGGAAAGAAACTACACGTTATTAATATTGCTACTAGCACATTCCCAGTTGTTGTAGGAGGTATGTGCATCAAACCAACAGTCATGGTTAGAGCCAGAAGAGGGTAACAGCCCCTAGACAGAGTGGGGGACAAATGGTTTATATATATAAATTATTTTGTCATTCAAGGAAAGGTTAGAAAAAATGGTCATTGTGGAATGGACTTCTGGGAAAAGATGTTATTGCATAGGGAAAATAACTGTAATCCTAGATATTGTAATGAGTTGAATAATTATAATTCAACTTTCAATAGAAACTGAAAACATAGAAGTGTCAGGAAAAAATATTTGTAGTGTATCTGTTCAATACATTTAAATAAATAAATAGTACTTTTGCAACCAAAGAATTGGAAATGGAGATCCAAAAAGAAAAGATAAACTGAGACAATTTCAGAGATGAAATGAAGAAAGTTAAGTAACAAGTGATTCTAAGGTAATAGAAATTATAAGTCTGTAAAAGAGGGAATTAAAACAGAATGAACCTCATAATTTATTTAGTTAGCAATAAGAAGAGAAAATTAGTGAAAATTGTCAAATGTAGGGAAATGAGACAAAAATGGTACAAATGATGACAGATATTGAGGATCATGCAATTATACAATTAAAGATAATAATAAAATCTAAATGTCTAACTTGACCCTATTTATGTAAAGAGAAATAGAAAAAAAATGTTGAGATGGGATATGTCCATTCTTTTCATTTTCTTTCTGACATTTACAAAATAAAATAGTTCATAGAAATAAAGCAAAAAATTTAAATTAACAGGTATATGGGCTAACCTTACATATACATATATGTTATATCTATGTACCTTATCCATGATGTATACATTTAAGATGGCTGCAGGAAAAAAGAACTAGAAACATTATATACCTGAAATTATGGAAATTTTAACAGCAAGGAAGAAAAACTCAAGGGAAAAATGTAAATATTTCAAATCTAATAGAAATGACCAAAAGTAAATGGCCTAAATTCTCCCACTTACAGGGTATAGAAATTTAAAGTGTGGCATGATAATAAAAATGTTTATTATAAAGCTATTTTTATCTCCACATGAAAAGTCAAGCTGAGTTGAATGCTAATAATTTTCACAGGCAAATGTGAAAAAAAATTGAGGTAAGGGCAAACTAGAAGTTAAAGTAAAAAATCAGAAGATTAAAATAATAGTGTCCAAATTGATGAAGCATAAAATTTAATAGCAAGACATGGCTATTTGGATGACTTATATATGTTCAATATATTTAAAAATCTGAAATAAATTTTGATTACTAGTATACTTGCAAGTTATTTTAAAAATTCAAAATAACTTCAGAAATATATTGTCCAAAATGTTATTATGATTAGATATTATATGGTACTATTACAATTTTTGAAAGACAAATTAGATTAAGAGTGAATATGAACAAAGAGGAATTCAGTAATAAAATATTAAAATTTGATTCAGTAGGTACTTACCGAGTTGTTCTTCCTATAGAAAAGACATGATGTTTTCAAAGATCCATTCAATTTTTACCACAAAATAAAAAATAAAGAGAGATTGCATTGTACAAAGATAATCTTAAAATTTCTGAAAAACTAAGATTGTTAAAGACAATATTAACCTGTTAAACATTAATGTAATAATTAAAATAAATGGCAAATTATCATATTTGCTCCATAAAAAAATCCTTTAGAAATTTTAAAATCTTTTTTTTAAAAAGGGTATATTTATTTTTTACTTGTAGTTGGACACAATACCTTTACTTTATTTATTTTCATGTAGTGCTGAGGGTCAAACCCAGGGCCTCAAACTTGCTATGTGAGAGCTCTACCGCTAAGCTATAACCACAGCCCCAATTTTAAAATCTTGAATTATTTGATTCAATAAAATACCCTCAGTTGGATGTGGTGATGCTGCCTGCAAAAATCAGTGACTTGGAAGACAAAGGCAGGAGTTCAAGGCCAGCCTCAACAGTTTAGTGAAACCCAGCCTCAAAATAAAAAATAAAATAGTCTGGAGAGTTAGCTCAATGTCAGAACATCTCTGGGATTTAATAAACAGTATTACTAAAAAGAAATGATGAAATTATATATGATTCCTAAAAGGAAATTTATGTGATATAACCAAAGCCAGTTGGTAGAACATTTATGAATGTAAATGATCTCATTCTTTGTTTTTTTTTTTTTTTTTTTTTTTGTGGTACCGGGGATTGAACTCAGGGGCACTCGACCACTGGGCCACATCCCCAGCCCTTTTTTTGTATTTTATTTAGAGACAGGGTCTCACTGAGTTGCTAAGTGCCTCGCCATTGCTGAGGCTGGCTTTGAACTCGCAATCCTCCTGCCTCAGCCTCCCAAAGTGCTGGGATTACAGGCGTGCGCCACCGCGCCTGGCTAAATGATCTCATTCTTAAGCAAGGCAAATAATTACATTTAACGGCATTGCCTTAAGTTCAAATGATATCCAGAGTCCAACAACTTCTCACCATAACTTAAAACCTGTATCCAAAACATCACGACACTCTAATGAAAGTCGCCACCTTTGTCTTTGCCGTGCTAGAAATATTCACAACCCAATAGCCAGGACAATCCTATTAAGTTGCAAATCAGGTCATATAGGACATCTGCCTAAACTTTTTCAATGAATTCCAAACTTTGTCAAATAAAATCCAAAGTCTTTATTATGGTTTGAAAAGGCCTACAAAATCTGTCCTAAACATGTCCCTATAGTCCAGCTCTGTACCTGGTTTTATCTTTGATCTCTGAGATTGAAAACTTCATCTTACTACACAAAATGTGCCTTCTAACTATTACTTTAGTGTGTTAAGATCATTCCAGGTTTTGAGATGTCTAAGGGACATTTCTAAAGAAATGCATATTGTCAAGAATACAAGCAACAATAAATGTTGGTGAGAATGTGGGAAAAAAGTTACATTCATACATTGCTGGTGAGACTGCAAATTGGTGCAACCACTGTGGAAAGCAGTATGGAGATTCTACAGAAAACTTGGAATAGAACCACAATTTAACCCAGTTATCCCACTCACCAGTTTATACCCAAAGCACCTAAAATCAGCATACTACAGTGACATAGCAACATCAATGCTTATAACAGCTTAATTTACAATAGCTAAACTATGGAACCAACCTTGGTGCCTTTCAACAGATGAATGAATAAAAAAATGTGGTATATATATATGCAATGGAATATTACTCAGCCAAAAAGAAGAATGAAATTAAGGCATTTGCCAGTAAATGTATGGGAACTGTAGACTATCATGCTAAGTGAAATAAACCAGTCCCAAAAAGCCAAAGGCTGAAAATTTTCTCTGATATGCGGTTGCAAATTCACAAAAGCAGGGATGTTAAGGAAGAATAGAAGTACTTTGGACTAGACAAAGGGGAATGAATGGAAGGGAGGGGAATGGAAATAGGAAAGACAGTGGAATGATTAAGACTTTACTATCCTGTGAGCATATATGATTACACAACTCATGTAATTCTACAGCATGCAGGCAGAAGAATGAGAAGTTATACTCCGTATGTGTATAATATGTCAAAGTACATTCTACTACCATGTATAACTACTAAGAACACATAAAAAATAAATAAATGCACAATGTTAAGTTATTTGCTTCTAATAAATCTTAGGTCAAGGTTACCATATCAGTTGCCCTCACTCACTAGTACCTTATTTAAAATATCATAATACTTCATGTCACTGCCAGATTCTGCACCTCTTTTCTCAACAGCCTGTGTCACATTTTAATATATCAACACTTACTAATTGATTGATTTTTTAAAATTTTGTATTTCCTTACATTAAGATGTAAACAGTGTGAAGGCAGAGAGATCATTCAAGATTTTTTTTTTTTTTTTTTTTTTTTGTACCAGGGATTGAACTCAGGGGCACTCAACCACTGGGCCACATCCCCAGCTCTTTTTTGTATTTTATTAGAGACAGGGTCTAACTGAGTTGCTAAGTGCCTCGCCATTGCTGAAGCTGGCTTTGAACTTGCGATCCTCCTGCCTCAGCCTCCCAAGTACAGCCAATATGGAAAGCAGTATGGAGATTCCTTGGAAAACTGGGAATGGAACCACCTTATGACCCAGCTATCCCACTCCTGGGTCTATACCCAAAGGACTTAAAAACAGCATACTACAGGGACACAGCCACATCAATGTTTATAGCAGCACAATTCATAATAGCTAAATTGTGGAACCAACCAATATGCCCTTCAGTAGATGAATGGATAAAGAAAATGTGGTATGTATACACAATGGAGTATTACTCAGCAATAAAAGAGAATAAAATCATGGCATTTGCAGGTAAATGGATGAAGTTGGAGAATATAATGCTAAGTGAAGTTAGCCAATCCCAAAAATCCAAATACTGAATGTTTTCTCTGATATAAGGAGGCCAACTCACAGTGGGATTAGGACAGAAAGCATGGGAGGATTAGAGGAATACTATAAGGGCCAATAGGGAGGGAGGGGAAGGGAGGGGGCAAAAGGGTGAAAAAGAAAAAAAAAATATGGTAGAATGAGTTGGATATTATTACCCTAAGTGCATATATGAAGCTATGAATGCTGTGAATATAATTTGTATACAACCAGAGATATATAAAAGTGTGCTCTATAAGTATAATATGAAATATAATGCATTCTGATGTCATTTCTAACAACTTAGAATAAAAAATAAATAAATTATAAAAAATAAAATAAAACAAAAACTGTCTACCTGCAAAAAAAAGTATCTTCAAACTCTGTAAAGCAAAAATTAAATTATAGTACAAAAAAAAAAAAAAAAAGAAAGAGAAATCCACAAAATGTGGAGGCAGTTTCGTAACCCTTTCTCTGACTAATACAATCAGTACAAAAAACCACTATATTCATTACCTATTACTGTATAACAAATTGATACAGGTTCAGTGACTTCAAAGAACACAATGGATTATCTCATGGTTTCTGTGAGTTAAGAATCCTGGCTCTACTTGTCCAGAACCCTCTGTCTTAAGGTCCCATGTGTAAGCTGCAATCACGGTGAAGAATGGACGAGGTCTCCGGGCCTCAGTAGAGATGGATCCACCTGCAAAACCACTTATGTCTCTTGCATAAGTCTCTTCCTTACAGACTGTTGAGCCAAAGATTCCAGTTTCTCGCCATCTGTTGGTGTGAGGTCACCCTCTTTAGGGCTGGTTGTTAGCTACAGTTTCTTGTTACATGGGTCTCCTCAGAGAAGCTGCTTCCTTTATTGAAACCAGCAAGAGAAAGTCTACTAGTGTGATTGATGTTACAATCTTCTATAGCACAATCCTGTTCTGTTGCTAAGAAGCAAGTCAAAGCACCCACCAATGTTCAAGGGAAGGGAATTACATAAGGTTTAGATTATCAGGGGAAGAATAATTGAGTGTGTCCCCCCCAAACACAACTAACCATCTGATCTAATTGGCGTCAGAACACTTCATCCAATGACAACAGAGTGCTCATGGAACTTTTACCAAAACTGACCACACGCTCTGGATCATAAAGCAGACCTCAACACATTTCAAAGGTTTTTAAGAAATTCAAAGTGTATTCTTTGACCACAGTGAAATTAAATTAGAAATCAATAAAAAAAAGAGAAGTAGAAAGTCCCCCCTACTGCTTGGAAATTAAATAATGCACTTCTAAGTAATGCATGGATATTTTTTTAAAAAGAGAATAGACATTAGAAGACATTTTGATAAATGACAGGGAACATATAAAATATCAAAACCTTGGGGATACAGTTACTAAGGCTTAGAAACAAATATATAGCCTTAGATCTGTATATTTTAAAAGAATGGTTAAATAACAATAATCCATTTTACCCTCTAAAACAGATAAAATTAAAAAAATACCATAAACCCAAAGAGAGCAGAAATAAGATAACAAAATAATGAAATTCAAAATGAAAGTTTAATACAAATGTGAAAATGTAATCAGTCTCATTGGTCATTGGGAGAATCCAGAACACATACACACACACAGGAGGATGTGCCCCTTAAAATGACTGACCATGGACTGTTAGTGGGGATGAACACTTTCCCAATCACATTGGATCATTTGTTGTTTGTATTTATGAAAACTGAGCATATGCTTTGATTCAGCAGTGCCATTGAGAAATATACTCAGCCTATTTGTGCATCTGATCTCTGAAAGATAACCAAGCATATATTCTAGGGGTGCTTTTTTTTTAAATTCTATTTTTATAATTTTTAATATGTACAACTCATAGTGCATGTATTTAGCATCTTTTTACATACAACTGTTTGTATACAAAGTATATTCGTACAATTCAGGTCTTCAATCATGCATTTAGGAAAATGATATCTCATTCAACCACCTTTTTTTTTTTTTTTTTTCTTTTCTCCCCCTCCCTCCCCCCTTGCTTCCTCCCTTACCCTCCCTTCCCTTTGACCATTCTAGTGTTCCTCTAATCCTCCTATGTACCTCTAGGGGTGCTTTTGAAGTAGTCAAAAATAAAATAACTAAAATGTCCTTCAAGAATTGATGAATTAATAAATTGTGATAAATGAGCACATCTTATTCAGTACTGAGAATGAATAAACTAATGCTGCATATGTATATGAGATACATAATTAGTATAGGTAATATTGATGAATTGCAAAAGCATAATTAAGATTAAAGAAGTGATACACAAAGAATACATTCTTTTTATATAGTTTATAAAGCTTATCTAATGGACACAGACAAAAGATATAGAAATTGGACAAATTTAATTCTTTTGTGGTGGTGGAAATCGAACTCAGGGCCTCCTACATTCTAGTCAAAGGATATGAATAATTCATTTTCAGAAAATAGTATAAGCATCTGTAAATTTTTAGAAGCTCTACCTCATATATAATAAGAGGAATGCAATAGAACATCATTTACCAATTCCTATTTTGTCAAGTTTCAAAGATAATTGGTAATATATTGCAGTGGAGATGGTTTAGTGAAGGGAAACTCACACACTACTGATGGTACGATGCTCTGAATAGAAAGGTGCTAAAATCCCTCAAAATCACAAGTGCATCTAAAAACTAACTCCACATTTATTCTCTTAGGGATATATGTTTAAGGCATGCTTATGTATAGATGAACTAATTTACAAGCTTTGCTGCAAACCTACCGGTTGCAGCAATGCTTGTAAGGGCAAACTGGAAACAATCTAAATGTCTGTGAAAAGTGAGATGATTACCAAAATCCCAAAACATGTTCTTAAAATTTTTTAAGTGGTAGAATAATAAAATAAAAATATCCTTTCCAAGAGTAAAAAAAAAAAAAAAGTGAGATGATTAAATGATACGAAGTTTAATTTCATGTATCAATTTTGTCAGGCTGTGGTGTATACTTCCTCCAAGCAACCTACTACACTGAAGGAGTTAAGAAAGTCAATAATGGGGTATCAAGGGATGGGGGAGGAGTCCAGACAGAGAGAATAACTATGAAGTAAATTTTGCGTGAATGCCCAAGGAACAGCCAGGAAGCAAGCAATCTCTAGTTCAGAGAGGTCAGAGAGGTAATGGGTATCCAGATCACAGAGGGCCTCCAAAAATTAGAGGAAAAAGAAGAATAAGAAGGAGAAGGAGAGGTAGCAGTATAGGGATAGGGAGAAGGAGGAGGAGGAAGAGAAAGGTGAAAGGGGGAAGAGGAAGAGGAAGAGGAAGAAAGGAAAAGGAGTAAAAAAAAGTAGAGAAGGAGGAGCTTCCAAGAAGATTTGAAATGTATCACTCGTGGAGAGTAATAATTTGATACTGAAAGAGAGGAGCATGGAATTTTAGATAAAGAAAACAACTAGAGAAAAGCAAGCAGGGGAACAGGCCACCACATCCGGGGGACGCCGTAACCTACCATCGTGCCCTACAGAAAGTGTCTCTGAAAGGAACAGTGGGGACTAGTAGAGAAGAAGTCATTCAAGACCAGATGGCCAAAGCCATGTGACCCAGAGTTATGGTCTAGGCATTTGGAAACAGGAAATCTCTGGCAGTTTATACTTGACACTGATTAATGCAAGACTCTTGGGCTTTTGAACAGGTGCAGGTATAACTCATGGATGAAAAAACTGGTGGGCCCTACTGTGTTAGGTCTTCGTAACTTTCACCGGAATCTAAAGAAATAGGCAAAGCTCCATACCTGAACCTAAAAATGCTTGGTGACAAAAATCTTGTCTGACCTGTACTCACTGGTGCAAGTTTTGAAATGAGGCTATTTATTGTTTTCATTTCTCTTTCTTAGTATGAAGACCAAGTGTTTACTCTATCTGCTTGTAGGTTGCTGCTCCAGACACCACTGTGGTGTTGCAATTAACTTTGTTCTGCTTTAATGCACATTTCTTTAATATAAACAACTGCATATTCTATTAAAAAAATGGGAGATTATGTCAGTACAACATGGAAGTCCATTTAGTTCAGACCTTTCCTTGCCCATTGACATTTTGAAGCAGTTAGGACTAGTTTTCTCAAAGTTAAAGATAAGGCCCTAAAATATAATCTTAAGAAAACAAGCTAAAAAGTAAAGAACATAGCAGTATGATGAGTAGCCAGGTTCTTGGCTTTTAAAACTACTATGTTTAGCTACCTGGAAAAATTTCAAGTGTAGTTGAAATCTCTGCAAAGATAACTCCTCTTCCCATATTACAGTAACAGACAAATGAGAAAGACTACAACCTTAGATCAAAGGTTGTTGACTTTATGAAGAAAATAGTCACTATTGAAATTAAACACCTACAGAACTTGTATCCACACAGAAAAAAATATAAAAAGATCTCTATGTTTTCATGTTATAAGGATTGACTGATTCAGGGCTCCATGCAAAGGCTAGTAGAGATTAGTTTTGCTGCAGTTATTTTATCGCTTTTGTTGAGTATTCTCTGGTTAAAAAAATTCCACGGGATTTAGGTGGTCTGTTACAAGCCTGTTTTCCCCATAGGCTCTATTAAGTTTAGTGCACCATATTGCAGAACACAAGGTTTTTCAGTAATGTACATATGGAATCATAGCAGGGACACCTATATTTAGTATATGTACCACATTCCCTTTCTAAAGTCCTCACAAAAAATATGGATTCTGAAATTATCCTGCTTCTAGGACATCTTATAATGACTGTGCACAGGAATGAGGCGTATATGCAAACTATTCAGATGCCACAATGCAGGGTGGAGCAGTGAATTTGTTTGATGATGCAGTTAGACTGTGACAATTTTTCTGCAGGATCAAGCAATGAACTACATCTAATAAGATGAAACTATAGAGACACTTCGAATATTCTCCACCACAGTAAAATAGGTCAGCTGATGAGTAGGTTTTTAGTAATAGCACGCTTGTTTATATTTTCATAAATTTTATGGTAAGGAAATCATAAGGATGTGTATAAAAACATAACTATTAGGATGTGACCCCAGGGCATTGTTTACAAAAGTGACAAGGTAGAAGCTACTTATGGGGAACAACTGGGCATTTGGTGAATAAATTTCGGTACAATCATAAAATTGGTTGTTCTGTAGCCATTGAGAATGTGAAAGAACTACATTTATTGACTTGAAAGTGTGTGTTTAGGACATATTAATATGTGAACAAAGTAGATAATAGAATAACAAATTATTTCACAGTTGTACATACTTATAAACACCATACATATTTACATATTCCTTTTTGCTTCCCACATACATAGCAAAGAAAAAGTTGTGCAAGGATATACACTAATGTGGAACCACTTGCTGCTCACCCCCTGAAGGGAGAAGATGAATAGCTGTTTCATTCTTTGTTGACCAGTATTTCCCACTTGTTATATGAATCACCACATTTGCTTTTGTAATAAGGTAAAGTTAATCTATTCCAATTCTTCATTTTGATTATAACAATCCATTTTGAATATTTTTTCTTATTTTAAGAAGCAACAGTGTCTTTCAAGTTGTCACAGAACCAAGGATTTTGTCCTCTGTGGATGATCCTAGAAGCCTCCATAATCAGAGCCCATGTGGAATTCAAGGATGAAGATGCATCCTAGAGTTCCGGGTTCTCATTTCACCTCCAGTCTCCAGGACAGGACAGCTCATTTCCAGCCCAGTCCATGCTGGGCTTGTCAAGTCACCGGCCTCATCATCTTCAGAGCCTTGTCACCTTGGTCCCAAGAAATCTGCATCTTTAATGAGCATGAGCATAATCACAAAACTGAAAGATTATTTATGATTTCACAAGTCCCTGTAAACTTTTTGATTCCATGTAGAGGTGTTTTTTTTTAAAGAACAGAATTTATTATTTATAAAATTCACTTTTTATTTCAGAAATATTTATGGAGTATTTCTTTTTTTTTTCTAGTATGAACTCATTTAATAAATTTTAGTTGAATACATATTTTTTAAATTATTTTTTTATTCTAAGATGTTATAAATGAGAGCAGAATGCATTACATTTCATATTACACACATAGAGCACTTTTTTACAAATCTCTGGTTGTATGCAAAGTATATTCACACCATTCGTGACTTCATACATGCACTTAGGGTAATGATATCCATCTCATTCTACCATCTTTTTTTTCTTTCCCTTCACCCTTTTCCCCCCTCCCTTCCCCTCCCTCCCCATTGGCCATTCTAGTATTCCTCTAATCCTCCTATGCTCCCCTTCCCAACCCGAATGTGAATTGGCCTCCTTATATCAGAGATAACATTTGGCATTTGGTGTTTTGGGATTGGCTAACTTCATTTAGCATTATATTCTATAACTCCATCCATTTTCCTGCAAATGCCATGATTTTATTCTCTCTCGTTGCTGAGTAATATTCCATTGTGTGTATATACCACATTTTCTTTATCCATTCATCTACCGAAGGGCATCTAGGTTGGTTCCACAGTTTAGCAATTGTGAATTGTGCTGCTATAAACATTGATGTGGCTGTGTCCCTGTAGTATGCTGTTTTCAGGTCTTTTGGATAAAGACCAAGGAGTGGAATAGCTGGGTCATAAGGTGGTTCCATTCCAAGTTTTCCAAGGTATCTTCATACTGCTTTCCATATTGGCTGCACCATTTTGCAGTCCCACCAACAATGTATGAGTGTGCCTTTTTTTCCACATCCTCTCCAACATTTATTGTTGTTTGTGTTCTTAACAGCTGCCATTCTGACTGGTGTGAGATGAAATCTTAGAGTGGTTTTGAGTTGCATTTCTCTAATTTCCAGAGAGGTTGAGCATTTTTTCATGTGTTTGCAGTATATCTTCTTCTGAGAAGTGTCTGTTCAGTTCCTTGGCCAATTTATTGATTGGGTTATTTGTTTATTTGGTGTTATAATTTTTGAGTTCTTTATATATTCTAGAGATTAGTGCTCTATCTGATGTGCATGTGGTAAAAAATTGTTCCCAATTATTAGGCTCTCTGTTCACCTCACTGATTATTTCTTTTGCTGAGAAGAAGCTTTGTAATTTGAGTCTATCCCATTTATTGATTCTTGGTATTAATTCTTGTGCTACAGGATTCTTATTAAGGAACTTGGGACCTAATCCAACATGTTGGAGATCAGCGCTTACTTTTTCTTCTATTAAGTGTAGTGTCTCTGGTCTAATTCCTAGATCCTTGATCCACTTTGAGTTGAATTTTGTGCATGGTGAGAGAGAGAGGTTTAGTTTCGTTTTATTGCATATGGATTTCCAGTTTTCCCAGCACCATTTGTTGAAGAGGCTATCTTTTCTCCAATGTATATTTTTGGCGCCTTTGTCTAATATAAGATAACTGAAATTATATGTGTTAGTCTCTGTGTCCTCTATTCTGTACCATTGGTCTACTGGCCTATTTTGGTGACAATACCATGCTGTTTTTGTTACTATTGCTCTGTAGTATAATTTAAGGTCTGGTATAGTGATGCCACCTGCTTCACTCCTCTTACTAAGGATAGCTTTAGCTATTCTGGGTCTCTTATTTTTCCAGATGAATTTCATGACTGCTTTTTCAATTTCTATGAGGAATGTCATTGGGATTTTGATTGGCATTGCATTTAATCTGTATAGTGCTTTTGGTAGTATGGTCATTTTGACAATATTAGTTCTGCCTATCCAAGAATAGGGTAGATCTTTCCATCTTCTAAGGTCTTCCATAATTTCTTTCTTTAGTGTTCTGTAGTTTTCATTATAGAGGTCTTTCACGTTTTTGGTTAAGTTGATTCCCAAGTATTTTATTTTATTTTTTTTTTATTTTATTGTAAACGGGGTAGTTTTCCTCATTTCCCTTTCAGAGGATTTGTCACTGATATATAGAAATACCTTAGGTTTATGGGTGTTGATTTTGTATCCTGCTACTTTGCTGAATTCATTTATGAGTTCTAGAAGTTTTCTGGTGGAATTTTTTTGGGTCTTCTAGGTATAAAATCATATCATCACCAGATAATGATAATTTGAGTTCTACTTTACCTATCTGTATCCCTTTAATTTCTTTCGTCTGTCTTATTGCTCTGGACAGCATTACAATTACTATGTTGAATAGAAGTGGTGAAAGAGGGCATCCCTGTCTTGTTCCAGTTTTTAAAGGGAATGCTTCCAATTTTTCTCCATTTAGAATAATGTTGGCCTGGGGATTAGCATATATAGCTTTTATGATGTTGAGATATGTTCCCGTTATCCCTAGTTTTTCTAGTGTTTTGAGAATGAAGGGGTGCTGTATTTTGTCAAATGCTTTTTCTGCATCTATTGAGATAATCATATGGTTCTTATCTTTGAATCTATTGATGTGGTGAATTACATTTATTGTTTTCCGTATGTTGAACCATCCTTGCATCCCTGGAATGAACCCCACTTGATCGTGGTGTATTATATTTTTGATATGTTTCTGTATCCGTTTTGCTAGAATTTTTGCACCTATGTTCATTAAAGATATGGGTCTGAAGTTTTCTTTTTTGGATGTGTTTTGCCTGGTTTGGGGATCAGGGTGATGTTGGCTTCATAGAATGAGTTTGGAAGTACTCCCTCTTTTTCTATTTCCTGAAATAAGTTGAAGAGTATTCGTACCAGTTCTTCTTTGAAGGTCTTGTAGAACTCAGCTGTGTATCCATCTGGTCCTGGGCTTTTCTTAGTTGGTAGGCTTCTGATGGCATCTTCTATTTCGTCACTTGAAATTGGTCTGTTCAAATTATGTATATCCTCCTGCTTAAGTTTGGGCACATCATACAACTCTAGAAATTTGTCGATGCCTTCGGTGTTTTGTATTTTGTTGGAGTACAAGTTTTCAAAATAATTTCGAATTATTTCCTGTATTTCTGCAGTATTAGTTGTGATATTTCCTTTTTCATTGCATATATTAGTAATTTGAGTTATCTCTCTCTTTCTCTTTGTTAGTCTGGACAAGGGTCTGTCAATTTTATTTATTTTTTCAAAGAACCAACTTTTTGTTTTGTCAATTTTTTCAATTGTTTCTTTTGTTTCAATTTCATTAATTTCAGCTCTGATTTTAATTATTTCCTGTCTTCTATCACTTTTGGTGTTGGATTGTTCTTCTTTTTCTAGAGCTTTGAGATGTAATTTTAAGTCATTTATTTGTTGACTTTTTCTTCTTTTGAGGAATGAACTCAATGCAATGAACTTTCCTCTTAGAACTGCCTTCATAGTGTCCCAGAAATTTTGATATGTTGTGTCTGTGTTCTCATTCACCTCTAAGAATTTATTAATCTCCTCTTTGATGTCATCTGCAACCCACTGTTAATTCAGTAGCATATTATTTAGTCTCCAGGTGTTGGAGTAGCTTTTATTTTTTATTTTATCATTGATTTCTAATTTAATTCCATTATGGTCGGATAGAATGCAGGATAGAATCTCAACTTTTTTGTATTTGCTCAGAGTTGTTTTGTGGCCTAGTATATGGTCTATTTTAGAGAAGGTTCCATGTGCTGCTGAGAAGAAAGTGTATTCACTTGTTGAAGGATGAAGTATTCTATATAAGTCAGTTAAGTCTAAGTTGTTTATTGTATTTTTGAGTTCAATGGTTTCTTTGTTCAGCTTTTGTTTGGAAGATCTATCTAGTGGTGAAAGGGGTGTGTTAAAGTCACCCAGAATTATTGTGTTGAGTTCAATTTAACTCTTAAACTTCAGGAGAGTTTGTTTGATGAACATGGATGCTCCATTGTTTGGGGCATATATATTTATAATTGTTAAGTCTTGTTGGTTCCCTTGAGCAGTATATAGTGTCCTTCTTTATCCCTTTTGATTGACTTTAGCTTGAAGTCTACTTTATTTGATATGAGGATGGAAACCCCTGCTTGTTTCCTCAGTCCAGGTGAGTGGTAGGATTTTTCCCAACCTTTTACCCTCAGCCTATGGATGTCTTTTCCTATGAGATGAGTCTCTTGGAGGCAGCATGTTGTTCGGTCTGTTTTTTTGATCCAATCTGCTAATCTATGTCTTTTGATTGGTGAGTTTAGGCCATTAACATTCAGAGTTATTATTGAGATGTGTTTTGTATTCCCAGCCATTTTTATTTCTGGTATTTATCTTGACATGATTTCTCTTCTGATTGTTTTTTCCTTTAGTGTAATACCTCCCTCTGTTGATTTTCATCATTGTTTTTCTTTTCCTCTTCATGGAATATTTGGCCGAGGATGTTCTGTAGTGCTGGCTTTCTACTTGTAAATTCTCTTAACTTTTGTTTATCCTGGAAGGTTTTTACTTCGTCCTCAAATCTAAAGCTTAATTTTGCTGGGTATAAGATTCTTGGTTGGCATCCCTTTTCCTTCAGAGCTTGGAATATGTTGTTCCATGATCTCCTAGCTTTGAGTGTTGTATTGAAAAATCTGCTGTGATACGAATTGGTCTCCCCCTATATGTGATCTGATTCCTCTCTTTTGTGGCCTTTAAAATTCTATCCTTGTTCTGTATGCTAGGCATTTTCATTATAATGTGTCTCAGTGTAGATCTGTTGTAATTTTGTACATTTGGTGTCCTCTTGTATTTGGTTTTCCAATTCAGTCTTCATGCTTGGGAAATTTTCTGATATTATCTCATTAAAGAGGTTGTGCATTCCTTTGGTTTGAAACTCTGTGCCTTCCTCTATCCCAATTATTCTTATATTTGGTCTTTTGATGCTGTCCCATATTCTTGGATGTCCTGTTCATGGTTTCTTACTATCTTCATTGTGTGGTCAACTTGATTTTCAAGATTATATACTTTGTCTTCGTTGTCTGAGGTTCTTTCTTCCAGTTGATCTAGTCTGTTGGTGATGGCTTCAATTGTGTTTTTTATTTGGTTAATTGTTTCCTTCATTTCAAGGATTTCTGACTATTTTTTTTTTCAGAGTTTCGATCTTTTTTTTTTTTTTTTTTTTTTTTTTGTGGTACCGGGGATTGAACTCAAGGGCACTCGACCACTGGGCCACATCCCCAGCCCTTTTTTATTTTTTTATTAGAGACAGGGTTTCCCTGAGTTGCTAAGTACCTCGCCATTGCTGAGGCTGGCTTTGAACTCGCGATCCTCCTGCCTCAGCCTCCCAAAGTGTTGGGATTACAGGCGTGCGCCACCGCGCCCGGCTCAATCTCTTTTTTGAAGTAATCTTTTGCTACCTGTATTTGCTCTCTTATATCTTTGTTGTAGTGGTCAATTTTTGCCTGTATTTGCTCATTTAGGTCATTCTTTGATTCACAGATCATTTTAATTATGAACCTTCTGAACTCCTTCTCACATTTCGTCAACTTCGCTGGGCATGGGTTCTGTTATTGTAGAATCCTGGTTTGTTTGGGGTATTTTCCTCCCCTGTTTTTTCATGATGTCTATTTGCTTTACTTTTTGCAGTGTAGATCTGAGTTATTACAGATTCTTCCCTATATTTTTTAATACCCTTGCAGGTTGTCTGTGCCTCCCCTTAGCGCTGGACTATCAGAACCTGCCACTGACCCTCAAAGTATGCTACCTGAAACTGGGTTCACACTGGTTAGCTTGGGTTGGACTGGTTGAGTCTGAGCTCCTGTGGTGGTCTGGGGCTAATCGCAATGGGGTGAAGGTCAGTGGGACTGCCCTGGGCCCGCCTGGGCTCAGGCAGAGTTGGCAGGTCTCTCCTTGCTGTCTCCTGCTCTGGGGTGGAAGTCGGCGGGACTGGATGGAGCCTGGGCCTGGGAGCACTCTGATGTAGGACCCGGGGACTGCCCCGGGCCTGCCTGCGCTCTAAGCAGAGTTGGTGGGTCTGTCCTTGCTGTCTCCAGCTCTGGGGCAGAGGTTGGTGGGGCTGGCTGGAGGCTGGTCGCACACCAGCGGGTGTGGGAGGGACTGACCTTGTCCTGGCTGCACTTGGGTGAAGGTCAGCGGGACTACCCAGGGCCGGCCTGGGTTCAGGCAGAGTTGGCAGGTCTGTCCTTGCTGTCTACTGCTCTGGGGCAGAGGTCAGCGGAACTGGATGGAGCCTGGGCCTGGCAGCACTCTGATGTAGGGGCACTCTGATGTAGGACCCCGGTACTGCCCTGGGCCTGCCTGCACTCTGGGGCTGGCTGCACTCAGGTAAAGGTCCGCGGGACTACCCTCCATGTAGAGGTTTAGAGTTGCTTTTGATTTGCTTTGTCTCATGCATAACGCATGTGGCTTCAAATATAAAAGTATTGCATAAATAATGATTCTCTAAAATTTTAATTTCCCTGAGGAACACTTCAACACTTAAGAAATTATATCTATCTATCTATCTATATCTATCTATCTATCTATCATCTATCTATCTAGCTATCTAGCTATCTCTATATATGTATGTATATATATATATATATATAATTTCTAAAGTCTATTTCAATATTTATACTGCAGGGAACATTTTTAACCTACAGATATCATCATGATATGCAAATATATGTATAATTGGGTATAAACTCATAATTTTTTTCTCATCATTTTTGAGGTTAAATGTAGGTTAGATCATGCATTAATATTAATAAATACATTAAATAAGTATAAGTGGTACATGAAATACTTCTTCCAGTTCTCATTGACTCTTTTCCTGCTGTCAGTGGGTCTGAAGTTTGGACCAGTGCTTGATAATTCTTAGCAAGCCCAAGAATCCCATTAGTCACTTGCTAAACTACAGGCTTCACCCCAAGCCATTCTGATCCAGTAGGTAGGGGTGAAGCCAGAGAATTTGCATGTATATTGCTCTTCCAAAAGACGACAATACTTTTGTCCACAGACCACATTTTGAGTAGCAAAGGTCTGGGTCTAGGTTCCAGATGACATACACTCATTGACTCCTCATGTTGTAGTTCCTTCCTTTTTATTAACTTCTCCATTAATGTGATAATTGGTGATAGTTTGCACATGTATGTTCATGAGTTATTTGGCTCAGGTAATGTGTATACATCTCGCAAGAATCTTCATGACATTCTTTGATTCAAAGAAATCCAGTTAGTGGTAGAAAATGTCTATATTGCAGAGGATGTTGGTTTGAACACAGGGGACTTTAAGTGTCTCTTACAGCATCCATTACTAGATGTTGGTGCACCAGGGTGTGAAAAAAAGCATTTATTTATTTATCTATTTTGCATTTTAAAAGACTCATAAAGATGAAGTTATATCTATAGATAAACCAAGGCAGCTTAAAAATACGTGTGTATTTCCCCTAACCATCTGCAGATAAGATTGGTCTTTTCTACAATTCCACGCATCAGGATGTGTAACAGATGTCAACCAAAGTGACAGGGGCTAGGATGATGTTCGTGAATTAAAGGGCAGATGTCAGTTTCTAGTGACATGTTTTCTGTAATCTACTGTCTCTCTTTGTTTATCTTTCAGACGCAATCTATAAAGCAACCGTTCATCTATTTAGTCTTGGGCAGGGCATAGAAATGCAAGCCAGATCTCAAATTTAGTTTGTCGTTTGCCTTCTTGAAAGGAGATGTGATTTATGTTTATAATAAAGTATTTGAAATGTCATTTAATAGGAAAACAAATGGCAACAGGATTCCCATGAGCCAAAAAGAAAAGAAAAAAATAGAAAAGAAAAAAATAAAGGAAAGAAGGGGAGGTGGAACTCTGAATTAGACATTTTTATTTTACCACTCTTCAAGTTACATATTTTTATTCTAATTGTAAAAATTATCTCTCTTGATCTATCTTTTCTATTATTTTTTCAAAGAGAATTCATCAGCTGGGTTAATGATGACACAAAATTTTAATATATGCATTAAACATTTAAGTTTTAATATGTTAACATGTCATAAGATGTGAATAATAACAATGTTTTATATATGAAGTGAAAACATATTTTATGTTAGGAATAGTTATAAAGCCTAGAAAGTGACTTATATCCATAACAATTTCATTTAAATATTGCTTTTGCTCCCCATCTATCTTAGATGCAATTTTATAGTCCTTTTAAAAAATTCATTTCAGTGTGACCTCTTTGAGACTGCAACTTAGTGCCTCTAGCCTACATATCCAATTGTACCTGTGCTAGCTCCTGTTCAATTACCTTTTAACATGCAGAGAGCAGCCAGCACCCAGGTTTGAACTGCATTTCCCATTCCGAAACTCTCCAAGAATTACAACTTTGGTTAAGTTCCATTGAAATAAGAAAGAGGGGCAAAAAGGAAATCTATCAGCCTACCCAGTTGTTAGATCCCATGGGTAGTTTTAAATATCCTGAGTCTGGGCTCTTACTTGGCCCATGAAGGCACTTCTGAAACTTTCCCCTGAAAAGACTGGAAGTATATTCTTAAATGGAACCCTGGAAGCTTTCTATGGTTCTCACGTTGAAGAACAAATTAAGAGGTGCCTGAGTAGTTAGGATTATGGTTTCACAGAAAAGAATCACAGACCTCCCCTTTCTTCAAAGATTTGACTTTTACAGCTGTCCTGAGACTTAAATTAGTGCATCTCTAAAAATGGATGATAACATCAATGACTTCCTTTATGAGAACAACATTGTAAAAATGAGGAAATATGAATTCAGAGTTTGAAAGATACCAAATTCAAACAAAAATCAAACGTTATTACTGCAAGGCACTCATGAAGAGACAGATTTGGAGGTGTCAACAGATGCTTTTCGCAGATTAGAATTCCACCTCAAGTGTTTTGATTATCACACTAAAATCATTGACAGAGTACTTAACCTTTTGCAAACTGTAGATCTCTCCCAGTAGAGCATCTAATTGCTTCAGAATACAGCGACGACTGCATGGATTGTACACACATGTCAAAACAACACATTGTACTTCATAAAAGCATACAGTTAGGATATGTTGATTTAAAATAATGTTAATGAAAATAAAAATAAATTTTAAATAATCAAATTACTGCCTGACTTTATGCCTTTTAAGGGAAGAAAAATATTTCTTAAACTGCCCTAATCATGAAAATTCACGTCAAAAAACTAACAGAATATAGGACTGGAATCGTGGCTCAGCGGTAGAATGCTCACCTAGCACATGCAAGGCCCTGAGTTCGATCCTCAGCACCACATAAAAATAAATAAATAAAAATAAGATATTGTCTCCAGTTACAACTAAAACATAAATATTTTTAAAAACGAACAGAATATATTGCAGGATTGTTATTAGATTATAAGTAACCCAGATACACAATTCTTTTGACAGATTGCTTTTGGAATTGACCATGAGTATGGTAGAAAGTTTCTTTCGTCTATATCCTTTTTAAACCTATAGTCCTGGGGATATTGAATGCATTTTTTGGACTTGCAAAGATATCTGTCAAAACTCAAAAAAAATAAAAACAAAACAAAATAAAAACCTGTTCTTCCTCCTAGAAAAGAATTATTGAGTTTATTTTAATGGATGATTTGAAGTGTTATAGTGGACAGAGTCTTTAGCCAAAGAAATAACCCCTTAATCAATAAATGCCAGATGTCGATGATGGGCTGTGTGGAGAGGCATTCCCAGAATGAGCCACCTCTTGGTGCCACCAGCAACTGCTACTTCACCTTGCACACAATCTGGTCCCTCCAGCCGCTCCTGCCTCACATGGCTTCTCTATGGTACACTGCTTTGGGATAAGTGGTGATTGGATGGATACATGCAAGATACACATTCACAGATCCATTCTGAAAGACCTAGTGGATTCAGGCTGGCTTCTCCTGATGAAGGAGAGAAGAGTACTATTCATCAGTAGCCTCATTGCATTCAATTAGTCTCATATATTTACTAAATGGAGCTGTCTCCTTCCTCATGGACGTCTTGTATTTTGGCATAGATCCTTCACTAAATGCATCACAAAAGGTTTCACTTACACCACCAGAGCAAGGATCCGAGGATTGTTGTCTCCTTCTGCTGAACTCAGCCATGGACCTTTGCTCATAAATGGGAAACAAAGCTTCTCCACAAATGCTTTATCTGGCTTTGTACCCAGCTCTTTTCCTACCTAAGGACACTGGGCTGCGCTCAATTTTATGCTTGTGATAGAACACACTCCAAAAAGAAGATGCGCAAAATGTGAGGGGAATTTTTCTTCCAGATTGTTTTGTAATCCCCTGGCTTCAAAATAATTATTGTGTTTTATAATGAGAATAAAAATGTCATGGTAATAACTCAAAACACTCCTTTGCAACATAAAATACCCATTACAAGCAATAATGCATTTTAATAATTATAAGTGTTGATGAATAAAAGCATATGGGTTAAAGTTTTTTTTTTTTTTTCTTTCTTAAAATGGCACTCTGATTTCAAACCTACATGAAAAATAAGTTTGGAAAAAATCCATTTTTGAGGTTACCAAACCAAAATTTAATTAATAATTTAAAATATTCAAAAAACTATAAAATAATGAAGCTTAAAAATATTATACATTAATTATACTAAGGTTTACATATTGAATAAAGACACCACTAAGCCAAACATGAATAGCCCCATTCCCACCTTCCAACAGAGGGCTGAAGAGCTTAAAATAGTATCATTTCTAATGAATAAGAACAAAATTAAATTTATTTTATTATTGCAAGCTGTAAATGATTTTAACCACCCAAAATGCAAAACTCTCAACCAACTGTGATTTATCAGAGAGTGCTTGGTTACTTACCACCCATTGCCTGGTAATTGCTGTTTTCATCACTTTGCAAAGGCCTTCCACCATTCCAGGGTCAGCTCCTGTGTAGTGGGGAGCAAACCCTGTATACACTGTGCCTGTCACTGCACACACAGTGACTTCAGGTCAAGAGTACACGTGGAGTATCAAGACATTCTAAGTTAATCTCTTGAGTGAAACTTTACAAAATTTTCATCACAGTAAAACAAAGAATATTAAAATGAAACAATCGTCCTTCCACATCTATGGGAGATTGGTTTCAGGACCCCACAGATAGCAAAATCTGTGAATGTTCAAGTCTCTTATACAAAATGGCACAACATTTACATGTAACCGACACAAGTCTCTATGCATACTTTAAGTCATCTCTAGATTTCTTTTAATACTTGATACCATGCAAATGCTGGATAAATCGCGCTGTTATGCTGTATTGTTCAGAGAATAATGACAAAAGTCTGTTCCTGTTCAATACAAACAAACATTAGCTATTGATTGTATATTGCAATCCACAGTTGGTTGAATCTACAGGTGTGGAATCCAGGGATATGAAAGGCTGACTCTGACTGTATTTAATCTAATTCACCAAATTATCTTTTTTTTTTTTTTTTTTGTGTGTGGTGCTAGGGATTGAATCCAAGGCCTTGTGCATGCGAGGCAAGCACTCTACCAACTGAGCTATATCCCCAGCCCCAAATTATCTTTTTAATGTGAATTATTTTATTTTCATAAAATTAAATTCCTCATTTTATCTAATATAGAAATCAAAATTACAATTCAAACTTTTAGAAACTAAGATATTCTCTAATTTTTGTTCTGGGTTGTATCAAAGTCAAAGTTATGGATGCCTTTCCCTGAATATTTTAACCTAGGTGATAATTTTTCAATTCCATATTTATTTTAAATCCAAAGTCTATCATCTCAAGATGTTGACTTTCCATTTTCCTAAGAGGAGGGAGGAAAGGAGAAGAAAAAGATGGAGAGAGGAAAAGGGAGAGAGAGAGAGAGAGAGAGAGAGAGAGAGAGAGAGAGAGAGAGAGAAAGAGAAAGAGAGAGGGGGGGAGGAGAACTAGAGGAAGAAGAAGAATTAAGAGGAGGAGGTGAAAGAGAATGGACAGGGAAGAAGGAGGGCATGGGGGGGAGAGAAGAAGGAAGGAAAGAATGAGTACAGTAAACAGGGGTGTCACTGTGTTCTTTCTACTGGAAATGAAAGTCCCAGGGATTAAGCTCTTTTTAACATAATAAGATTAGTTTTATTTGCTCACATTTTTGCTGGTACTAATTGAGAATGGGCAATAGTGTTCTTTGTCTACTCATATTTTTTTTGTTGTTTTATCAAATAAAATAATAAAACATTCCACCCAAAGTACCTTGTTGAGGTGTTTTACATTTTATTTTTAACATTATGCATTCTATTATTTAACAAAATTAGGAAAAAGATTATTTGATTTTTGAATAAAAACTCACCCTTATGATATTTGCTGTTTTATTATTCAATAGACATGTTTCAATGTCCCCTGAGCTCTCTGATACTTTGATTCAGTATCTGGCATTGAGTCTGGTGGAGGTGAAGTCTCAGTATATACAGTTTGTATCAACTTATTGACAGCAAGATTTTCTTCTGACAGCAAATATATGCATACTTTCTTCCTGGAAAGAAATCAGAGAAAGTGTTTGAATCTTGAAATATAAGGATAATTTTTATGACCATATTAAAATCTTTTCCTCTGGATATTTTCTGACATGGTAAGTATTTTTATCCAGAACTTTTCTTTGTAGTATCTATGGCATTGCAGTTTTATATATAATTTAATTTATATTAATTTGTACAATTATTTATGATCAGGTTAGTTGAAATTGTTGACTACAGCACCCTGTTCCCAAACTGTAATTAACTACAAAGGAAATTTCAATAAATTTAATGATATTGACATCATCAAAGTATAATCTTTAAATACAGTCAAACTTGATTAGCAAACAAGGAGGTAATAAAATTTGGGAAATTTATGAATACTTATAAATTAAGCAATGCAATTCTAAATGAACAATGGATCAACAAAGATTGCAAAAAAAATTAGAATATTAGAAAATTTTAAATAAAAAATTAAAACAAAACAGAAATAAGACAAAAGTTTATAGGATGACACTAAAGCAACATTTAGAAGACAATTTTTAGCTTTAAACACCTATGTTAGAAGATTAAACTTCTACTTTAAGAAAATAGAAAAAAAAACCCCATCAAACTAAATCTAAAACAGATAAAGAACACAATAAAAACTAAATCAAAAAACAATGAAATGGAATGCATAAAAATAGTAAGAAAATAATTTTTTAAAAGTTTGTTATTGAATATGGCTGATAAAATTAACAAATCTTTAGCTAGAATCATCACAGAAAAAAAAAAAAAAAAACTATACAACTCATCAAAATCAGAAATGAAAGACAGGACATCTCTACTAACCTTAATGTGACTAATAATTTTGTTTGGGACTTTGTAAGGGACTACTAAGCCCAACTCTATGCCAATCAGTAAGACACCTTAGAAGAAAGGGATAAATTCCTTCAAAGACAAAAACTGTTGTAATTAATTCAAGAAAAATGAAAAAGGCCTGCTCAGATAAATTATACATAACATGTAGAATTAATAACAAAAATGCTTTCACACAAAGAAGTTAAGCCCCAATGATTTTACTGCTAAATTAAATCAAACATTAATATAAATATGAGAATTCATCATAAACATGTTTTAAATAATAGGAACACTTCTTACTCTTTAAAGTTAGCCTTGTCCTGATACTCAAGCTAAATACATTACAAACTATTGACAGATGTCTCCTGTGAATACAAACACATAATTTCTCAACAAACACTAGCAAGTCAAATCTAGCAAATGATATTTTTAAAAAGGATTTTAAATTATGACCAAGCAGGATTTATACCAAAATGTCAAGTTTGATCCAATATGAAAACACTAATTAATATCACATACCATGTTAATATAATGAAGTTCAAATATCATGTAAAAATCTCAAAACACACAGAAAAAGTTAACCCAACAATCATTTGCAATAAATACTCTTTCCTCAAACATTCTTTCCTCATCATACATATCTGTGAAATGTTAAATCAATTCCAAGATCAGAAACAAAGGAAGGATGTGCATTCACACCACTTCTGTTTAATCTTGTGCTGAAATATGTGGCTAATAAAATCAGACAAAAAGAAAGAAAGAAAGGAGAGAAAGAGAGAGGGGGGAAGATAAAAGAAGGAAGGAAAGAGAGAGGGAGAAGGAAAGGAAGGAAAGAAGGAAAGAAGAGAGGGAGGGAGGAAGGAAGGAAAGAAAGAAAAAAAAAAGGAAGGAAGGAAGGAAAAAAAATGGATCCAGATTGAAAAGGAAAGAAAACCTGCCTTTATTTGTACATGGTATAATATTGTATGTAGAAAATCCTTAGAACAGTCCCTCTCCCAACCAAAAATAAGCTACTAGAACTAATAATGAATTCAGCAGGGTTTCAGGGTAAACATAAGAAATTAAATTAAATTTCACTGTATTTGTAATGAACAACACAACAAATGGAATAAGGAGAACAATTTAATTCACAGTAACAATGAAAAGATTAAATAATCTAAGTTTAAATTTCAGGGGGAAAAAGTGCAAGATTATACACTATTGATAAATTATTAAGAGAATCTAAATAAGAGAGAGTCACTTCATGTTCATGAATTTGAAAACTCAATATTTCTAAAATGATAATTGTCCTGAAATTGATCTATATAGCTTCCCTGTAATTGTTAATATCTCAAAACACCTTTTAAAGAAATTGACAAGCTGATTCTAACACTTATACAGAAATATGAAAGTCTCAGAGTGACACATTTTTAAAAAGTATGGAGTAGGATGAAATAAACTTTCCTTTATAAAATACATATTAAGATAACAATGATATTTTTTACAAAACTAGGAGGAAAAAATCTCCTAAAATTTGTATGGGAAAATAAAAGATCTTTAATAACCAAGACAGTTCTGAGCAAAAATAGCAATACTAGAGGTGCTATAATACCCAATTTCAAACTATACAATGGAACTATAGGTAGGTAGCACTATTGTCTTGGCTATAAAACAGGTATGAAGACCAATGGAATGGAATAGAAAACAAAAACAAATCCACATAGATACAGTTATCTGATCCTTGACAAAGTGCCAAAAACATACCTTGGGGATAAGACAGCCTTTTTAATAAATAGTGCTGGGAAGACTGATATTCATATGTAGAAGATGAAACTAGATCCCTATCTCTCCACTCTACACATAGATCACTCAGAATGTATCAAGGACCTAGTAATTAGGCCAGAAATTTTGCGAATGCTACAAAAACAAACAAACAAACAATGACAACAACAACAAAAAAAAAACAGGGTCAACACTCTAACATATACTCACAGGCAACAATTTCCTCAATAGGATTTCTAAAGCTCAGGAAATAATGCCAACAATTAATAAAAGGATCTGCATCAAATTTCTATACAACAAAGGAAACAAGAATGTGGAGAGAAAATCTTTGCCAGCTACTTTTCTAACAGAGGAATGGTATATGTATGTCAAAAAATTAAAATGAACAAAGAAAAAACACAAAACAAAAAATAACCCAGTCAATAAGTGGATAAATTTACTAAATAGACATTTTTCAAAAGAAGAAACACTAATGGCTAACAAACATGAAAAAAAAAGTTTAATATCATTTGCCATCAGAGAAATGCATATCAAATCTATCTTGAAATTTCATCTCACTCCAGTTAGCATGGTAGTTATCAAATATACAAATAATAATGTATAGGCATAGTGTTGCTTGCCTATAATCCCAGCATCTTAGAAGGCCAAGGCAGGAAAATCACAAATCCAAGTTTGAGGTCAGCCTGGGCAACTTAGCAGGACCCTGTCTCAAAACAAAAACTTAAAAAAAGATGTGGTTCAGGGGTAGAATGGGCTGTGTTTAATATCCAGGACTTGGAGGGGATTACAAATAATAATAAATGCCAGTGAACAGGGATGTGGAGAAAAAGGATCACTGACACACTGCTGGTGGGACTGTAAATTAGTACAACCACTATGGAAATTAATATGAACATCATCAAAGACTAGGAATGGAACTGCCATAGGTCCCACTTCCCATAAGAGTTTATCTTAAAGAACTAAAGTCAGCATACTATAGCAATACATGTGTACACCCATGATTAGAGTAGTGAAATTCATAATACCCAAGTTATGGAACCAGCCTAGATTTCCATCAAACAATAAATGAAGAAAGAAAATGTGGTGTACATATACAAATGAGCTTTACTCACCTATAAAGAAGAATCAAATTATGTCATTTGCACGAAAACTGATGGAACTGGGAGCAACATATTGCAGGAGCCCTGATTGGGGAGATGGCTGAGATTGCGGTTGGCTGCGGGCCATAGAGATATTCGAACATTGCCGCCTTCCGTGGTCTCACGGGACTTGGCCCGGGATCTCGCGAGACTTGAGCCGAGATCGGATCCAGTTGGGGCCATTTTGTTGGTGGGCTTTTTGGTGGTGTGTGGTGCGTGTTAGGGAGAAGTTATCAGAATAAAAAGCCTGTTTGTTTCCAGTTTGCCTCTGAACTTCTTCCCGCGGCTTCCTTGCTCCAAGTGGCAATTGCTTCAGACGGCAACAACATATTGAGTAAATGTAAGCCAAACTGAGAATGTCAGGAGTGAAATGTTTTCCCTCTTATGTGAATGCCAGAGGGGAAAAAGGGTGGGGGGAGGATGTCATTAAAATTGAAAAGAGATCAGTAGAGGATGGAAATAGGAGGTGAGGAAGGAGGAGAGCAATACAGGAGGTAGTGGGCAATGAAACTGACCCAATCATGTGTATATATGAATGTATCGTAATAAATCCCATTATTATGTATCCTTGTAATGCACAAATAAAAATAAAATATAAGTCATTAATAAAAAAACACATACTATAGTAATCAAAATATAATATTGGCATAAAGATGTAAATAACATTGGCATAAATATAAATAAATAGAACAAAAATACATATACACTACTACATATTATTGGTCAATTAATTTTCAACAAACTGACAAAGCAATTTAAAGGGGTACAAGAAAATCTTTTCAACAAATAGTCCTGGAAATTCTGGATATCTATTTATTTGTTAAAAAAAAAAATTTACATCACATCACGTCCTACACAAATATTAACTCAAAATGAACTGCAGATCTAGTTTTAAGAGCTAGAGCTATAAAATTCCTAAAATAAAATATGAGAATAAATCTTTGTGACCTGGAGTCAGGCCAAGTTTTTGTTCTTGTTGTTATTTTGTTTTGCTTTTTTTGTTTTGGTTCAGTAACGGGGACAAAACTTAAGGGTGTTTTACCACTAAGCTATACTCTCAGTACCTTTTATCATTAGTTTATTTTCTTTTTAATTTTGAGACAAGATTTCATTATGTTGTTGGGGATCTCACTAAATTGTGGAAACTGGTCTTGAAATTGGGATCCTCCTACCACAGCCTCCCAAGTTGCTGGTGTGAACCACGGCATTCAACAAATTTCTTACTGATGACTTTACATGTACAAGTGATTTTTAAAATTGATACAATGGATTGCATAAAAATGCAAACCTTTACACTTCAAGAGTAACTATTAAGAAAATGAAAATAGAAGAAGAAATATGATTGGTCAACAAATATATGCAAAAATGTTCAACATCTCTAGCAGTTAGAGAAATACATATTAAAACTACACTGAGATTTCATCTCATGCTAGTCAGAATGACAATTATCAAGAATACTAGGAACAATAAATATTGGTGAGGATGTGGGGATAAAGGTTCACTCATACATTACTGGTTGGACTGCAAATTACTGCTCCACTCTGGAAAGCATTATGAAGACTCCTCAGAAAACTTGTAATGGAACCACCATTTGACCCAGTTATCCCACTCCTCTGCCTATACCCAAAGGACTTAAAATCAGGATACCACAGTGATGCATCCACATCAATGTTTATAGCAGCTCAATTCACATTACCTAAACTATGGAACCAGCCTAGGCACCCTTCAACAGATGAATGGATAAAGATGAATGGATAAAAGATATATATTTTCTTTATATCAAATATATATGTGTGTGGATACATTCATATATATGTGTGTATATATGTGTGTGTATATGTGTATATATATATACATACATACATACTTACATTCAACCATAAAGAAGAAAGAAATTTTGTCATTTGTCAGTAAATGGATGGAGATGGAGAATATCATGCTAAATGAAATAAGCCAATCTGAAAACAACAAAAGCTGAATGTTTTCTCTGATATGTGGATGCTAATTCATAATGTGAGGGAAGAATAGAAGTACTTTGGACTAGACTAAAAGGAATAGGAAAGATAGTAGAACGAATTGGATATTACTATCCTATATGCATGTATGATTACATAAGCAATGTAATTCTACATCATATATAACCAAAAGAATGAGAAGTTATACTCCATGTATATATAATATGTCAAAATACATTCTACTGTAACTAATAAGAACAAAATTTTAAAAAGAAAGTTTAAAGATAGGCAACAGACGGGGAGAAAATGTTCACAAATCATATAACTCATAAAGCCCTTATGGTCAGAATACATAAAGAATCCTTACAACTCAATAATAACAAATGAACTCGAAAACGAGCAAAATATTTAAATCTACATTTACCAAAGACAATATACCAATGGAAAGAGGTTCAACAAGGTTAGTCATAGGGAAAATACAAATTAAACTACAAGGAGATATCACTTTACAGGTACTGGTAAGGCTGTAATTCAAAACCCACGTATCATCAAATATCAGTGAGGAAGTGAGGAGGCTGATGTCCTGGGCCCTTCCTCTGGGAATGCAAACTGGGCACCCTCTTCAGGTGTTTCTAAAAACCTGAACATGAGCTTATCCAATGGACAAGAATCTCCCTTCCACCACTAATTAAGACATAACCACTCAGAGATGTCTACAAAAATGTTGAAGGTATAATCATCATAATGAATAATGATTCACAATACTTAAAAACTTGCAACAAGAAAAATGTACTTTAGTGAAAGGATGAATTGAATGCATTACAGTTAGACCGTGGATTAATATTGGGCAATACAAAAAAATAAGTTACAGATATATGCTACAAGGTGGCTGAACCTCAAGAACAATATGCTAAATACTGATGTAAAATACTACATAGGACATAATTCCACCATATGAAATGTACAGAAAAGGCAAACCCATGGATAAAGGCATCTGATCAGTGGTTTTCTGGAAATGGGATGGGAACAGACATTGGCAGACATGGTCACTAGGGATCCTTTTAGGCATTGTAAATTTCCTAAAACTGGATTGTGGATTATACAACTCTGTAAAATCCATTGGATTGCATGTTTAGAATGGGTGAATTGTATGCTATGTAAATTATACTGCAATGAAACTATCTACTGGGAATACTTCAAATCTTCACATCATCTTCATGATTAAAATTGATTAATTTGTGCCATCCTGACTAGAGTTTCAAGTGTACTTGAGTACAATAAACTCAAACTTAGATAGTGTAAGAATATATTCTTAAACTAAGTAGTTGAACATTCTAGCTATGGCTTTTATACTTACTATTGACCTAGAAGCCTTAGTTGAATGTTATTTATAAAATTTGCTTGGTGAATATTAGACTGCTTAACTCCAAGAATTTTGAATTGTGACCTATATTTTCTATGTAAATATATGAATATGACACAATTAATATCACCTTTATGTATACCCATGAGACACTAACTTAAAAATAAGTAAATAGCAGAAAGATCAGTAGAATAAATGGAAGTGAAGTGGGGGGGAGGGAAGCACTGAAAAATTATATTCCATGCATTTATAATTATGTCAAAATAAACCCTAATGTTATGTATAACTAAAAAGAACCAATACATTTAAAAATAAATTTCAGATTAAATCAAGTCTTTGTAATATAGGTTGACTTCTGTCATGAGCATTTTTCTATTAAATGAACAACACTTTACTGTTTATAGCAAAACGTTTCCTTGCAGTACTGTCGCAAACAAAGGTAACAAAGCAAATGCTTCTTCATAGTCCTTAGAGAAAAGAGAATTTAAGACAAATAATTTTGAGTAAATATAAACCTATTTTAAGGGTTTTAAGCCAACTTGTATTTCTAAGTTTTCTTCTTCCTCCTGTGTTCTGTAGAAATGGAACGTGAAGTACCCCCAAGTAACCCTGGGAAAAATTAGGCATTAAATGAATGAGTGGAGAGAAGTCACTTGGTACACAGACATATATTTTTGCTAACAAAAATTAAAAGAACATTTCTAATTTTATTCACACTTCCCTTTCATTGCCTGATATTAATAAACTGTGGAGCCAATTTCTAAACCACAACACTGATTCTGGTTTGGCATAGGTTGAAAAGACTTAGAAAAACTGGGAGCTAAAGATATATTTTTGACTCCAAAGAAAAAGAAAAATTAAGCTTCCTATGATGCTATAAAAAACTTCTGTTTGTCCCAGGAGATGGAACCGAGATCTGGCCTTGGCCAGTACTGTAGGCTGCCCATCTGAGGATATTATCAAAGAAAGCTGCATTTAAGAAGATGAGATGACTTTGGAAAGCAAGGTCCTTTGCATTCACAGCTGGTCCTTCAAAGCCATGTCTCCTGACATGATGCTGGCACTCATCCCTACAATTTCTGCTACCAGCTCATCCTGTTAGAAACCATGGTCTATGTGAGGATTTTCGTATTTCGGGGTCCTTCTGTAAATATTCAGCCACTGGCCTGAAGACATAGGTAAACAGAATGAAGAAGAGTTTCAAATGCCCAGACCTATATTCCAACTGCTCTACCTTTTCTAGGCCAGCCTCCACTTACAGTATCATGGATTGTTCCCTGTAAACAACTGACCAAGGAAGAGAATGACAGACCTGGTTACAGATGGTTCTGCATGACATACAGTCACTGTCCAAACTTGGACACTATGGCACTGCAGTCTTTCTGGGCCATTCTTAAAGGATAGTGGTAAAGGACATTTTCCCAGTGGGCAGCAATTTTGGTGGTGCACCTGACTATTTGCCTTAAAGGAGAAATAGCAAAACTAAGGACAAAGTGGCCACAGCCTGGAGCATGCTGGCCAATCTGCCAACATGAGAGACTAACACTAAATCCCAATCTGGCACAGTTTATCAAACTGATGGCAGCTTGATTCCACTGGTCCATTTCCATCATGGAAGGGATAACAGTTTGTACTTACTGGACTGCACGTTTATCCTGGATGTTAATTTCCTTGACCTCCACACAGTGTATCTATCAAAACTATTGTACATACAGAATGCTTTATCTGATATTATTGTGCTTCATACAGCACTGTTTCTGATGAAGGAACTCGCTTCATAGCAGATGAGCCTGAGCTCATGGAATTTGCTGATCTTATGATTTCCCTATTATCCTGAAGCAGGGGATTTGATAGAAGAGGGGTATGACCTCTTAAATATAAGTTACATCACCAGAGAGGTGGCAATACCTTATGGAGCTGAGGCAGTATTCTCCAGGTGACTGTGAATGCTCTGAATCAGCAACTGCTATATGGTGCTATTTCTCCCAGAGCTGGGATTCATGGATCCAGGAATCAAAGAGAGTGGAGATAAGGGCAGCACTACACACTCTTACCACTAGGCATTCACAAACAAAATGTTTGTCTCCCATTCCTGTGATCACAGGCTCTGCTGACCTTCCAAAGGGAGAGATGCTCCCATCAGGAGACCTGACAATGATTTCAAATAAGTGGACACTAAGATTGTAACTGGTTATTTCAAGCTCCAAATGCCCTTGGAGCAACAGGTGAAAACAGAACAAAGCAGAAGTTTATATAGTACTGGTCACAATGATTGATTTTGATTACCAAAGGAAAACTGAGTTGCCACAATACCATAGGAGTAAGGAAGAGGGAGTCTGCAATGGAGGAGACCCCTTAGGGCATCTTTCACATCCTATGATTTCAAGTCAATGGTAAACTAAACAGTCCAATTTGGCCAGGGTTTCTAATTGACCAGACCCTCCAAGAATAAAGATTGGGGTCATTCCATGCAGCAAAGAACCCTAACTAGCGAACCTGTTTTATGAAGGTAAAATGAATATGGTATGGATCGTGGAAGAAAGTGGTTATTAATGGAAGCTATGACCACAGAACTAGTTGCAATTCCTTATTTTCAATAATGAAATTGTTTATATCAAAATTAATCAGTTTTTTTGCTTCTTCCCTGTCTTATCCTCTTATGATCTATCATAAGATGTATTAATAATAGATTATACCACAGTATTTAAGTTGCAGAAAAAGGAAAAGATGGAATGTCACTTGAGGACTTTCTATTATTTTGGGAAGAGTTAGCATGTTTTTTATTGTACAGGGATAGTTGCATAATGCTAGGGAAAAATATGACTTTGCTATTGTTTTTATTTGGAGATCAAGTATGGTTTATGTTTTATGCATCCATTTGATGAGACCTCAATCCCCAAATATTCAGTCACATAATAATTTAGCTATTCCCAGAAGGTGTTTTATAAAAGTGGTTGAAGACCATCATTAACTAACTCTGAGTGCAGACACCTTAGATAACCTGGATGGGTATGATTCAAACAGTAGAAAGGCCTTCAGAATAGTGCTGAGGAACACCAGAAGATGAAATTCTCTCTGTGGGTGGACAACTTTAGCTCGGTCCCACGATTTCTAGCCTGTTCTTCCTGAAAACCTGCCTTTCAGATTGTAGACTTCTTTTCCAGTTGCCACAGTTGTTTAACATGAATTCCTTACAATGCATCTCTTAATACACAGTCAGCCATATATAGCTATGGGTTCTATAGCCATGAATTTACCCAACTATGAATTGAAAACATTCTAAACATTTTTGTCTGTGCTGAACATGAACAGACCTTTTTCGTTGTTATTATTGCCTAAATATTACATTATGACAATTATTTACATAGCATGCTCATTGAATTAGGTACTATAAGTAATCTACAGAAGATTTAACGTATATGGGAGAATGTATATAGGTTTTGCAAATACTGTGCTATTTTATGTAGGGGACATGAGCATCCTTGACTTTTTACATCCTGGGGGAGGAGGTCCTGAAACCAATCCCCTGTGGATATTGAGGGATGAGTATATGTATCACTGGTTCTGTTGTTCTGGTTGAACCCTGAACAATATAGTCATTTAAAACTCAGATATCATTGTGCAAGGAAACAATTAAAGTTTCTATCAGATGTTAATACTGAAAACTCTCATTTTTTCAGATTGTTTTCCAAGGGGCAATCTGCTAAATACAGAGCTCTGAGGGAAAGGATACAAAAAGATAAAACAGTAACTGGGAATTGCCAAGCTCTTAGAATAGGAGTGGTAATGATGAGCTCTGGACTACGGGAGGGTAAAGTCATCTGATTAAGGAATGATGGGATGATGAGGCACCAGGAAGATCTATGCACTAAAAAGTAGGAAGGAAGCAAGGGACAGTATTTATGGTTTCAGGTGCATCCAGCCCTGGCTATGAGTCCAAAGTAGAAGACGATGCTGTCATTATATGAATAGAGCCTCAGGGACATGTCAGTGAAGCAGAGCTGCCACTGTGAGCCTGTCTTGCATGTTGTCTGCTTTCTTCTCCTCTACTTCTTCCCATTGTTATTATTATCAATAGTTGCTATTTTTTAGAACTCAACAGGGCTAGCAAATAAGGTTTGAGGGTTTTGTATATTTTTATCTCATTTAATACACCCAATGATCCCGGGAGATAGGTATTATTCCTCTGTGGACAAGAATACAAATGAATTGCCCCAGGCAATTGTATAAGCCAATTGCCTAAGAACACCTGCCTGGTGTTAGAGCTAGGATGCTAATCCTGTTCTCTCAATTTTAAAACCTGGGCTCTCAACCATTGCATTATCCTCCACTCCAAAGGCAAATAAGTTCCCAGAGCCAGCACTAATGGCTAGAGCATAATTTGCAGCCAAGGAAGCCACAGTTTAAAAAGGGCTTGGGGAGATGATGGCTTTGATATTCAGTTTCTGGTCTGCAGGAAGCCAGAATGTCCATCTGACTTACATTCTCTTCTGATTATTCTTTTGCTCCAGAGAAAGACCATTTCAATACAAATTCCTCAGCCTCCTATCATCTAGTGCCACTTTTTCAACTTCTGCCTGTTTGCTAAAACAAATAGGTTTTTTATTTCAGCATGTGCAAGAAGAAGAAGGAGATGGGGAATGAATTTTGCACACATGGTAAGTTGTAGACCCATCTCTTTTGCTGAAATTACAGGAAATTCCTTCCCTGTATCACTAAGACAGACTTTTCAAAGCTTTTCTAGCTTGGAGATGTGGACCGACATCCTCATTCAAGGAGAATTATATATTTTTTCTAATCAGAGAAATTTATACATCATATCATCTCCTGAGAAACTGAACCCAGTAAAGTACATTAATTCAAGTAGAGCATATGGAGACCATGGTAACATTAAGGAGTAAAAGAAGTTTCATTTCATTCTATTTAAATTTTAGTGTTTCTTTTTCCCTTAGTCTTTCCAATCTGTTTTTAATAGTAATTCCTAAGACATGATCATTACGATCATACCAGTTTTCATAATAATCATGTCTTAGGAAACCTTACTCATTTGTTCTAAGTCATCAAATGAGTTTTATCGGAGTAGAAGTTTTGAAATTTCATGTTTCTATGTTCATCTTTTTACTCTTTTCTCAGTCTTGACTGTACTAATTAATTTCCTGAGTAGGGAAATTACTGCCAGATTTTGCCCTATTTTGAAAAAAAAAATATTTTCCATGGCCTAGGGATGGAAATAGACATACTGTTAGCACTTTAGCAACTGAGATTTCCAAATTATTTCCAAAAATTGAGAAATCAGACATTCTCCTAAACTAGCAAGGCAACATGTAACCTTGCCTAACCTTAAAAAAGGCTTCTAGCAATTCATTTATACAAGAAAAAAAAAGTGCACACAGAAACATGTGGTCATTCCAAAGTGAAAAACATTTAGTTATACAATTTGACTTAAACATTTAAATTTTGACTCAGTTCATTAAAATGTTATGTGTTTTCTAGAAACAATGTTAGACTTCCAGCAGTTTCTTGATAAAGATAGATGTATTCTCAGAAAAGATTGACATGATTTATTCTGCATGTGTCCTTTCAGCAATATTGGCTGCTTAAAATTAATTACCAACAATAGGAATATGAATGGAGAAAAATGAAATTAGATGTCAATAATTATGTAAAAAACATTTTTCATTTCTGTTCCTTCAATCCTGAGGTTGTCACAAAATTTGTAATTTTTGATAACAAGATCCTGTTTAATTAGTAATACCTTTGCTTCCTTATTCCACCAGCAATTTAGTTTTGTTCCTCTTAATTTTGGGGAATACTCAAACTTCCTTTCTGCTAAAATACTGTCTCCAACTAATCTCCTAGAGATCACAGTGTTGAGAAAAAAGCTGTTGATGCTCTTGCTCTATCATTTACAAAGTGATTCTGCTCAGGTCAGTTAACATATTTCCACTACCATGTCTAAATCTGCAAATTGGCTGTGACATTGCCCATTTTAATGGGCAATTATAATAACACGTTGATCTATTGCATGCAATGCCTTTTAGAAAATTCAGAATAGTAAACACAAGTCGGTTAAGAATCATGTTTAAACTAAGAGTGTTTAATAAAATGATTTTTTTTTTTTCTCAAACCACTTCAAGCTCTTACTAACTTTGGCTTGTAAAGTGGTACATATCCTGTGCCTTATTTCATTCTCCATAATAAAATCCATTGGGGGAAATGTGAAATTGGAAAACCTATGGCTTGAGGTTGGATTAGCACTGGCCTCTCTACATACTAGTAGTATGAACTCATACAAGATGCTAAGACATTTAGAGACTTATTTTCCTCTTTTGTAAAATAACAAAAGAACTACACCAAACCTAGATTGTAGGACAGTGGGAAGCTTATGTGACTTGAAGCATTTGAATCATCCAGTGGCCAATAAACACATGCAGGAGAGCCCACACTGTGCTGCCTTACCTGGACATAACCACTGAAAAAATTCAAATTATTTTCACATTTCTGTTCCTTGTTACTTCCATCATGGTTAAACTCTCACTTGTCATTTTTTAAAGTTAAAAATCCTGTCTTTATAACTGAAATTTTGTATGGAAATTTAAATTGCTGATTTCCTCTTGAATGCTAAATCAAAGTTTAACATTCATCTTTTCCCTGCCCATTCGAAAAACAAAGTCACTCACTATTTGTACCTAGCATGACTTTTTAAATAAAAACATTATTTTAGAGTAAAATGCTCATCATTTGATAGTTACCCTAGTTTTTTATTTTAACAAAATTCTTCTGTTTGATCTAGTGAAAGGTGCTGTGTTCGTTTTATATGTGACATTGAAATAAGTTGAGCTGCCTTCTTGAAAGTTCTCAGGCATTTTATGTCATCCAAAGTGTTTAATTATAATTATAATCTTGGGCTGGAAAATTTATTTCGTCAGACCTAGGTTTAAAGCCCAGCACCTGAACATACTATGACCCTAAGCTTTCCTTAACCCTACTGTCTCAGCTATTGGATAAAAGTTAAAATTGTCCATACTTTGGATTTATAAGGGCAATGCTTATAAAGGTCTTAACATAGTGCTCAGCACATATAAAACACTTAATAAATGTGTTTTTGTTGTTGTTTGTACCAAACAAGGTTTTTTCCCTCCTTTTCATTCTCATTGTTTGTCTCCTTCTTACCCTCCTTCCTCCTTCATTTCTTTCTTTCACAATCTCTTGACCTCCTTAATTCTACAAATGTCTATTCCTTAAACTGTTGTTTTTTTTCTGTTTTTTTTTTTTTTTTTTTTTTCCATTTCTTAGGGTCCATCAACTTTTCATTACATGCTTCCCATCTGGCTTTCATTGTGATAATCCCTGTTGAACAAAAATAGACTCATCTGTAATTCTGTATAGATCGTATTCTGGTGGAGAAGAAAGCTGTTCATCACATCATCATGTAAACATGTAATATCCTTCCAGTAGTGAGAACCACAATGCAGTGGTACACGATCTGAGAACACAGAATAGTCAAAGAATCAAAGGAGGCTTTGTTGAACAGAGGGCACTTGGAGTAAGCGCTGAAGGGTGAAGATGCGAGAAAGAACTTCCCAGCAGAGGGAACAAGGCATGCACACACACTGTTGCAGAAGAGGTCATGTGACATGAGGTAATGAAAGAATAGCTACCATTGCTTGAAACCCCAGGATAAGGGAGATTACAGAGAAAGCTTCTGGAGACAGCATGCCAGCCCATGTTGAAGAGTTTGTTTTTTCTTAAGGTCCATAGGAGACTAAAGGAGGGGTGTGGATAATTATTTTTGAATAGTCACACCTCTTGATAAAACACTTGTTTTCCTGATGCATTGGAAGAGAGCCAGAGTGGGTGCAGAGAGACTGTGGGAAGCCTACGACAGTCACCTTTGAGAAAGACATTGGGGTGTGGTCCAGAGTGGTAGACTGCAAATGATGACAACTAGCATAGAGAGAAATATCAGCAGGACTTGCTGATGGATTTGAGAGAGGAAAGTATCAGAGATGACTCAAAATTTCTGATGCAAATAGGCTAGCCAATGTTTGTAGAGGATGGCCAGGGAGAAAGGTAAGGACATATAAATGAGTTCTAATTGGACAATTTTAGTTTGACATAGTTTTGAGTTTCCAAAAGAAAATCTTAAGAAGGCAATTGATTAAATGGGACTGGAAATCAGAAGCTATCTAGGTTGGAGCTGTGTGTTTGTAACTAATCTGTAAATGTGTTGTCATTCAAACCACAGAAATGCTTGAAATTAATGAAAGAGAATATGTATAGTAAGAATAAGAGAATTTCCAGAATCAGTACTTCATTTCAAGGTAGATAAAAAGAAGATAGAAAATGAACAGCAGAGAAATGGGAAGTAAAACCTGGAGAAAATAAGGTCTAAATGCTGAGGGAAAAGAAATATTAAAAGATATCTAAAAACTTTGAATGCAGCTAAAAACACTCATATAAAAATAACTGCAAATGTCTCTTAGATTCTAGGACCTAGACATTATGAAAATTATTTCAACAGCATAAGGTAGACATGTCTTTATTAGAATATAGTGAGGAAATAGGGAAAATGACAAAGATAATTATTTTGAGAAGTTTGGCCATAAATTAGAGAAATTAGCAAAGTTAATGGAAGGAGATGAGATATCTAGGGAGTGTTTGACAATTTTTTTTGAGAGGACACATGAGCATATATAAAACAAGGGATATCCCACTCCTAGGTTTATACTCAAAGGACCTAAAATCGCCCTACTAAAGTGATGTAGCCACATCAATGTTTATAGCAGCTTAATTCATAATAGCTGAACTATAGAACTAACTTAGGTGCCCTTCAACAGATGAATGAGTAAAGAAATTGTGATAGATATATATACAATGGAATATTACTCAGCCTTAAATAAGAATGAAATTATGACAGTTGCCAGTAAATGGATGGAAATGGAGAATATTATGCTAAGAGAAATAAACCAATCCCAAAGAACCAAAGGCTGAATGTTTTCTCTAATATGCAGATGCTAATTCACAATAAGGGTGAGAGGAAGAATAGAGGTACTCTGGATTAGACAGAGGGGAAGGGGTTTGGGGGTAGGAGGGATAGTAGAATGAATCAGACATTATTACCCTAAGTGCATATATTATTACATGACCTGTGTAACTGTATGTCATGTACAACCAGAAGAATGAGAAGTTATATTCCATTTATGTATGATGTATAACTGTCATATATAACTAATTAGAACAAATTTTTTTTAAAAAAGTAAAAATAAGGGAGAAAAGTCCATTTGAGAGAGAGAAAGATACAAATAGAGATAGGGAATGGGATATTGAATATATAAAAGAGAAAACTTGCTTAAAGTTCAAGACTCCTGAAGTTAGAATTCACAACACAGATGTAGATATTAGTCTTAGCTATGCTAAAGAAAACAAATATTCGATGATACTTGTTAAAGTAAGAAGAGTTTATGCAGGATCATCACAACAGGTGTAGGAACCACAGCAATAGGGTCTTGCAGGTAGGGAGGGAGATGGGCTTGATTCCAAATGCAGCCTGGACAAGTACAAATTTATAACCAAGGAACAGAGTGAGAATAGAGGAAGGAAATGTACTAAAAGAAAACATCAGGAATGAGCAGGATTCTGGCTAAACCAAGCAATTAAGATTCTTGCTAAAGAGGCCAGCATGGCCAGACTTTACCTGGGGGAGAGGGTGGAGGCTGGAGAACATGACCAGAAATCAAGAATGCCCATCAGTGAGGTGAGGGGTCATGGCTTAACTGACTTACAGGAGCTCTTATTAAAACTGGATTTTACAAGAAAGTACACAGACAAGCCTAAGGGAAGGTTCAGAACACTGACTAAAATTTGGGAAAGCAAAGAATCCTTTGTCAGGTAAGAAGGATGACATTCCTGAATTTTAGCAAAAATTTAGATAATAATAGAACTCCTGCATAGATAAAGACTATAGATATTTATAGTATATAATTAATAAAGCACACCACTCTGGGTAATTTCTATACAAGTCACATCAAGATGAAAAGACTCATGCAACATACCACATCACGAGAAATTTGTGACTTTAATGATAAAACTGATGTACAGAATACCTCACTTTCAAGAAGCATATTGAATAGAAAACAACTATCAAACTTTTAAAAGTCCTCCAGTGGCATAGAAGGCCGAAACAGGAGGATTGTGAGTTCAAAGCTAGTCTCAGCAATTTAGGGAGGCCCTAAGCAACCCAGTGAGACCCTGTCTCTAATAAAATATAAAAAAGGGCTGGGGATATGGCTCAGTGCTTAAGTACCTCAGGTTCTGTCCCCAGTACCACAGAGTTTTATCACAGAAGTACAACTGAGAGGTTGTGAATCTGCAATCATCTCTGCCTTCAACAAAGACCTGGGGAATGAGACTCAAGGCATTCATGTATTCATAGCAAATTGGAACATAGGTGGGTAAACAGAGCAATTTAATTAACATGATCCTCTAGGTAGGAGTAGATGGTCTATTTATGTCGGGTTAATGAACTGTTCCAGGGCACTCAATAGAACCTTGGTGCCTCCAAAGGACTCATTGACCTCACAAGGGATGAACACTATTTCTATCAGAGAGCCCTTTATTTACCAGTCATTACACTTTGTAGGATAAGGCCACATGTTTATAACATATCAGCTATCCATATCTAAAATAAAATGGTTTTCATGATTTTATGCCTTGACACATTTTTTTGAAAATTTTTTATTCTAATTTATTACATATGACAGCAGAATGCATTACAATTCATATTACACATATAGAGCACAATTTTTCATATCTTTGGGTGTATACAAAGTATATTCACACCATTTGTGTCTTCATACATGTACTTGGGGTAATGATGTCCATCTCATTCCACCATATTTTCCCCCCATGCCTTGACACATTTTTAAGAAAAAAAAAAAAAATTCTGGTAGCATTGTTTTTCTTTCTTTGTAAAAAGTGATACCACATAATATTTAATTAGTATATAGTATATATAGTTTCATGTCCTCAGTGTGACAAAAAGCTATAAAATAATAGTAATTTTCATAGTAGGTGATAGCTTTGAAATTAGCTGAATATTCTTCAGTGCTGGGAGATGTGTGTTTAAAGTCAGAGAGGGGATGAATCAATGGAGATTTTTTTCACTTGTACAGCTGCTGCCTCTTCTTTGGAGATGAGGCTTAGCAATGCTTTTTTGACATCTTAGAATTCATACAGATAATAAGAATTTATGGGATCTCACTATGTACTAATTAAATATTACCTGGGGCCATGAATAAGGAGGACAAAACAAACAAAACATAGAACTAAATATCTAATCATTTATGTTAATTGTAATAACAGAAGCAACTGGTTTTATTTGGAGAGTTCATTTTACTTTTTAGGACTAACATAAGATAGATGAGAAGGATGAGAGAATGTAATACTAGATTCTTTTTCTTTAACAATTACCCATGGCTCTCACTTTTCTGTAAGTCTTGTGAGCATAGGGACTGTTTTTTCAAGAATAGTTGTAAAACAACAAGTCTTGGAAGTTAGAGATAGTTTTCCTCTGTGGTACGAAAGATAAATATACTTTCATCCCCTTGAAGACATCTGATTTCCTTAGTTTAAGTTTTTCCACTGTGTGTAGGCCCCACCAGAACCCTTCAGTGTTATCCAGGCAAGAGTTGGGAGGCAAGAGAATTCAGCACAAACGCGATGTTCATGCTGTTTAATGTGCTTTGAGTAGTAAAGTTCTTTGTCTCTGAACCAGGAATCTCCTGTCTTCTGGTTCATCTATGAAACCACAGCAGCTCAACTTGCTAATAGCAAGTAGGTGGGAAATCTCCAATACATTGCAGTTCTTCACAATTCTTTCCCCTCAATTTGTTTATATAGTTTGTAAGTTTCTTGCCCAGAAGAAAATCCGTAAATTACTTGGGATGTCTGCCTTTCATCTCAAGAAAAATATGAACAATTTGAACGGGCCTACAGCCATACCCAACATGATTTGGAGAGCTCCAAACATGAGTTCTATCTTCAGACTTCTATCATGTCTGAGGCCACAACAGAAAAAAATTAGAAATGATTAAAATTAAATATTAAAATGTTTGATATCTTGAAAATTTTAAATTACATAGAGAAATATTTTATCATACCATGTTAATTGTCTAACAAACATTAATCTTATGTAACTTTGTTTAGAAAATGTATACTGTTGTCAGTTAGCCTTAGTATGTATAAATAAAGATATGTGCAGATATTAATAATAGTCTTCATTTACCTTTGTGCTTTTTGTTGTATGCCCTCTTACCCTAAAACCATAAAGAAGAAACTGTGGCAATACCTCTCCTGCCATTCTTGAATAGCATGATGTGTTGCCCAAAGACTTCAGGTCATAAGTTACAAAAAAAAAAAAAAAAAAATCCCAAGTTGACTCAATCCCAATTTGCCCAACAACTGTCAAACAATTGAGAAATTTGTTTTGGATGAAACACTAGCATTCCGTTTTCCATTCCCAGCCCCATTCCACACAGTCTGCAGTTCTTTACTGACCACTGATTGATGTCAATGTGAAAACCCTCAGACAGAAGACAAGAAATATGTCATGGGTTTTCTGGTTCTTCAAGCTTCTGATTAGGACCAGAGCCAGCAATTATACACACTCAATCCTATTCTCTTCATGAATACAGAGAAAGCAAGATTTCCTTGGGCTGCAAGAATGACTACTCTATTCCTCACACATAACGCTAAGGCTCAACAGCTTGTAAAAACTAGGCAGGGTCCAGGGCATGTCAGGACAAGGAAGAGCAGTAAGTATTTCTCTTTTTTGCTCTGTATTCTTACATAATTGGGACAAGGCCTCAAGCTGACAAGGAGCTGGCAGAACAGTCTGGACAGCTGGTATACAGGAACCAACACAGTCCCATCAGAGCAAAGTAGCCCATCAGTCATTTATTCAACACATACTTATTGAGTGTCTGCACAGTTGTACCATCTGCATTGTGATAGGTTTTGGAGAAAAGAGAAAAGGAAGCAAAACATATATGACTTTTCCCTCCTCAAATACATAGTCAAATAAACATGAAAATCATTGAGGAAACAGAACATGTAATTGAAATTAAAGAGAGAGTTGACCTAGTTGGGGTGTAGGAATGGATCGATGCAGACATCCTGGAGGAAAATGACGTACAGACTAAGAACTGGAAGAGAAAAAGACATTAAACTAGGAAACAAAAAATGAAAGGAGCATAGATTTGTGACACAAGACCCTTGAGACAAAGTCCGGTATGACTAGAATACAGAGAGAAGATTAGTTTATGAAAAGGTATATAGGGGCTACAGAATAAGACTTTTAGGATTAGTAACAACTCTTTTAGGGATTGTATAAATCCATTTCTATACATTGCATTTGCCAGAATGTAAGTCTCATGGTGGTGTGAAAATACAGATTGAGAGTAGGTATTGATGTTCCACCATGGAAATGACAATGGAAATAATTAAAAGTGGGCTGATTCTGGAAATATTTGAAAGATACAATCAATATCTTTTCATCACTGAGTATAGAAAGAGGGAAAGGAAAGGGTTAGTAGGACTCCCATGCTTTTTTGTCTAGAACCATAAGCTGGGAGGTGATAGTGCTATTCATTGTGCACAGAACATGGAAAGAGGGTCAGGGTTAGGGTGAGCAGCCCTGTCTTTACCACACTGAGTTTGAGGTGTGGGCTCTCACCTGTGTGGTTCTGAAGCTGAGAATAAAAGTCATGTATTTGAGATAAAAAATGTGAATTTTAGCAATATTTAGGTAGTGAAAACTTGAGAGTGGTTAGGAGCATATTATAGGGAAAGAAAAATGGAGCTCAGGTCAGAGTTTGGAGAAAGCATAATTTTAGCAAATAAGAAGAAAACATGAGAAACTCCTGGCAAAGAAGACCTGGTTGTGGTCAGAGAGAGAGAAAAGCAGGAGAACATGGTGCCCTTGAAGCCAAGGGAGAGCGTTTTAAAAGGAAGGAGGTGAACAGTACTGAACATTAAATATGAATTTATCAATAAGGAGGATGTTCATAATTTAAAATCAGAACCAAGGAAGAGTTACTAGCTTAAAGAAAAAGTCAAGAACCAAACCCAGAACTTCAAAGAGGATTCCAGGATACAATTGAAGATAAACATAGATTTAAAAGAGCAAGGCAAAAAATAAAAATTAAAAAAAAAATCAGAGACAAACTGATTTGGACTTCAGAAAATATTAATAGAGAAGAGACCCAAGGGTAGGGACTTTTTTAAAGATTTTTCACTTATATTCCTCTCTAGCAATGTAAGAATGTTAGAAAGTATCAACTAGTTATTTTTCACTAATTTTTTTTTCATTGTGAAATAGCTTAAAATACATAAAGGCAGCAAAACAATTCCTAATTTTTCCATTGAAAATAATGTTGATATTTGGACTTCCTGTCATAATTTTTCACATAAACTAATATTGTCTTATACATGTTATTTTGAAATATATTTTCTTTGCATAATTTAACCTAATAAATTATAATTCATTATAAACTGTGTTAGATTAGATCCTAACATCTAAAATGAATTAAAGGGACTAGGAATCAAAATTTTTAAAGGTTTACAATTTTTTTATCTTTGAGTTTATTATTTTTTGAAACAGATGCTTAAAATGGATAACTCATTTTGCCAGAAATAAGTGAAGTCATTGTGCAATAAAATATTTGATCATGCACAAAATTATTCCTTTGTACTGGCATCCACTTTTGTTATAAAACATTACCATTTTATTTTGACCTATACTTTCCTCCATCATATAAAAACTCATTGTTAAACACATTTAAAATGGATACTATCTCTCATCTGATTGGCCACAATGTCTATGTCAATTATTTTTGACCAATTTTAATTATAGTTAGGTGGCTAATGTATAAAAAATAAAGTCAGGAATTAAGAGTTTATACAATTCACTAGCAAGTTTTTCTCTATACAAAACCATTTATCTTGCACACTTTGTGCATAAAAATAATAAACATATCTTAGTGCTATAAGTTGTTCACATTTTTACCTTTCATTGTAAGCACTTGGACCTGAAAAGAATTGGCCCATTACAAGACTCAAGATGAACTTGACACCCTCCAGGAGGGCCCAGGGCCTACACTAGACAGGAGTCCCACAAGAAATAAAAGCTAAAGAATAGACCCATGTAAGGAAAGATTGAGAAACCACTGATGCAATATAAGGCATTTACTCAAAAGATGAGCACAAAGTTAAGAATTCTGAAGGAACATGGTCTCCGAAAATCAAGGTCAACATCTACCAAATATATATTCTGTAGAACAAACAGGTGGTGGAGTTAGGAGAATTACCTCAGGTGGGAAACTGGCTTAGATAGCACAATTGCAAAGATAATCATTCCTAATATAAGGAATCTTGATTTTGTTATTATTATAGTTACGTAATTGAATGCAATGGGTTTACCCTTTGGTGAGTGCAAAGTCAATAAACCCAACCAGGAGATTAGAGAGTGGAAAGATGTTTGTTACTTGAACCAGGAGGGGAGCACACAGGAGAGAATTCTAAATGCTGTTTCTACCCAAGGAAAGAAAACAGGACACTTTCATTGGGGAAGCTCATACATATTCATAAGGAAAGACTGTTCTTCACAATGTAAAGGTGGTCAGTCACATGCCTGAGCATTCTGTTCAAGGTCATGCTTCTTCATACATCACATGTTCAACAAATGGTGGATGGAATGCCTCTGGGCATAGAATTCAGTATTGTAATGAACAAAGTTTACATTAGGTCATTTAAAAAGGGTCAATCAAAATTACTGGGCAATTTTGGATAGTTTCTGGTAAGTCTCTCTGGAGGGCATTATCTGAAACAGAAAAGCAACTGTGAACAGACACTTCTCAAAATAAGAAGTACAAATAGCCAATAATTAAATGAAAAAAAAAAAAAACATATTCAACATCTTTAGCCATGGGGAATGCAAATCAAAACGACTTTGATTTTCTCACCCCAATCAGAATGACAATAATCAAGAATGTAAATTTAAAAATATAAATACTGGTAAGGATGAGGGAAAAGGAAAATTTAAACACTGCTAGTGGAAATGTGAATCAGTGTAATCCCCATGCTATCAGTATGGCAATTCCTCAACGAACTAAAAATAGAGCTACTATATGATCCAGATTTAACAATCCTTGGTATATATCCAAGGGAATCCAAAGGAATTAAGGTCATTGTTCTAAAATGTTGCCAGCATGCCCCTGCTTATGGCAGCACAATCCACAATAGACAAGTTATGGAATCAGCCTAGGTATGCCTCAATGGGTGAATGGATGAAGAAAATGTGATATTTATGAACAATGAAGTGTTATTCAACCATAAAGAAGAACAAAAGTATGCAATTTGAAGGAAAATGAATGGACCTGAAGATCTTAATGTTAAGTGAGATAAGCCAGACCCAGAAAGTCAAGTATTATATCTTTTCCCTCATATATGGAATCAAGAGTTGGGTGGGTGAGATGACATGATAATAGCAGAATGACTCACTAGAGAAGAGGATGGTGACCAGAGGAATGGGTGGGGCAGGTATGGACGGGTAATGGAGGTGGATCTGATCATAGTATGTTCTGTGCATGCACAAATGTGCCACAATGGAACCCATTATTCTGTATAATTAAAATGCATTAATAAAAAAAAATGCTTTGAATGAGTGTTAACAGTCCTTGAAAGGGAATGCAGCTTTTCCCCACACACGTAGGTGATTGTCCCTGGAAGTACCTGCTTACTATTTGACAGTTATCATGGGAAAATTTGTTTCTCTATTGCACATATTTTTTGTTTCATTTTAATTTGGTGGGTATGCTCTGTTCAAAAGACTCTTGAACCAAGGAATCAGAAGAACTGAGTTCATGTTCCAACACTGCCACTTACTACTTCTCAGCAAAGTATTTCAACTAATCTATGGCTGTATTTACTCACTATAAAAGGAAACTAACACACACCAACAAAATCCTAACAAAATCTAATATTATTGCCCAGCAATTACTTATATACTTTTAAAAATTCTTAACAATACTGACTTTTTCCTGGGCTGTAATTTTTAAAATTAATTAGTTAGTTGATTGATTACTTTTTGAATTGACATTTACAATTGCATGCATTTACTTTGTAAAACTGAATGTTTTGAAACACAAATATCTTGTGGGCTGGTTAATTGTAGCTCACTAACAAATGCATTACCTCACTTAGTTGTTATTTTTGTTAATTTATTTAATGAAATTATATCGTGAAAGATAATAGAAACGTTATTTGCATTTTTATAATAATTAAGATAGCAAATATATGTATGTACTAGTCACAGAAGACCTATCATATTGTTGTTTTTGAGAGACTGAATAAAAAAAAATCTCAGTGATTCTACCATTACTTTTGAGTTTAGAGGTTTATGGACCATTGTCTTCACATAAATAGTTGCCTGTTCAACCTTAATATAAAGGTGAATGGTCAGTTTGATCCCACAATGCCCTATCTCCATGTATTAGCTTTTTAATTCAGGTTGATACATTGCCACAAATTTAGAGGCTTAAATACCACAGATTCATTGTCTCAGAGATTCTGTGGGTCAAGATTTCAGGTTCTGTTAGGTGGATCTTGTGCTCAAGGTTTCACAGGCTGAAATCAAAAGCTCAGCCTGGGCTATGGTTTCGTCTGGAGCTCAAGGTCTCCACCAAGCTTAGTGCTTCTGGGCAGAATTCAATCTACCCTCCCCATTGGCAGCTTATTTCAGGCCAGGAAGCTCCATCTTTCTAAAGTAGATATTTCTCATCTAGGAGAGGGAAATTGTTATGACTTCCCTTCTCCAGGGATTATGTTATCTCATGTGAGGTAGCACAGAAAAAGACTCTGTCCACAGGAAGGCAGCACAAACCTATGATATGATACACTCAGATCAGTCAAGGTAGTAGACTGAACCATGTGAAATGGTCAAAAAAGTGGAAGACTAGCAATTTCATATGGTTCAAAATAATAGCAACATTTTTTTAACTTCTCTCATTCCCAAGGGATATTAGTAAACATCCCTTTTGGAAACTTATCCTTCAGGACTCCTGTGTCACCACATGTCATTAACAAGGTTTAGGAGCTTAACATTCATAGCTCAGAAGGAAATCTTTTCCAGGAAAGAGGGGTGGGGAATCCTGTGCCCTCCAGAGTGTTTTAATATTGACATACAGTCTTAAGTGCTGTGAAAATATAATTCCCAAAAGAATACTGAATAGCCTAATGAATAATTAAAATAATTCCATAAACTTTGTTCTTATATATATTTTTTTGAAATTTTTTTTATATAAATATGGATGAAATTTCTATGCCCAGCAGTGATGCTAATTTGTTAGCATTCTAAGGCTTTCTTTTTCAAAGGGTGTGGTTTGTACAACCAAACATTTGCTTCTATGTGTCACTGGGTGAACTTTAGAACTAAGTCCGCTGTGGGTAGATAATGACCAGAGATAGCCTGTGGAAATACAGGTTCTGAGCTGAATTGGGATCTTTGTGGATGGTTTACTGATGAAGACAGGGACAATTTTCTAGTTGTTCCCTCTTAAATATAAAATGAACTGACAGTCAAATGGCCCAGGACTTCAAATACATACCTGCCTATAGTGTACTGGGTAGAAACTAAGTCAAACGGTCAATATATAAAAATCACAGACATTTACTGAAGTTTCTTAATTTCAAATACTTATTGGATCAGATTTAAAGACGAGAAAAGGTATGTGTCCCAGGACTACAGGAAAGGCTATTTACTGAGCCAGAATTGAGATAGTGAGATCTCACCTGTATCTACGAGGAAGACCTCATCCTCAGTGGTAGGCATTGTGGCTGAGACAGTTGAGCATTGGAAGGCAGAGAGAGGAGGGTCTCCAAGATCAGACTGATAGTTAATGAAGACAATTAAAAGCTTGGAAGAGGACAGGACTTCTGTAGGGAAATGGCTAGATGAAAATCCGCTAGTCCTTCCTTCTACAGGAAATCATAGGCAGGACCACAATGAGCTGCTCAGAGCACCAGCATTCTGAAGACAGCATCTCATGACGCTTCACCTGGTCAGGTGCTGACCCAGAAGCTAGCTAACTCATGTAGCTGACCCACCATCTTCAGAATATCCATTTCAACCTATTGCCAGTAGAGAGGAAGAAAGACAAATTCTATCTCAATGAGCATTCACATAACCGAGAAAAAGGGGAGAAGACATTGAGACAACTGAGAAGCCAGAATCTCTTTCAAAAGAACAATACCCCAAATTGGACCAGAGAACTTGTCTAACTAGAACTCCACAGTCACTGTAGTGATCCTTAGATGTGATAATGATACCACTTCCCACCAGGACCCTAGACACTACATGGCACAGCTAGCCTGCCACAGTGGGAAAGACAGATAAAGAAATTATGTCTCTGTTTCATTTCTGGATATACTACAGTATATCCTTTCCCTAGTTGATATAGGTTTAACAACAACTTGCTTTTGCAACCCAAATTGGTGTTATGCTTCTTAGAACATTTAGTTTTTGTTTTTCTCCCTTTGATTTCATCACAGTGTCTTTGAATCATGGATGCATTCTTACTTGTACTCTGAGGCCCTGAAGGTAGCTTTTGTTGAAGGACAGGAAGACATTACAGGAAATCGTTGTATAAGAACAATTCTTGTACTTAATTCTGGACTTATTTCAGGGAGGCGAAGTTTAAAATTTGACGCAGATACAGAAATCACATTGAATTTTGTTCCACTTCATAAGTTATTACCTCTCAGTCCGGAACTCACTCATCTTTGTGGTGCTTGGTGGGACCTGCTCCCATTTCTGCTTTGTTGGGTGCCTCCTGGTTAGACCCTGTAGTACGTGACACTGGAGGGAGATGGTGAGGCTGTAGGAGGGAGGAGGGACTTGATCCTTTCTGTTTCCTTCTGTTGGCTCCCTGTCACGCAATTCTGTCCACTTATCTCTGTGAACCTTCCTGAGCCACGTTCTTCATCCCAGCTCTGAGATTTCTTTCCTGTAGTGCCCGATAGGTACAATTTGCTGCTGTGCCAGCTCTTCCTCAGAGCTCTGGGCCCCAGCTTGTTTTCTTTCTTCCTTCCTTTCTTTCTTTCTTTCTTTCTTTCTTTCTTTCTTTCTTTCTTTCTTTCTTTCTTTCTTTCTCTCTCTCTTTCTTTCTTTTTTAATAATCCCCACCTTTTTCCTTTTCCACTTCATTTCTTTCCTTTCTCCCCTTTATCACAGGGGTGATAGATGCTTCCAGAAATTGTACCTTTATAATAACTTTGGTGTTTATCCTTTTACTTATCTAAGCAACAACTTTCTACATAGCTATCAATTTTTCACATTAAAAATTTCTAGGTATCTGGGGTGGTTTCTGCTTCTTAACTGAGCACTGTGTGATGCATACTTTATAATTACCAAAAGCATGTTCTACTTCCTCTTTCTCTTTTATGTTTTCCTTGGTCCTATTTGTGTGCATGTGTGTTGTGTGCACCTGCGCACGTGTGTGCACGCACTTATGTGTAGGCATGCTGAAGATTGAAAACAGGATATAAATCTATGCATATGTTCTACCACTGAGCTTCACACCCAGTCCTTGGTTCTATTTTTTTATTTAAGCATTGTTGTGTGTGTGTGTGTGTGTGTGTGTGTGTGTGTGTGTATACACGCACACCTTAAATAAACTTTGATATTTTCTGATATACAGTGTTCTCAAAAAATAAATGTGACTGTTCAATAAAATAATTTTCTGAAAATTTCATCAGGAATTAAGCTCAAGTATAGAAAAGAGGAATCAACAAGCAGGTTTTTTTGATATGATAATAGTTACTAATATTCATCCAGTTTTTACCTAATGTCTCAAGCTCTGGGCTAAGCACTTCAAATGGATTATATAAATTACTACTCACCAATACTGTGAAGCAGGGATTATAATGATTATCACAGTTTTACAGTTAGCTGAGTTTTATTAGGATTAGGTAACATGCTTAAGGTCACAGAGCTAGTAAGTGTAGAATTGGGACTTGAACCAAGTTAGCCTGTGCTCTGAAGAATTTTGCCTCTCCTGGATTCAGATTTTTAGTAGGGGTAATGAGTGTCCCCTTGAATCCAGCATGAAACCTGTAATTCAAATAAGCAAAGCTTAAAAGATTAGTGAAACCCAGAGGGTCATAACCAGACAATTTGCCATAGTTGTACTCCTTTATAAAAGTGCTCCTTTTTACAATGTGTGAAGTTGCTCTTTAACAAGATGTAACAAGTAGTAATATATTTATAGATAAAATTTTTATTGAGGGTTTAACTCATTGTATTATTTTTCATTTCTCATATTTGCATACCTAGTATCTCAGATGCAGTAGCAACACTAGAAGTCCAGGAACCCAGGTACACTGGACTCCCACCAGAATCTATTTCAGTGGGGCTCAGCCAGACTTCACTATGCATTTGACATACTGAAAAATCACAGAGACTCTCCTGGCATCACCATCGAAGTCCCACTTCTCAGAAGTTTCACCTATTGACATTCAGAGACTAGAACAAGGTTGTGTTGCCCAGACTTGGAGATATGATAGAGACACTACTGCCTCACCTGCTAAATGGTCAGAATTGCTTTGGATGTCGCAATAAAGATGGACCACAAATATTGGATAGATCCTGGAAGGAAATATAGACAGCTAAAAGGAAAATGCAAAAGACTTCTCAAAAAGAAGGGTAATCTGAGCATGTATTATAAATTTCATCCAACGGTAGAGTTTAACCTGCTATTTTATTTAGCTCTCTGCTGAGCAGTGGCATTTCAATTCAGCATCACTTGAAATGTGTTAGAACCACCACCTGATAATTGCTGTCCCTGGAAGATAACCTTTCATGGTAAATAAACAACAGTCTCTAGAGACTAGTTATTTTTAGAGAGAATTGAAAGAGAAGAATCGGGTGCAAGGGCCGCAAGACAAAAATACAGCACATCAAAATGTTAACACAAGTGTTTTTTTCTCTTTCTCCATGAGATGAGCACAGAAGAGAGAAGGGTTGTCATTGGCCTTCAGTGCTTTTGTTGCTGAGTAAGTGAAAAGAAGTGGAAAATGAGGTTCTTCCAATTTCAAACTGTTACAATATGGTTACTTACATGCCCTACAGAGAATTCCTGGAGGCACAAACCCAGTCACAAATCAGTACACATCAGCATTTTGCATAAAAGGGAAACATCCATATCTGACTCAAGCAACAATGAAATCAATACAGAGACATTTCCAGAGAAGTCCTGCAGGTTTTTTTATGCATTTACAGCTAGGATATCGGGCAAAAAAAAATCTTCTGACTGTTTAATAAATCAACTTTAGATCCACAATCCCTAAACTTCCATGATTTTCTTTATCATTGCCTAGAGAGCACCCTGAAGACATGAAGTCATATTTGTTCTCCCTACTGTTTTCATCCTTATTAGATGGTTTATCTCTCTGCTGGTTTCTTTGATAGCTTTGAATACAGGGGTTAAATTCATATCTTGTTGTCTTTCTATTCCAGTCTCCTCCAAAGCTTGCAGAATGTCATAAAAAGAGCATCCGAGAAAATCTGGAGCCAAAACACTGCTCCCTGGCTTGGGCTAGACCCTCCATCAATGGAATTTATGCTCCTTCACATAATTGCATTTGATTTTATTTCCATTGACTGTGTCAGCTACCCGTGTGATTCAAACAACTATTTAGATCCTCAAAAAAAAAAAAAAAAAAAAAAAATTTGAAAAGATTTGACAAAAATATATAAAGTCAAAGTATCTTAAAGATATTATGACTATTGCTTAAAAGATGTATGGGGGTATAAGTGTGTTGCTCTAAATTAAATTTTTAAAATACGATTCTTTTAAAAAATTGGAATTTTTATATAAATGTGACTGGCACATCCTAATGAAGATGTGATACTGTAAGAAGGAGGAATAAACATTTTCTTCTTAATAACTCAGCATCCATGGTCAATAAGCAGAACAAAGAAACTGATCAATCAGCATAGTTTCATTAGGATGGATTGCCCAGATTTTAAGTTTGACCCCCTAGTTATTATAATGCCAGTCATAATCTGTTTGTGTTAAACATCTCTTCTGTAGTTCCCCCATCGCACCCCAGTTGCCTAGTGCATAAATTCATAATAATATCGGTTGTTTAAAGACATATATGAATTGATATTTAAAAATGTGCTTAGCTCAACACCTGGCATGCAGTAAATGCTCAATATATAGCTGTTAAAATGACTAGTGTCACATTAAGTTGTAAAATCTTTACAGATTGAAACTGTTTTGTTTATATCTAGATTTTTTTGTATTACTAAATATCTAATAGCCACTTAAGTAGTATTTGTCAAATTATTTGATACTCTGAAAGTGAAGAAATGCATACTGAATTATATAATAGGCAAAAGCCCGATTTTATACTTAGTTTAGATAATGCTTTTATATATATATATATATAAAGTACATATATATATATGTACTTTTTAATGAAACATGTGATATAATCATAAAGAAACTACAAATCACCAGTCAATCTGCAGTTCTATTTTCAAGGCCCCATTTTAGGGCTATCTCTTCCATTAAAATTTCCTTAGCCATCTCCCACCCCTTTCTACATAGTGACTTGTAAAACTTAGCAAGCTCGTTTTTCATGTAGTATAGCCCATTATTCCTGATCCCATAGTTATTTGTGCATAAGTGTATTTTTAAAAGCAAGATCCAGAAAAAATCTTTTATTTGTTTTCTCCAAGACTCGTAATTGAATGCTTTGCTCATAGCAGGTTCACAATAAATATTTGCAGAATGAATAAATGACTCCATGGAAACAGACTCCGCAAAAGGCAGAAATCCTTGATGGTGCAAAGAAACGTAAGATAGTCCTTCTGCCTTCAACTCCATTACCACCCTATATCATTTAACTGTCTCCATGTCTTTGGGCCACGGGTATGAACTTGGGGTTGAGAGACTGTGTTTTCCAGGAATTCTAGGAGGCACCTGTCACTAAGTGCTGCAGATCCATGAACCTGGGGGACAGGGGATTGGCCTTGAATCCTGAATGAGACCCGGTAGATGAAAGAATAGTCTTTGAGGAGTGCTCAATTACTGAAGTGTGGATGTGTATGGTCTTGCTTGTTGCTAGGCAGGTACTTTTAGGGAAATTCACCTTTGTGTGTAGGGGGTGGGGTGGGGACCTGCTGTCCCTTTAAATAACTCTTAACATAGAGTTTCTAGAAGCATCTTCCAGAATTTTGTGAAATGACTAGTAAGATTGTATTTCTATGCTTCATTTCTGACATGAGATGAGAACAATATTTACTGAATAGCATTGCTACTAAGATAGAATAATACTTGAGATCTCCTTACAGGGTTGTTATAAAGACTGAATGGATATATGTGTGAAACTCTGAGAACAGTTCTCAGCAGTTAGGAAGTGTTATATGGGTATCAGCTATGGTGAAGGCAGTTGTTTTAGTTTGATCTGGAATGTAATCCAAAGGCTATGTGTTAAAGGCTTAGTCCTACTAGTAGTTTCTCACTATTACTGGGTGGTAGAAAGTTTAAGTTATGGGGTCTTGTGGGAAGTTTTAGGTCATTGGGATATGCCCTCAAAGGAGACTGTAGAAGCTTGTTCCCTCCTTCTTCTCCTCCTTCACCTCTTCCTCCTCCTCTTAATCTCCTCCTCCTCCTTCTTCTTTCTGCATCTCCCTCACAAGATGAACAATATCAATCATCACACGCCCTGACTATGAGATGCCATTCCTCTACTCCCACCCTTCAGTCCCTTGCAGCACAGATTGGTACCTCCAAAACTATGAGCCAAAAATAAACCTTTTTTTTTCTTTATACATTGATTTATCCAAGTATTTATGATAGAGACGGGAAGCTGAGTAGCACTATGATATTTTCTTGAAGAGTAGATTGTGGGAATATGGAAGCCAGTATGTGGCTAGATACCAGAGCTCCTTATGTCCTATATTAACATTAGTGAAGGCTTTGTAAGAAAGCTGAGTCTTTCAATGTGAAGCACTTACCAAGGTGGGCCGTGGTAGTGGAGAAGTGGAGGAGAGTCCTTCCTGGCAGAGTGGTACATTGCAGAAGCTACCCAGGGCTTAGCTCAACTAATCAATGCAGTTTAACATATATTTTGGTAGAAGCTACATATGCAATGCAAAATTTTCTGCTTATCACATAAAAGAAAACTAAGGGAAAGAAAAAAAAAAGAGTGAAGCTAATTTGAATAATATATCTTACTTAGCCCAGTCTGCTTAAATAATATTTCCATTTCAACATGCAATCAATGCAAAAATCTTATAGACATATTTTACATTCTTTTTCTATGCTGTCTTTGAAATCAGGCTTATGCTTTACACTTAGAGCATATTTCAGTTTTGACTAGCTACATGACCAAAGTTAAATGTATATGTGGCTAATGGCTGCCATATTGGACAGGGCAAGCCTTTTATTTCAGCCTACCAAATTTATATCTGACCCTATGGCAGTAGGGCAAAAGTGAGATGAAGACATTTCAGCAAAGGGAGTGAATGATTCAATTTGTCTCTTAGAGAGTTCAGCTATAGCTGCAGCTGTGTGGAGGGTGAACTGGGTCTGGGTGAAGAAAGGTTAGGAACTAGAAGACCATTAAAAGACCACAGAATTACTCAGGGGAAGGCTTTGGAGCAGGAATAAGTTTGTAGCAATAGGGATGGAGAGAAGAATGAAGTTGAAGGATGTTCAGGAAGTTAAGTGCCTATGATTGGGTGACCAGCTGGCTTTGGACTGGTGAAGAAGAAGGAGGGTGAGAACAGAAGCCAGGTTTCAGAAGTCCATGCCACAGTGCCTGGCGGTGCTGGCAATTTGATAAATGAATCATAAGAGGGTAAAGATGAGCTTTGCTGAGACATATTGACTAAGCTCCCCTTGTTTTTTTTTTTTTTTTTTTTTTTTGCCAAGTGAAAGTGCCCAGGAGATTTTTCTTAATTAATTTTTTTTTTTTTTTTTTTACCATTTTGCTTAAAATGTAGCAATTATACATATTAATGGGGTCCAGTGTGATATTTCAATACACACATGCAATATTCTCTGCTCTTTATAATTTCTTTGGATCCTTCAAACTCCTCTTTTTTAAAATTAATTTATTTATTTTAATTAGGTATATATGACAGCAGAATGCATTTTGATTCATTGTACACAATTGCAGCACAGCTTTACATTTCTATGATTGTACATGATGTAGCATCACACCACATCTGCAGTCATACATGTACCTAGGGTAATGATGTCCATCTCATTCCACCATCTTCCTACCCTCATGCACCCTCCCTACTCTCGCTCTCATTGCCCAAATTTCCTCCATTTTTCCCGTGCCTCACTCCTCCCTGTTATGGATCAGTGTTCACTTATCAGAGAGAACATTCGGCCTTTGGTATTCTCCAGCTCCATCCATTTACCTGCAAATGCCATAATTTTATTCTCCTTTAATGCTGAGTGATATTCCATTGTGTATATAAACTGCATTTTCTTTATCCATTCACCTATTGAGGGGCATCTAGGTTGCTTCCACAGTTTAGCTATTGTGAATTGAGCTGCTATGAACATTGATGTGGTAGTGTCACTATAGAATTCTAATTTTAAGTCCTTTGGGTATAGACCAAGGAGTGGGATAGCTGGGTCAAATGGTGGTTCCATTCCAAGTTTTCTAAGGAAACTCCATACTGCTTTCCAGATTGGTTCCACAAAGTTTTCATAAACTGTGTAGTAGATTTTTGTCAATTCTAGTCAGACCACTGTGCTAAAGAACACCAGAGTTTATTCCCTTTATCTGTATTTTGGCCCACTTATCCAAACTCCTTCTGTCCCTCCCTCCATCCCACCCTCCTCACCTCTGGTAACCACTCTTCTACATTCAGAGTGACATTTAGTTGCACATTCTGAACATAAAAAGAGCCTGGACTTTATGGGAAAACAACGGCTACTCTCTATCAGAACTACCCAAAAATATGTTTGCCCCAATTTAAGCTGCATCTTAATGATTCCCATCAATCAAACTGATGGGAATTGCTGGGGTTGAGACAGTTCTTTTAGGATGTACGTTCCTCCTGTCTTGCAGATAAGGCCATGGGCACATCCAGTCCTTATGTCACCAATACTGAGTCATTATGTGCACTATGGCGTGAACTCTGCAGGCAGATTGCTGGGTTATAATTCGACCTCTGCCACTTACTAGGGAAACTTGGATGCTACTTAACTTCTGTGTACCTCTGTTTCCTCAGCTGTAATATGGAGTTAGTATGACTGAATACATGGGTTGGTATGACGCTCCTGTGTTCTAGCATATAGTAAGGACAATGTAGGCACTTATCAAATGAACACGCCTTAGCAACCTTATAGAATGTGTCTTCATTAACCAAAGCATTGAGACCTCGTCCACATACCAAATGAGAAGAAAATTGCTATGATTTCAAGTTATTCCCAAATAATTTCATCCAAGTGATGGTCAGAGAGTGTCTGTCTTTTGAATTCTAATTTTGTCTTCTGCATATAAATAATACAATCACAAAGAGCCTCTAGTTACTGATAATTCTTTCACATACATATTTTTCAAACATTTTATTTAGTAAAAAAAGTAATGCTAAAAAAACTAATAGGTAGATATAGGATTTCCGTTTTAAAAACATTTCTCAGTGAGTTTTCCTTTCTTCTTTCTCTGTGATTTAGAATGTTTTTTTTTTTTTTTTCTCCTTAGTTCTTGGAAGAATGAGAGCATTAATGAAAGAAAGCACCCCACGTAATTTGTTTTTTTGTTCTGTTTTATTAAATACCCATTAAGTTCTATATGAAATACCCCAAGATAATGAAGTCAGGAATTAAAAAACCTAGTAACCATTTCGAACACTTGTGCTCTAGTCTTATATTATAATAGTGTCTAGTACGTGCCAGGCTCCATAATAAATAGTTTATTCAAGTGCTGAAATAATAATGCTGAGAAGTTTGGAATGTGGCTGATGCTTCATAGGGCCTGGGGACCAGGGAATGAAAGAACCTGCCACACACACCTGACAGAGGAGCTGAGTCTCTCAAGATGAATGTAGATTCCCCACAGTGGCTGGCGAGGGTGAAGGTGAGTATATTCTATGTGGGCAGAGCCTGTAGCCTTCAAGATAGATGCATGGTCTCTGTCCACAGTGGGCTATCAGATGGGTGGGCTGTTGGGGCCAGGCTTATAGGTAACCCATCACAAGATAGTGTCACCATGCCTGAAAAATGGAAGTTTCCTATTGCAGAAGGAAAGAGAGAGAGAGAGAGAGAGAGAGAGAGAGAGAGAGAGAGAGAGAAGCTTATATTCCTTGGGAAATCCAGGAAAGAGTCTATCACATTTAGGGACTTCCAATTCTTTTATAGTAAGGCAGAAATGAACTCTAACTGAAGAAGCCGGTGCCTTCTGTATAGACACATGAATTTTCTCTCTGCTGTGGTGTTAGGGTTAACTCTCTGTGAGCGCTTTGATGTTGGGGAATGCTTTTGCTTCAGATAAGGGGTCCCCCAGATTTATCCTCCTTGAGAAACCCATGCATTTTTTGAGAGACACAGTCTGAAGAGTTCTGTTCTGTCCGTTTCTGCCTCAGGGAGGAGGAACAGGGAGAGAGTAAGGAGCAAGCAGTTTCTGGGCTGGAATGGTCTGGGGACTGAAGAAAGCACCCAGGCAAGGCAATGAGGTGGCTCAAGGAGGAATCACAGATCTGTGTACTTAGGGGAAACGAAGAATTGGAGCTTTCCAATTTGAAGACAGTCTGCCCATTTGATGTGGGTTTGTCTGGGAGACTTTGTCTACTTGGTTTTAGACACTGTCAGATGCAACCAGTGCATCTCTTGCCGTGTTCCCAATGCATGTTCCATTCATGAGACCCCTTTGATCTAATTTGTCAAAAAGTATCTCACATTGGGCATGTAATTTCAATCTGAGCATGACACTACCAGAGGTGCTGCTGTTGCAGATGATGGGTAAACCAGATAACCAACATGAGGTGGAGAGACAGTTTGCTGAGCATAACCTCAAATGGAATTAAGAGGTTTATTGGATTCATATAACACCTTTCCCATTTGCATTTCCAAAACCATCAGCACTAACTCTACAGACACATGTAGAGGTTATTTATTTCTCAAATGGTTGTACATCCATATTTTTTTTAAAAAGTTGGGTTTTAGTATAAATAGATACAAGACTCTTAAGTGTAGTTCTAATTGAGAACTCCACCAAAAGACAACACCATTATTTATGCAACTTTCAAATTAAACACAGTGTAGGTAACGCAGGAATCCTGGGTTCTCTGTGACGCTGAGCTGCAGGATCTCATCAATGAGAAGCAGGAGAAGCTTGCTGCTTTCTAAGCTTAGCTTCAGTTCTACCGTTATGAAAGCCAAATATTTAGATACCAGATCACTTGGATGGTTACCAACTTTTTGTGATCCAAATATTTAAGGATTATCATAAATACAAGTTTTCTTAGTTCAGACAAAGAATAGCCGGTATCATTTTTTTGATCTGCTTAATTTAGTAACCTAATTTATAAACCTAACCAATTGCTAATGATGACTTCAGGGTTTTTGTGGGATTACAATAATAATTTAAATGAAACTATGCTAACTTAGGGTCTTAAACTTTTATATAAACAGTTTTGGTATACCTTATCTACTTTATGATCTCTAATAGACAACTTAATCCAATTACAAGAAGAAATAGTTGGCTGCATGAAATATGCATTTAAAAACCCAAATCAGGGGTTGGCACTAAAAATTAGGCATGTGAAAATTCAAGTACTAATATGAAGTTCTAAATATAGAAATTGTTCACTAATAAGGTCTAAAGCTTGAAAATTAGGCCAGCATGGTGCTTTACAAGCTAAATAGCTACAGTTAAAACCAAAATTGGGGGCACTGGACAAATATTTAGATGCTGCTTCTTTGAAGTTGAGAAAAGTGATATGAATAACTACAAACAAATGCCAAATTGATTTTTATTTGGGGGTAATTATCAACTTTTTGTATACTTTTCTTTTTATACATACTGTATTTTGAGTAATAGTCTGAATGGCTGTGGAACTTTCTTAACTTGTTAGTACAAAAGTTTCAGTTTTTAATTAAGAATATTTTGTTATTCTATAAGAAAATAATTTCCAAATGTTTAGGATTACAAATGGTCATATTTCTATTCAAAGAAAAATAGATATATAGAGAATAAACTATTTGCTCTCAAAAAAGAAGAGGTATTTGTGATTTCCTCGTAAGAAGTTTTCATGTTTGCAAAATATAAGATCAAATTATTCATATAGAAAATGTCAACCAACAGAGTATAGGGTAGTCTAGGCCATGCATTATGCTTAAAGACCATATATCAAGGAACATGGAAATTTAATCAGAAATATCTGGCTTTAAATATCTGAAAGAACTTTGCTAGTTTCTAGCTATTTATTTTTAAGTATATTTAATTTCTCTGAGCCTAATTTTCCTCATCTGTAAAATGGTTTAATATTTATAGACTTGTTTACAAAATATAATAAAGCCATACATGAAAAGACCTAAGAAATTGTGGCACAGAATGGAGTTCAACTAAGAGAGGGGTGTCTCTGTGTATTGCTCTACTATACACCAGTATTACTAGAACTTCAGTGTGATTTCCTGTACCTGGGAACCCTCATTTATGTTGCTATTTAAAATATGTATATTTAAAATATGTACTGAATTCAGTTTCATCTCTTCCATCTTACCATGAACTCTTCCCTGAGTACTTTCTTCAACAATTAACTCTAGGCCTTTATTTTACTTTGTGGATTTACACACAGGTGTCACTTCACAGAGCTAGCTGAGCAGCAGATCCTTCTTAAAGAGACAAATGAACACTTTTGGAAATCAGTTTACAAAAAAAAAAAAAAAAACAAAACTTAGTGATGGTATTGTTAGGAGGATGTTAGATGACAAATACCATTTAAGATGTAAGCTTCATTCACTCTGAAAATATCCTGTGCTTTGAAAATCCTTCCAGACTCCCTAAAATGAAATCCAGAATATTTTAAATTAAAACCACTCCTTAAAGGGCCCAATTACCTACTGATCTTTTAGCAAAGGATGAAAATTAAACCAATTTAGAGATTCGTAAAGTCCATGCAGTTATTTCAAATAATTGTATAATGGTGAAAGAACCACCTCAATACATCCTTGCTGATCTACTAGAAAGACTGGTGTAGAAACTTTTTTTTTATGTTACAATTTCACGTGTGTGGAGTATGCACCGGATGCACTAGCTACCCTGGATGGCTAACAGTTTTCAGGTTAGGACTCGGAGTAATGGAGCAGACTAATTCCCCACTTTGGAATGTGAATGCGCTCTCCACTGGGTAAGCCAAGCTGGAGCGTGGTGACCCTGGAGTATGGGGCAAGGTTCATTTATCTACTGGGGATCCAGCCTCCAGGCTGGGCTCATGAATGAGTGATTTGGTGTTTGGAACACAGTAGAAGAGGACAAAGGCTAATCCATTTTATCACTACATTCACGATTTCCATTTGTTCTTATGTGTTCTGTTATTTTAAGGTGTCAGTTATGTTCTGAAGTTCGTATGTATTTTGATCAGTGTTCTTTTGTAAAGGCAAGTTTAAACAATGTAGGCTTACGTGAAATTAGATGAAGTTTTTTTTTTTTTTTTCCGTGAGATTTGTTCTTTCCATATTCTTTAGAAGTCAAAATGAGTTAGTAGTGGCTACCAAAGTTAACGCTACGGTCATAATTCTTACATCCTGATTATAGACCATATCCTAAAAACAAACTAGAGCAGAAATCCTAAAATGTTACATGGGAATAAACATTTTAAATCTTTAAAAAATTCCAAGTTCTTCTTACATTGAAATACAATGCATAGTAATACAGTTATAGGTGAGGAAGAGGATTGAGGTGTGTGTTTTTTTTTTTTTTTTTCTCAAATTAGTTCTATTCTTTTGTGGCTTTAAAACAATACCTTAATGTGATTTAATTTTGACATTGGTAATTAAATATCCTACGTAATGAAAGGGCCAATGTCGTTTTGAGAAGAAAGAGGTGATACAAGGGGTATTACCTTTAAAAGTTTATGAGCCTAAAAAGTCAACATAATAAAACATTTCCATCTTAAAGCGAGGCTATGTAAATGTGTTACTATAGTAGTTAAGTATATAAATGACTTACCCACTATATAGACTTCTGCACAGCTCCTACATATATCATGCAAATATATATTTACCAAAGAGACCTTTAAGAATATATCAAACCTGAGAACTTTGCTTATTTAAAAAATACATTAAATGAATTATCTTGATTCAGAAAATTACATTAGCACTGTCAGAATTAGCCTGTGGTATATTATTTAAATAGATAGTCTTTACTTCCGTGAGGAATGGATTTGCTACTCGCATAACTTTAAAAAATAAAGTCAGAAGAAAAACAGAACCCAAAGCCCTCTCCCCTAAATTGTACAAACAGAAATTCACATGCTTTTACACCACACTGATTTTCTCCACAATGAATAAGCCTACTTTGTAGAAGAAATGCTATACAGTCCATTTTTAAAGCATGTTTAGAAAGACAGTTTGTCAATGTCTACAGTATGCAATGTAACATTCTGTTTTAAAATCTAAAAATATATCAGTCAGTATTAAGATCAGTCACCAAAGCATGCCCCGTCCATTTCAAAGTAGTTGTGCTTTTTGTAACATGTTTGGATGTCATTTTTATTCTCACTTTAAGGTGAGAGAATATCCAGTGTCCCCTGAACATGTTGTTTCTTACTCCTTTTGGTTACTTTACATGTGGGGATAGAGACTAGGTTAAAAGAGGTAAAAGAATGTGTACATGTAAGTCTTTACTAGTGACATTGTAATCGTCTTGATTAGGCTGAATATAATTCATTGATAGCTTTTTGAATGTGCCTGCATGTGCAGGAGAGGAAGAGAGACAGAGATGGTAGGATTTATTTTACACGGATCGATCTCAATTGGTACAAAATCTTGCGAATGTATAAACTGCATTGAGAACCACCCCATCCGCCTCTTTCTTCTCCTTTCTTTTCGTACGCTCATAAATGACCCAGTTTATGAACATGCAAGCTGGTGTTCTCCTCTCTGGTTTATCTTCCCCTTTAGCAAAGAGAGAGCAAATGCATCAGCATAGACAAACTGCTGTATTCAGTAAAGTTTGAAGCTGACACACTTATAGAGCCCTGCTTGCCAAAAATAGGATTTCATCTGTACTGGAATTTTTTTCCCCTGAACCAGTTTAGCCAATGCTGTAGTAAACGTCAACTTTGAGAATGCAAGAATGGGAAACACAACGTTTCAGTAGGTGGCGCTTCAACACAGCCCACCTGCTCTAGGGGGTGCACTCAACTTTCTAGTACCTGTGGTGCATGGAAGAGGCTTGGCCCAATTTGCTAACACTGCAGCTAGCTTGTTGTCCCAGGCAATGACGATGTCAAGTGCAGCTAAAATATCTAGTAAGGAGAACTGTTACGGTAGGTCCTGGTAATTATTTTCTCTTTCTCTCTTTCTCTCTCTCTCTCTCTCTCTCTCTCTCTCTCTCTCTCTCACACACACACACACACACACACACACACACGTATGCTTGTCTATTCTAGTTCTACCTCTAAAATTGAAAGCCAGAAAAAACCCATCTTTAAAATATCAAGGATATTTTGGTAACTTCAACTTCCTATTTATTTTTTATTGGATTTTGAGTTCATGCCATATTTTCCCCTCAAAAGTAATTTTGCCACATTAACCCTTAGTTTAAGAAAAAAATAGACTTCCTCTTTTGTGTTTCTGAATAAATGAAAAAGTATAAAAATGGTAATATTTGCTTTGTCTTTTTCAAAAAAGATCCAGTGAAAGAAACCATCTCAACAGTGTTCCCTAAAATGTCTATAAATTGACAACCGGGATGATTAAGTGAACGATATGCCACGTGTCATTGACAAAGAGGAATGGACATGCCTGGAGAGAAATGAACTATAAAAGATTCAGTCCACCAAGAAAGCTGCCTATGGCCCATTGACCTGAAGTTATCTGCAAACTTTGTCCAAGAAAAGATGAGGAGGAGGCCAGAACACCTTACCAAAAACTAGCCACTCATCTCTGAAAGAAACTGACAGCGGTTCCTTCTCCCCTGATTTGTTTTCAGCATTCAGGGTTCAGAACATCATCACAGCTATTTTAGATTGTTGTGAAACTGGCTAATGTTTTAAGTACACAAATGTGCATTTTCCATTTGAAAATACCATGATATTAGGAAAATTCCTCCTGCTTCATTTTTGTAAATGTTTAACCTTCAATAGGCTGCTTTTAAATTGAAATATACATTTTTCAGAGTACTTGTCAGAAGAACAAGTAAATGTAAGATAACTATAATTAAATACTATATTTCTATGAAAACTTAATCTGTATATAATAAAATGACATGTATAATTGATATAAATAAGCTAAATTAATGAAATAAATGAATTAAAATTAAGAATTTTTTCCTCCTAAATTATCTATTGTTTGTTCTGCAATTCATAGAAACTTTAAAATATTAACTTTTTGGACTTTGCTGTATTTCTGAAACACTTTCTGAGAATAAAGCATAATAACACAATAAATCACAATAACATAATCAGATTTTTTAAGAAATTGTTAATTCAAATGTTTAACATGTTTCTTTCCTCCTTGGAAAGGCTCAAAAAAAAAAAAAAAAAACAATGTCAGCTATGTTCTTTCTTTTGTCTATATTTCTTGAAAAAATATTATAGATGTAAAAGAAATGAACTCCAATTCAATTTTGAAAATCCTTTTTTTTTTTTTTTTTTTTTTCTCAAAGCCACATTATTTATCACGGCTGTAAGTTTCAGTTTCTTTTCCTAAGAAATATCTCTTTCCTATGTGTGCCTGTTTCTCTGTTCAACATTAATACTCGTTCTGTCTGTATATTTTAATAAATCTTCCTTATAAAGAAGGGGGGAAGCCCTCTAACATTTCACATCTTTGCTATTAGAATATATTGACATCCCTTGCTTCGTTGACTTTTTATTACAGTCCTGAGGTTAAAAAAAATAAATAAATTGCCAGTGTCAGCTCAGCTCTTTGCTATGATTCCAAGTGAAGATTTCTGGCATTTTCTCTTTGCTTTTAGCTCCATAGATTTTTTTTTTTTTTTCCCATTCCATCTTATTTTCAGTAGAAGTCGGGGTTAAAAATAAATTTGATAGAATATTTCCCCCCTTTTCAAGAGGTTTTGTGCCACAAAATGCCAACATAAAAGATGGTATTGCACCAGGCCCCCTTGGCCACTGCCACCTCGGTGGTGCCCTGGCATCTGTCAAGAGGAACACTCCAATCTGGCTCCCTGCTGAGCTGAGATTATGGCTGCCTCCCCCAATAAAGGGCCACACCACTCCAGAGCCAAAACATGGGACCATCTGATGCGAGACTGGCCTAATGAAAGTCCAGCATGGGGCTAAATGAGTTTCTACCACTGCTGGGTGAGGGGCTAATGATGAAACAGCTCCCTGGGCGCACTGCTGCTGTTGGTATCTTTGTCAGGGCATATGGCAGTTGGCCGAGTGCCTCACTGTGCGAGTCCTATTAGATTTATCTCGAGAATGTGTTCTATTCTTGCTTCCTCTCTGCCCTCCTCTGGCTCTCTTTGGCCTCCTCTTGCCTTGGCTCTTGTGTACTCTGATGGACTCTCGGTATGATTGCTGGCTCATAAATACTTGCTTTCAGAAGCAGGTTGTGAAACTGTTATTATTATTTTTCTAAATCCGGGTGGAAAAGTGGGGAAAAAAATGGAAGAAAGAATGATATTGACAGTTACACCCACTGGGTGGTTTTGTTTCCTTTGGAGCATTATAGCTAACAGCATAAATTTCACAGAACCAGAGAAACAGTCTGAAACTTGTTGAATACAGTCATGCTAACTGAAAACCTACTTTATCATACATTTTTCCATCCTTCCTTCCTCCCAGTGGACACCCCTCCATTTAGCTAACGTGTTTAAGATTTTATAAGAGATGATCAATATGCAATTTCAAAATTCTTTCCATTGTTATTGAAATTTTTTAAAGAAAATTTAAAGCTCAGCTGTAATCAAATAGTATACAAAATAACAGTTCCCTTGAACTCTTTGTTATTCCTGTCTATCCTTAGAGTGCCTCAAAAGTGGACAAATTTTTGGAGATTCCTATTTATAGGCAATCTATGCATAGACAAGTTTTGCTTTCTTTGGATATGCTTAGGTTTAATAGATGTAGATTCGCCTCACAATTGGAATTGCTATGGAAAAATGCCTACAATAAAAATGAAAATAATCTTCCAAATCCTAGAAAAAAATTACAAAAAAAAGGTGCATTCTACTCTTCTAACATTTACAAGTTTATTAAACATAAATATATGCTTCAGTGCCATGTGGAATATTTTAATATTGTCTGCAGATAATTGTATCTGAATGACTTGTCTTAGATCCATTTTAACTTTTCTTATTAGATGACATATAGACTAAAGAATTGACAGATTTAAAAGGCATGATTATGAAGGCCTACTATGGTGGCATAATTTATCTTTACGTTATAAAGTCACACATCCGAGAGCCACAGGGTCAGGAAGAAGATCTTAATGATTCCATATTTTGAGATTTACATATTATGGTTTTTGGTTCTCATTTGCTAAAGCTTTTCTTTTTGGTCACTTTCCTTAAACTTATGCTTCTGTCAGAAAACTCCAGGTCTTAAACACAATGTGACATTTGCAGAACTGCAAGGAATCGCCCATTTTAATTTAAATATAAGTGATCCTTTCATAAACTTATTCTGAAGAATTCTAAAGAAATCTCTTAAAAATCACATTTTTCTTTTTGTTGTTGTTGTTTTGTTTCTCTTGCTGAATGAACCTACTCGTCACAAGGTTCTGCGTGGGCTCCAGGTGGTCCCCTGCCTCAGCCACGCGGTCACTGATATGATCTAAATGAGATTGTTTTCTTGTAAACCGCATGGTGCGGAAATACCCTCACGTTCCATATGCCGTATGCCCCATTTTAATTTATTCCCATGACAAAAATTCCATTAATATAATTTTGGAACAAAGTGAAAATGATAGGAATTTTCTGTGTCACTGAAAAACGAAGCCTGCTTTCTTAAGGAAATATTGCTTTAAAAATGCAAGAAAATCCAGTTGATCATTTGTACCATTTCTTCTTTGAAGACATTATTCCCAAAGTATTTTCAAGTCTGCAGGATTAAAATAAATGAAAATAGTTTTCTTGTACTTTAAAAAATTACTTTGTGGGCTGCCCGTACTTTTTTTTAGAGATATATATTTTTTTCTTGTTTTTCCCTAAGAGATGTATTAGCATTTTAAATGTTTATCCTTTTGAGATTTGCTTTGAGTAAAAACAACAACAACAACAACAAAAACTCCTTCATATCTCATTCAGTTGTTATAATTGTTTTCCTATGATTATCTCCAGAGAAGATCATAAGAAATAAAAGGCAAGATCCTATGAAATAATACAAAAAATAATGAACTAGAAAGTCAAAAAGACTGAACTATCATCACAATTCTGTCACCTCAGAGGAAAATGGCCCTATTAAAATTTACAATGGCCACAAATGTGTTTGATCCGTGTTTGATCCACACTATTTCCCCTTCTGTTATCTCATCTTATCATTGTAGAGTCTCTGAGGTTTAGAGAATTTTAGACAGAGGTCCAGAGTGTCACAGATAGTAAGGGGCAGAAGTTCAAAACTTCATAGCTTCAGACCTTGAAATCTTAAGCTGTTTTCTCATTTTACTTGCTCTAAACCACAGTTTTGGACTAGAAACCCTTGGGGTTTGGACTAGAAAGTTACTGGCTTTTATCTTAGCTATTAACTTCTGAGTCTACTATAATCTGCAACAAATGCCTCCTCAATATTAATGCAGCCAGAGTGGTGCTGTAATTGAGTGGAAGGGTTCTCCAAGTCTCTGGCCGAACCAAGCCTCTTTGCCGAGTAAACACGAGGGTGGGCTTAGCAATAAACCACTAAATCTCCTCTCCATGGTGTAATCCTTAGCACTGACCACGTTTAGAATATCTGGAACCTTTGTAGCTACTGATGCTCTGGAAGTTTCTTATCATTTAATTTAATTTAGGCCTAGAAAAAAGGAAAAGAAAAAAGAAAATCTCAGTGTTTTCTACATTATGCAGGATTCTGATATGACCATCCATTTCTAAAACTTTAGTTTAACAAATAAGAAGAGTATCTATTCAACATTTATAGAACAAATCAGATTTGTAGATTTAAAGAAGATATGTTTTGTTTTGATTTTTTCAGTAAGAGCATATTTTTATGTTCACCAACTAGACATCTACTCTCCCAAAACATTTTTGGTAAAACTGCTAGGCAAAAATTTACAGAGGCTCTCTTTAATTGATCTTCTTTCCTACCAAGCTACTTCTCAATAGCCTATAGAGCTCTATGAACACCTAAAGACACTTGCTGTGTTTTTACTGTTTTTGGCTATCACTCTGAAGAAAAAAAATATGTGTCTGTATTCCTTAAACTGGCAGAGAAAAAAAAACAAGTTTATATATGGCCACTTCCCCTAAATCATAATTTATATAAATACATATATTAATCAAATATTTTAAATAAGTATTTCATAGAAGAAACATAAATAACTTGACAAAGTCCTTTCTATATTAATTATGCATTTAATATAATCATATAATAACCATAATCTGATGTATGGAATTATATAAAAAGAATCGAGATTAATTTTATTTTTGATCTTTCAGATCTATCAATATGTGAAGAGATAGTTTTACCCTGAAGCAATTTTGGATTACATGATATTTAATCCATAAATAAGTACACAAATAAGATTTTAAATTTATGTGCAAATATGTATTTGGAATTCTAAAGAAATAATTTTGTAGCTAGTGAAGTTCCATAGATGGTGACTGTACTAAGTTTTAATTTTTTTAATTTCAGATTGTCTGCATTAGGGAGAAAATATTACAAATTTTGAAACCATTATTTTAGGAACTTTAGATGTGTTAACCAAGGAAATCTGTAATTTTTATCTATCTATTTATCTGTTGGGTTTATATTTCAACTGACAATTTATTTAAATTTTCCTATTCAATCCATTTTTCTTCAATCACAACAAATTCTTAATTTCCATGAAAAATAAATGATGCAATTTGAAAATCATAAGCACATCCGAATTCAAGAAAACTATTCATGGAATACAAAGAACAAATATAAAAGGAATTATCTCATTCTATGCAAAGGAAGGAAATATGAATAAAATGTTGCCTTATGCCATGTAGTTTTTGAAGGAACATAAACTTATTTAACCCACAGAAAATGTACAGATACTTCCATAAAAAGTTCATTTTTAAATTTCAGCAACACAGAAATATATTGATCTACTACTATCAAATTAGAACAATTGATTTGGGGTCAATAGTATTAAGTGGTATCAATAAATAATACTGAAGTAGTGTTAGGGTAGTTATATGATCTTCTACTCAGGTGGCACAACATTTTTACTGGTCCGTTGTGCCAAGGCAAATGGAAACAAGCAGACACAAAGATGTCGAGACGAATTTCAAAACCACAGACATTAAACAAATGAGTTTTGGAACACACTTTCAATATGCAGAATTGTAGCCAATGATGACACCTTACAACTCCCTATTTTGGACACAGGTCTAGACTATGATAACATGTACAGATGGCATTTTCTTATTATTTTTAACTCTCTTCTTGTAGTAGGAATTTAGCACTGCCCAGACAAGTTGAGACAATCTCATTATTTGAAAGATTGCAACACACTAATTGTTAGTTAAAATTTTTTTTTCTATGAAGAATCTCTAAGCAGGCTCCAAATGCCTTTTTTTAAGGTGAATTATTTTCTGTTAATAACTATAGTGTACACCAATATTTATACGAAGACCTATTTTAAATAACTTTTCATACATACTATAAATTTTTATTTTAAAAATCGTATACATTTCTTTGTATATGGGACACTAGATTTTTATTTCAGTCAAAAATTTCAAGACATTTTACAAATCTAACAATTTTTATGTGCTTATTAGGAGACATCACATCCCACTTGGGCATGGAAATATTACATTTATTTACTATTTACAAGTTGAGTGATTTCATCATTTATGCTTGTTAATTGCTGATATTTCAGGGCATAAAAACCTAAATCTTCATTATACTCCATTTGGAAATTCATCAGATTTCCTCTTTGTGGTTGAAATATTAAACTCATTCTAGGTATAAAATTGTTGTGTTTGTCAGCTTTTTGCCACTGTAACAAATACCTAGGAAAAACAACTTAGAGGAGGAAAAACTCATCCTGGCTCATGGTTTTAGAGGTTTCAATTCACGGTCAGTAGCCTGTGTTTCTTTGGGCCTGAGGTGAGGTTGAACATAATAATGTAAAAGCATGGCAGAAGAAAACTGCTCAGTTCATGGTGGCGAGAGAGAAAGAAAGATGAAGTCCCCAGGATCATGCCTCCAGCAACCTACTTTCCCTAACCACGCCCCACCTGCCTACAGTTTCCACTCCTCCCAGTAGTACATTCAGTTACCAGTAGTACATTCAGTTACCAGTAGTACATTCAGTTACCAGTAGTACATTCAGTTACCGGTGGATTCATCCATTGATGAGGTCAGAGCTCCCCCCCTCTGCCCCCCATGCAATCAATCATTTCTTAAAGCTCCATCTCTGGACATTCTTGAATCAGAGACCAATCCTTCAACATATGAAATTTTAGGGTACATTTCAGATCCAAAGCATAACAGTTTTATAGTCACAAGATGAGTGAAAATATCTTTTAGTGGAACCATAATTCCAGTCCATTTGAGTATTTTGAAAATCCTTTCAAAACCAGGTTTAAATGTCCACGTTTCACCTCCACCATTCAAGCTCACAACTCCAATATACTTCCCAGAGGAGTAGTGAGTGAACACAATTATTCAAAACCATGAAAGAAACTTCTTCTTGTCATGATGAAGGTATAACTGACCATAAAACCTTGATACTGATAGATGGCAAGTAGTGTTTAAATAGTTAAAATCATCAGTTTATATATAAAACATCCTTAAAGCTAGGTATGATAGTACCATTGAACAGGAGAGGCAGTATAATCTAGGTACCTACACTTCTTGAGGCTGATATTTATCCTAAGGCTGAGATAAAGAGTTCAGTGTAAGGAAATGGCTTCTGTAATTTGATGATGATAAAGAAATAAGATAAAAAATGTGCATTAATCTAAGCTTTAATAATTCAAATTCTTTCCTGTTTCGACAAGACTTTTTGAATTCATATTCTCCAAAAGAAGCTAAAAACAGCCAATTTTTTAATCCTTCAAGAAATTTACCTTTTTTCTTTTTTAAAAAATGGGAAAAAAATAATAAGTTAAAGTAAAGTTTATCTAAAACGATGTGCATGACAAACTGAAGTCAAAATCATTTTCCTACTAAAATTGTAGTTTAATTTATAATCTTCACACTGGAGGAGGTAACTTGGTTTCCCAGTTTTAAAACATGATTTCATGTTTTTCTACCTCAGATTTTCAGATGGGTAGGCCTTACTGAGCTAATATGTAAGACTGTGTTTCATGTTGTGAAGAAAACTCCCCAATTGTGCATTAGAAGGTAGAAAGGTGGAAATACCCTTTACAAACAAGTCTAGAGCTATTAAAATAAAACACACCATCTCGTGCTTTTATATGAATAGGTTTAACAAGTTTTGTCCAAATATTAAAGTGGCAATATGATTTGGTGTTTCCAGGACTCTAGGCCTTAGATGGCTCCTGAATCAAAACATGAGACTGAGGCTAACTCTGGACTTTTTTTTTTTTTTTTTTTTTTTAATGTTTTTGGCTATTCATAGATGGATTTTCTTTTTATATTAACTAATGTGGTTTTTTAATGAGCAATATTGAATGTGATCATGATGTGTGTAGGACGAGGAACCTCAAATCAGGAATATGGAAGGTTTTCACTAGGAATTTGACACCCACCTCAAATTAGAAGTTGAGTTCTGATAAGCCAAATGGCTGATGACTGCTTTAAACTAATCTTAGTTTTTTTACAAAAAAAGTGTTTCACATCTAAAGCTTGCCATAAGGTACATTTCTAAAGATGAGATTTATTTTTTCTCATTGGGTGGAATTTTTATTCTACATTTAGTCATTCACATATTATCAGAGAGGCTGCTAATCTTATATGATTTGTGACTCCTTTTATTATTTCAACAGAGTCATAAATATTATATGAGAGTTTATTTAAAAGAAATACAAAATGGGGACTTTTATAATGTGAAAAGAATATTAATGTTCAATATCCCTGAAAAATATAGATGCAAAAATCCTTAACAAAATATGGCATAATAACCAAATGATATAACTTAATTAGGTAGTATTTATCGCTGAGGTGCAAGGATAGATCCATATATAAAAATCAATAAATAGATACATCATATTAACAGAATGGAGGATAAATTCATGCAATCATTTCAGCAGATGCAAAAAAAGTGACAAAATTCAGCATCCGTTTATGATAAAAACACTCAACAAATATGTAAGGAATACATCTTAACATAAAAAAAGACCACTGATGACAAGCCAGCTGCTGATTGCATAATTGACTGTGTTCTTTTAAGATCAGGAACAAGACAAGGATGTCCATTTCCAATACTTCTAGTCAGCATAGTACTGGCAGTCATAGCCTGAGCAATCAGGCAAGAAAAAGAAGAAATAAAAGGTAGCTAAACTGAAAAAGTTAAATTGCCTCTGTTCATGCTACCATGATCTTACATATTAAAAAAAATAAAAGTCTCTAAAATCTCTACCAAAAAAAAAAAAAAAAAAAAAAACAGTAAACTATTATGGTACAAAATCAAAACACAAAAACCAGTCATTTTTCTATACACTAACAATGGACATTCTTCAGGAGCTGAAAGATGTATACAATGAAAAATATAAATATTGATGAAAGAAATTAAAGAAGATCCAAACAGATGGATTCATGGGCTAGAGTAACTAATATTGTTTAAAAAAAAAATCCTTACTACCCAAAGCAATTCAGAGTGAATGAAATCACCATCAAATTTCCAATGGCATTTTAGAAATAATTGAATTCAGTACATTAAATTATAAACAGTGGAGGGATTTATTGTGACATATTTGTACAAGCAAATAACATTTGATCAATTTCATTGCCCAGCACCTAACCTTTCCCTCTCTATCTCTCCTGCTGATTTTCTTTCTTTACTATATCTGGTTTCCCTTCTTTTTTTTTTAATTGATTCATTATAGTCACACATTATTGTGATATATTAATATGACCATAGCATAACCAATGGGAGTTTTTTGCAGAAATAGAAAAAAAATGACCTTAAAATTTGTATGGAACCATAAAAGACCCCAAATAACCAAACCATCTCAAACAAACAAAAACATGAAAACTTTTCAAAAGTAACTAGACATTTATCAACAGACATATGATAAAAATGCTCATTTCATTCATTATCAGGGAAATGGAAATTAAAATTAAAATAAGTTATCACCTCACACCTGTTGGGATGACTATCATAAAAAAGATAAAAGATAGCAAACTCTGGCAACAATGTAGAGAAAAGGCAACCTTTGTACAGTGAGGGTGAAAATGTAAGTTAATATTAAAACAGCAATTATGGAAAATGGTAGGAAGTTTCCTCAAAAAACTAAACATATGATATAGCAATCCCATTTTATACAGCATCATATGATACAGCAATCCCATTTCTGGCTATATATACACAAAAGAAATCAGATCAGTATGTCAAAGATAATGTCTGCAGTTCTGTGAACATAACAGCACTATTCACAATACACAAGGTATGAAATAATTGTAAGTAGACACTCTTAGATGAATAGAGAACATGGTATCTGTGCATAACGGAGTATTACTCAGCCCCTAAAAGAACTTCCTGTTTTGTGAGACAATATGGATGAACCTGGAGGACCTGATGTTAAGTGAAAAAAGTCAGGCATAGAAACACCAAATGTAAAAACGTTGAACTCATAAAAGCAGAGAGTAGAAGGGAGGTCACACAGGGTGGGGGCAGAAAGAAAGATGGTGAGATATTGGTTAGAGGTGATGAAGTTTCAGTTAGACAGGAGGAATAAGTTGTGAAGAGCTACTGTACTAGTGACTATAATCAATAATAATGTATATGTGAGAATTGTTGAGCATGGATCTTAAATGTTCTCATCTCTCACACATTAATAGCTGTGTAGAATGATGGATATAATAATTTACTGGATTTTGGTAATCACTTAACAATCACAACCTATATTAATATATCCCATTTTACACCATAAACAAACATGTATTTTTGTTTTTAATCAACTAATTAGGTATCAATAAAACTAGAGAACAAAAGAAAAATGTATAATGTCAAGAACTTTCCAGGGTGACATAATATTTAAACTGTAAATTGTAAATGAAATACATCAGTGTTCACAACATTTTATTACCTGCACAAAGATGCTAAGCGTGAACTTTGTATGTGTGTTGGCTCAAACAGCACCTTTTATGGAACCCATCATAGCAAGAACAGGTGAGAAGATCAGGTACTACTTTGGGAAATTTCTTAGGTGCCAGGCCCTGTGGTTAAGAATGTTGCATACATCACTGTATCAAGTCTCACAGCTCAAAGGAGGAGGAATTATTGAGATCACTTTATGGAGGCTGAGCTACAGAGAGATTATCTGCCTTGCTCACAAGTCATGCTTAGAAGGTGGGAAATCCAACTTGATAGCAAGTTATACTGATAGAAGAGCCCATGCTTTTAACCACTGTACTATTCTTAGCTCAATTCCTCTTTGTCAATAGTAGCTCTGAGGAAAATAGATGAGAGGTGGAGGACATAATGGCCACCTTGATGTTTGAGAGTAAATGGTTTAACCTACTAGATTTTTAGGTCATCTTTTCAAATTGGAAATAACCTCAAAAAGAATTTGGTAATGATAACAAATTGTTTAGAAGTGCAGCTGGAATCTATTAAGTCAATAATTCTAAACCTTAACAAAAATTCATTAACTCAATTTTTCAGACTTTTATTCGACAATAGAAAGACTGAACACCCGACCAGTGCTCCGATATAGGCATGTGGGAGACGTGAGGACCCACACAGAAGAGAGCTCTGCTTCCATGCATCTTGCATCTGGAATGACACAGAAGACAAACACATAGTGCAAGTGTCATGGATTCAGTTTCAAATTGGGAGTAGATCTGGGAAGACAACAAAGAGAATCATGTGAAGAAGAACAATTTGCACACGGCTTTGATGCAGGAGAGAATAAAATAAGCTTCTCCCTGCTGAAATTGTGAGGGCAGATAGCACAGACTAGTGAGAAGTAAGAATACTTCCTTATGCCATCAGTGAGGAAGTCCTTGAAAAAGGTTAGTGTACCCTGTCATTGTTAGGGGTATACCACCCACTTTTCTGTGAAGTCCTTTCCTAGACAGGCATCAGGTTGTAATAGAATAAGCATGGTTGTATTAGTCAGCTTTCTGTCACTGTGACAAAATACTTGAGATAATCACTTTAGAAGGGAGGAAAGGTTTATTTGGGCTCATGTTTTCAGAGGTGTTGGGCAAGATTGCATTTGGGCCTTTTGGTGAGTGGTGGTAAAACAAAGATGTTCACCTCATGGTAGTCAGGAAGCAAAAAGAGAGAAAGGGCTGGGGTCCCAATATTCCTTCAAATAGTACACCGCAAATGATCCTATTTCCTTTGCCTAGGCCCCAATTCTTAAAGGTTCTGTCACTTCTGAATTATGCCACAGGCTGGGGATCAAGCTATTAACATGTAGGCCTTTTTTGGTGACATTTAAATCCACAACATAATAATGGGTTTAATCATTTACTTATAAGATATTCACAGCTAAACCTAATCATTCATATATATATATATATATATATATATATATATATATAATTTCTTATATTCATAAAAGCAGGGATATAAGTATAAAATTTTCCTCTTGAAATCTGTGAGTGTGAGGAGGTGTGTTAGTTTTTATTGATGATGTTGTTACTCTTTAAAGTTTGTTAGAAAATTAGCAAAGCTTTAGAATATAGTATATGTGTGATCATTAAATTATGCTCGACCTGGGACTAAAGAATGGGTTCTCTTCTCCATTTTGGTACAAACATACATTTTTAAAAGGACTTTTACACTCAATGGCTCTTCTGATTGATGGGGCTGAACATATATGCAAGATTGGTATCTCTTCCATTTAAAGAAGGGAAAAAAACAATCATAAGTAAAAGAATTGTGAAGCTAGAAGAACATTTCTGATCTTTTCAATTTCTTAGCTGGTACATAGGAATTAATTTTCAGAGTTGTTACACATTTTTTCATATATTAATCATGAGACTGTTGATTGTCTCTTTTCCTCCCAGAAAAGCTGCATGGGCATTTGCCTCTCTCCCAGATCATCACTGTTGATTTCATTTAGCCTCTGACTGTGATTACTTGCAGCTGGGGTCCATTTGCAACAACATTTTTATATCGTGTACAAGATTAGAGCAAACAAACTACTTTGACTACAGTATTCTCCAATTACATTAATTTTATCCACTGATGTCTTTATTTCCTTCCTTTCCAATTTAGCTCTGTAATGTGAAAATTGGCCCTATTTTTGTGCCTATTATGATGTTCTTAATCCTCTCTTTCTTCCCACATGGTGCTGGTTGCATAAGAAGACTTCACAAACAAACCCTTTTAATGGGAACAAGAGGGTTTTCCTTTTTCCAGAAGAATCCCCCAAAGAGCCCTACATTTGAGATGGAGGGGATTTGTTCCCAACATTCATCAGGAAGACGTGATGCAGTTATATCACCTCTGTCACCTACGTTTGCCATCTTTTCACCCCTCAGAACAGAAATCACAGTGGCTCCATCTCACCAAGCAGAGGAAGCAATGTATGGAATCATCCCATCGAGCATAGGAAAATGGTAACCGCAAGAGAGAAACAGAAAATAAAGACATTGAAAAGGAGAAGAAACCTAAATACAAATAATAGATATAGGAAATAAACCAAACAGTGATGGTGCACATTCTGAGACATTGTAGAGAATCAGGGAGGTATGGTCTATTGTCTCTTGAACAATGATACATGCCAGCGCAGCCAGGGGCCCTCTTGAGAGATCTGCTCTCTCTGATGAAGTATTGTAAGAAAAAATCACATCAGATAAGTTAATGGCTGAAAAATAACCTCAAAGTAATTAAAATTGGACTCATTTTAATATTTATGTAATAAATGTTGAAAGTATGTATGAAGATTTGAGTATAGCACATAATATCATAAACACACATGTGTATTTTTTAATTGAATGAGTACTTTTTAAAAAATCAAGATCTCCCTGGTTTTCTGGAGTCCAGAATAGTGCTTTACAAGAAAAATATTGCATGATAATTAAGAGAATTATATAAACATGCCAGATAGTTTGGTATAAAGTATATTACTTAGAGCTCTATACCACAGGTTTTTTAAAAAACAATATGGCTATTTTTGTTTCCATTAGGGAAATGTTCATAGTAGAAGTCACCTTGAGCCCATGGTGAGAAGACTCAGGCTTGGTCTAAGATTCCATGCATTGATTGTCTCACGTTGACAGGTTGCTTTCAGATTTGAGTCATGTTGCTCATACAAAAGTAAGGCAGATAGGGATTACTCTAATATGGCCACTTTACAGGAAAGAGCTAGAACAACTCGAATAGTAAAATAAAGTAGATATTTGCATTCAGATTGGAATGACTCCAATATTTTTTATCTAAGTTGTTATATATGACAGCAGAATGCATTACAATTCATATTACACATATAGAGCACATTTTTACATTTCTCTGGCTGTATACAAAATATATTTCCACCATTCGTGTCTTCATACATGCACTTAGGGTAATGATATCCATCTCATTCTACCATCTTTTTTTTTTTGTTTTTAATCCTCTTTCTCCCTCACTTCCTCTCCCTTCCCATTGACCTTTCTAGTGTTTCTCTAATCCTCCTATCCCCCGTCCCAACTCCACTGTAAATCAACCTCCTTATATCAGAGAAAACATTGGGCATTTGGATTTTGGGGATTGGCTAACTTCACTTAGCATTATATTATCTAACTTTATCCATTTACCTGTGAATGCCATTATTTTATTCTCTTTTAGTGCTGAGTAATATTCCATTGTGTATATATACCACATTTTCTTTATCCATTCATGTACTGAAGGGCATCTACACAGCCACATCAAAGTTTATAGCAGCACAATTCACAATAGCTAAACTGTAGAACCAACTTAGATGACTCCAATATTGATACATATGTAGTCCTAAAATTAGGAATATCTATAAAGCACCAGTTAAAAAGCAATAAATAGAAGAGAGTAGAGGACAGTAGAGGAAGAGGGAACAGGGTAGCTGGGGAAACAGGTGGAGGAGGAGAGGAGGGAAAGAGTAGGGGCTGAAATGGGGTCCGTTATATTCCATGCATGTACAATTATGTCCAAATGTACCCCACTATTATGTATAAATACAATGCACTAATAAAAACATTAAAAAATGTGTTATCTCAATGAAAATATGTTCTAACATTTGTTTATGTCTGATAAAAGTGCAAAACAACCCATTTTTCTCAGCATTGTAGTGATAGAATTATGTAGATATTGATAGAAAAAAACAACGAGTTCTTGTGATCTGTCTCTCTGATCACTCTTTCTGCCATATTGTGGCCACAGCAGTGAGCATTGGCACTGGCCTGGTTTCCAGGGTGCTGGGTTCAAGGGTCACATTTATTACTTACCGACTCTCATCTTTAGGAGAAATATTCCATCTTCCTGGCATTCGCTTTTATTTGACTATCTTACAGGGTCACTGGAAGGATCTAAGGCAACAACAAGGGTAGGGATGTAGTACAAATCTTGGCAAGTCTATGCTACTTATAATAACTAGGAGATATAAAAAATATGCTACCTTGAAATGACCTGGTCTTTAAATTTGTTTTTGAAAGCATCAATTAAGCTCTGGTTGCAACTATCTGCCCTTCATTTGTCAAAGAAAATTGAAATTGAAATATTATCATTGCTATTGTAATTCACTAACCATTAACCTTTTTCTGGCAAGAGGACAAATGATTCTTCTTCTTTTATTTATTTATTTAGTTTTGAAACAGGGTTTCCCTAAGTTGCTTAGGGCCTCACTAAGTTGCTGAGGCTGGCTTTGAACTTGCGATCCTCAGCCACCCAAGCCACTGGGATTACAGGCGTATACCACCATGCCTGGCTCAATGATTCCTTTATGAAGCAAACAGATTCAATCATACTCTGGAAATTAGGAGCCTTCCCCACTTTAACTGTATGCTCCTAATAAAACAATTGCTAACTGAGTAAAATATGATTATTGTAAATGAGCATCATGTTTTTTTTTCTTTAACTTTTTCTGCAATTTGTTTTCAATTGGATTCTAAATTCCAAAGAGGTTTTGCATTGGGGACTTTATAGATAAAAACTTGAAGGAAATGTAGGACTGCACAATCTCCCTGCTCTAATTTCCCCTATAATTTACAAATTGACTCTACGTAATTTGCAAAGTATTTAGTATTATTGAAGGTAAATATTAAAAATGGAAATATGTAAGGTATGAGATAAGAAAGATAAAAAGGGTGAGCCCACTGAATGAAGTAGTAACAGTTCATACATAAAACTAATTCTCTACTTGACTTTCTTGCTAACATAACATGTCTTAACTTTAACTTCTTTATTCATGGAGGAATAAAATAAAAATATATCAGCTCTAAGATCCTCTGAGAGATTGCCCCACATTTAACTCCCTGCCTCCAAACTGAAAGCAGTTGTGATATTTTTACAACATCTTCTCCAAAGCTTTCAAATGATGATTGATCCTTATATATGTTTTTAAATGAGCTTCGGCAAGCTGATATCATAAATTAAAAGAATAGCCATTACAGTTTCACAAATAAGACTGCCTTTGATTTGGTTTATGATTAGATTACATATACAACCCATACTTAACACTCAAGATCAATAACTTAGTCATTGCCATGTTTTGTATTTACTCCACCCAGGTTCAGGTTTTTTCTTGCCTGATTCCAGACTTGTCGGATCCACAAACATTTTGACTCAGCTACTCTTCATTAATTACATTGTTAATTTTGTTGTGAAATTTGGCTTTGGATTTTTCTTTTAAAGTGAAACTTTTTCCTGAATGGGTAACATATTACATTTATATCCATGAACAGGTTTCTATTTCACGAAGTTTTCCTATCTACTGAATGTGTCATATAGATAGTGACATAGCTTGGACTTTACCAGTAGGCACAGTCGCAGAGTGAGGCTCCAAAGCCTACATTTTCCCCTTGGCTTCTATTCCCTCCCTCATGCCCTAACTAACATAAATCACATGAAAGGAAAAAAATCATGGAATTTAGATTTCTGACATATTGAGTCCAGTTCCACCTATATAGCATACTCTCTGAGAAACACCAGAGCTTTTGTTAAATCCTCTTTAAATTCACAACGTTCAGATGAGGTCCTTTCTAAAACACCTCTGTTCTACAGCTTTTGCCTATGCAATTCCTGTTGATGAGCTTTATCTCAGTCTCTTATGCTGTCTCAATCCACATTCCTTGCTTAGAAAATACACCAATTCCTATGCTATAATTTTTATTTGTCATACCAACCTGTTCTGGTGCACTTTGCTAAACTAAAGGCTGTTCTCCCTTCAACTAAAACCATTCCTGCTTTTCATCATAATGTTCTGTCAATAATCATTCAGATATACAGCTATAAATATTTCATATGATACATTCTACTGCTATTTGTTTTCTTATCCAATTCTTCTCCCTAAAAGTGGCTTTTCAATGGAAGATTCCCTCAAAACTTCTATTGTGACTTTCTTCTGTTACTAATAAAGTAGATGTTTAAAGATATTGAGCAAAGATAAGGAAAATATAAACTTCTGATAATTAATCAAATAATTTGAGCCTCAACATATATTTTACTTAGAGACTGAAATTCAGAGCTTTTGTGTAAATAAAAATTATTTCCAGCCAGGCACGGTGGCACACACTTGTAATCCCAGCACTTGGGAGGCTGAGGCAGAAGGATTGCAAGTTCAAAGCTAGCCTCAGCAATGGTGAGGCACTTAGCAACTCAGTGAGACCCTGTCTCTAAATAAAATACAAAAATGGGCCAGGGATGTGGCCCAGTGGTCAAGTGCCCCTGAGTTCAATCCCCGGTACCAAAAAAAAAAAAAAGATTTCCACCAGAGAGCCTTCAATAGCAGTAATGAAAACAGGAAATCAACCAAACAAAAATTAAAAGAGATTATTTTTTAAAAAAGAGCTGAGAGGAGTTACATTTTAAGGTATTGGACAACCCAAGGATTAAGAAAATTAAGAGGAAGTTAAAAGAAAATAGGCAGAAATATACTCAGGGAATAAGGATTTGAATATTTGAGCTATAATATGAACATTTAAAGACAGAACACCTTCTATTGTTTATTAAATTACTGAGCTTATATATGCACTACCAAAAATTTGTACTTAATGTAAACATGGAATCAAGGTTATTTACATGTAAGGTGGATCATATTTGGCTGATAATAGCTGGGCTTTCATGTAACAACCTAATATGTGATTAGGCTGAAATAGTAAAATATGGAAGTGTGTAAAATCCCGTTGGGTTTGTTGTATCCACTTTATGGAGACAAAGCCATCAGCAGGGAATTTTAATCAGGATTTAGTTTAATGCAAAAGAAAGATCTGTGGCTTTAGAATCAACAAGGCCTAGGTTTGAATATGAGAGCAGCTCATCATTCATGTAACCTCATTAAACCAATTCTCTGAAATTTAGTTTCCCCGTTTATAAATTGGGGAAATCATAGTTTCTCATGGAGAATGTCTAGATTAGTGGAAATATTTCTGCAAAATATATATCTATGTTTCTGACATATTCAAGCAGAAAATTCTAATGAAGATTTCTAAAACAAACCAGTGTTTCAAACTGGAGATAGTTTCTTGATTTCAGGTTAAATTTCAGGACTATTAAAAATCAAAACAAGTATAACTACACACCAAAAAGCACTCTAGAAAGAGAAAAACAAGTTATAATTCATGCACACATTCTTATAAATGTCAAACAATAGTGACAGGAAAAAGAAGAGAATAAGTTTGTTATCACTGAAAGTGATCAAGAAAAATCCAAAATCTGCCAAAAACTGGTAAGAGATATTCTAATTTTGAGTTGGATTTGGGGATAGATTGCATTTGACATCCTCTCTAAAATCTAAGGTTCTATGATTGAATGAGGACTTAAAAGCTGGGTTCGGAACAAGTCAAGCATTTTCAGTTTTACAAAACTCACTTCAAAGAAAATGAGCAGACTTCTATAAAAGGCCCAAACAGTTTCTTAGAAATCAAATAGCTCTTGCACAAGAACTGTTTGATGACTTAAGTATAAATGAATCAAAAACATATGGATTAAATTTCTCATGAAATACAATGAGAGGAAAGTAGTGTTTGGCAAAATCTTTTGGGGCTTCTTGAACCAAAAATCTTTGGAAAATTGTTCAAGATGTTTTAATGACCCCCAAATGCATTTGGATTTACTCTGGCCTGCTATAAGTATTTTGAAGCCTTTAATTTCCTTTTTCTATTGTGTCTGGACAAGGTTCAATTCAATTTTCTACCAGCTGTTGATTGTCTCTGTTTAGTACACTGACTTTTTACTGTGGCTGTTTTGTTAAGTATGTTTGCTTGTTTAACACATTTGGAAAAAATGACTAAAAAGTTTCAACTGTTAAATATTTCAGAATATTTGTCATTGTTATTTAAATCTTACTCCAGAAATGTTTTTGTTTGTCAAATCATTGAACTTAAAAGGGTAAAATTCATATAAGATCAAATTAGAATGGAGAGTTTATAAAATAAAGAGCCTACGATTTTCCATGGGAAGTGCCATATTTGATACAAATAACATTGATTTGATAGAATAGGAATTTAGAAATAAAAATGCCACTGGGAAATATCATGCCAAAGAGAAACTGTGTCAACTAAAAATTACCCTGAATAATACAATAAGATATAAACGTTGAAGGTCTTATAAACTGTCAAAGCTTTCATTCATACGGAAAAAAAAAAAAAAAAAAATTTACTTAATCTTTTAAAAATTTATTTCACTGGAAATTTTGATTTTTTGTACCCTTGAACTTGCATAAAATACATTAAATATTGTTTTGAATTTTCTTTCCAAAATGGTAATTCTTGCCAATGAAGATATGCCACAGGCATCACGGTTTAGGAGACATATTTGTATACATACAAAAGCAGAATTTAAAGATATTTGGATAGTTCAACTTAAAACCAATTTATTTATATTGTTACATGTACATTGTTTAAAATGTTAATAAGCCTGATAAGATCAGAGTACTTTAACCATTCTGCTTATAAAACCTGTCTTCTGCTATTTAGGTCATCAGGGTTTGGTGTGGGAAAAACAGCACAATGCAGATTATGCTGCTCGTAGACAAAGCTGGGCAGGGATAGCTTGTGCTCCTTTGGTTGGAACAGGACCTATAATCCTCTAGATTGATACCGTGTCTTAGTCTGCTTGTACTGCTGTAACATAGCAGCCTTTATTTTTATTACATGGATTAAAAAACTAGAAAGGTATTTCTCACAGCACTAGATACTGAAAGTCCAAGACCAATACGCCATGATGGTTAGATTCTGGCTGTCTTCCTGTCTTGCTGACAGCCATCTTCTCACTGCTCCTCACATGGAAGAAAAAGAGAGAGAGAGACACTGAGAGTCAGAGACAGAGAGAAACAGAGAGGGAGCACACAAGCTCCTTGGTGTCTATTCTTATAAAAGTATTAATATTATCATAAGAGTCTCACCCTCATGACTTCATCTAACCCCAACTATCTCCAAAAGGCCCCATATCCAAATAGTATTACATTGGGGGTTAGCACTTAAACACATGCATTTTGGGGGAAGAAGGGACATGATTCAATCCATAGTATTTTTCTCTTTGCCTCCCAAAATTCATGCCCTTCTTGCATGTGAAATAGATTCACTTCATTCCAACTTTACTGAAACTTTAAATATCATCTGAACCAAATGTAGATGACATTTAAGTTACAATGTGTCTTGAAGGAAAAGTCCTTGCCAGCCATGAACTCATTATGTGCTTACAATATCGATGATGGGACAGGTGTAGGCTATTCCATTCACTGAAAGTGCCCAATTCCTTCCAAATTATGTCCTCATATTAACAGAGGTCCTTTAAGACTGGGAGCTCAATTTCAGTTGTAATTCAGACAGTAACTGAGATTGTTTCTTTGAGACCAACCAATGGGGTTCTGCATTTGATTTTCAGCAATCTCAGTCCTGCAGCTAGAGGAGATAAGGGTCTCCTTGAGTGAAAACATGGAAGATTTCAAGTCACATGATGCCCCAGCTGAGCTTTAAAATTCCTGAGTTGTTCAATTTCTTTCTCCACTTTACCCAGAGACAATAGGCTCAACCAACCAATTTCTTAATTTTGTTTGCCAAACATGTTTAAAAGTATCACATTGCATAGTAACCTGGATCCTTGCTTCCTATAAATGGTTGATTAAGAGTACCCAGTGGTGGTATTTTGTGTGTTGCTATTACAAGACTATGCCATAGAGTGCCAGTCTTTACCATTGGAAATAGACTTATTAGCATCTTTGAATTTAATCAGATTAAAGAACCACTTTTAGAAACCCCAGCACCATTTCAGAAAACATCCTTAAAATTTTATTCCTCTTGAAATACTCTTGGTACCACAATCTGTCTTTTCCATAGAAATAGAACAATGATATACATATATAATTATATATTCATATATGTGCATGTATGTATATTATATATGGATATATATTTCATATTGTATATATACATGTATAAGTATATTCCATATATATACATATGCATAAATATATATGTGCACACGCACACACACACACACACACACACACACATATGATTCTCACTTCATCTCACCTCTTGTGGAAACTGAAAAGTCCTAAAATCTGCAATCTTCAGGGAAACCAGGAGAACTAATGTTTTAGCCCCAAAGCAAATGCTAGAGGAGTTAAATTTCAAGAAGACCTGGTATTTCAGTTCAGGTCTGAAGATCAGAAAAGACCAGGGTTTCAGCAAGAGCCTTCAGGCAGGAGGAGTTTCCCCTTACTCCAGAAAGGATCAACATTTTTTTCCCCTAATTTCTAAGGTGATTGAGTGAGACCCATGTATAATGGAAAAAGCAGTCTCTTTTACTCTGTGTACTGATTAAAATGTCAATCTCATCTAGAAACTTTCTCACTGACACACTAATCAAACTAATGTTTGATCAAATATCCAGGCAGCCCTTGGTCCAGTCAAGTTGACACAAAATATTAACCATCACAACAAGAATGAACTACTGAATTACTCACTGAATCTAAAGAGTGTGAGCAAGATGATAAATTCAAGCATGTATTGACTACAATAAAAATATTGAATGGCCTCTACCCATGAGGATTTTCCTCCACATATACAGTAATCTTGCTTTGCTTCTTTTCTTCATCCTGCATGTAGACAAACATAAACCCACCACCCCAATCTTGATAATTCTTGTAGCATCTTCTTATCAATAACAATAACTATTGACTATTGTAGTCTTCAGAAAAAAATTTCCTAGCCAAGCATGTGACATATACCTGTAATCCTAACAACTTGGAAGGAAGCGGTAGAAGGATTGAAAGTGCAAAGCCAGCCTCAGCAACTTAGTGAGGACTTAAGCCACTTGGTGGGAGCCTATCACCAAATAAATAAATAAATAAATAAATAAATAAATAAATAAATAAATGAAAAATAAGAAATAAATAAAAGGCTGGGGATTTGGGATTTGGCTCAGTAGTTAAGTTTCCTTGGGTTCAATTTTTGGTACAAAAAAAAAAAAAAAAAAAAGAAAAGAAAAGAACTTTCTACTCAATAGCAAATTTATTTGTGAGCTCCAACATTATTACATTGGGAACATAATAAAAGAAAAAATATCATATTAATAATTCATTCCTTTTTAAAATTTATTTATTCTAATTTGTTACATATGACAGCAGAATGCATTTCAATTCATATTACGCATACAGAGCACAATTTTTCATGTCTCTAGTCATACACAAAATAGAGTCACACTATTTGTGTCTTCATACATGTACTTAGGGTAATGATGTCCATCTCCTTCCACCATCTCTCCGACCCATGCACCCTCCCTTTTCCTCCTTCCTCTTTTCCCTATCTAAAGTTTGTCCATTCCTCCCATACTACCCCTTCCACCCATCCCCATTATGTATCAGCATCCTCATATCAGAGAATACGTTCAGCATTTGGTTTTGTGGGATTGGCTTACTTCACTTAGCATAATATTCTCCAATTCCATCCATCCTATCCATAAAGTTTAGCAAAACATAGATCAATTGACTCTTCTCTCAATCAGTAAAAACCAATATAGCTTGTAGTTTCAATTTCATGTCAGATAAAAGTGCATACATATAATTTTTCTTTTACCAACTTGTGATCTACTTATTGTATGGTAGTTTTAAAAATAAAAATGCATACTCAGTTATAGAAGGATACAGATTGTTTTAATATGTATTAATGCTGGCCCATGCAAAAAATGTAAAAGTTCAAAATAGGCAAATGATTCATTTAGACTACACATTCCCCAAGTCCCCTTAACTCCTAAAACTGTCTTTTATAGTCCAGTAGGAGCTTACCAATCAACAAAGTATGAAATCATTTTGTCATCCTTGCAATTAAGTAATAAAGTTAAATTTTATTTTGATATCCAAGAGTGAAAGGCTGGACTGGTGGTAGAAACACCTAGACTGTCAAGACAGAACACCAATGAATACTTATTTAGACCTAGTGGAACCTCATCTGCCATCCATCTAAGCATTTATTCACTCATTAATTCTTGTACAGAATTATTAGACAGGCACCATGAGAGATACTAAAGACATGAAACAAGCAACTCTTGCTCTCTCCAGCTTCCCATTTGGTAGGAGTGGGTAGAAATGTGAACTGCAATGATGAGGTGCCATGGTAGATACACAGTGCCTCAAAGAAGAATGCACCTAAGTCCCTCAGGAACAGTGATGGTGTTTGGGAAAGGCCTTAGAGTGGCACATCATAAATAATAAGCAGCTATAAATCAAGTAGGTGGAGAGGAAAGAGGGATTTCAGGCAAGAGAGAAGATTAGGTTCAGACACAGAGGCAAGACACAGTATCCTTTCAGAAACAGCATATACCTCAGAGAGACTGTTACACAAATGCCTACAAGCATCAATTTTGCCTAAATCATAATATCATAATGATGTAAAGAGAGTAAGTAGTGATCATCTTTCTTTTTTTTTTTTTTGGTGGTGGTGGGTGGACAACAGGGATTGAAATCAGGTGCGCTCAAACACTGAGCCACACCCCCAGCCCTATTTTGTATTTCATTTTATTTTGTATTTCATTTAGAGACAGGGTCTCACTGAGTTCCTTAGTGCTTCACTTTTGCTGAGGCTAGCTTTGAACTCAAGATCCTCCCGCCTCAGCCTCCTGAGATGCTGGGGTTACAGGCATGCACCACCATACCCAGCTCATCTCCACCTTTGATCTCTCATATATTCTCTGTCTTCTTCCTTCTCTGGTTTCTGTCTCAAGGAAGAATAATTTCAGATCCCTAAATAAGTAAGAAACAGGATATTTAGCTAATAGGAGGCAACCATGGCAGACGGGAGAGTAGGGAATGGCGGGAAGTGGAGGCCTTTCTTGTCTTTTGTTGATGGGCTTCAGTTACACCGCAGCTCTGAAGGAACCAATCTCCAGCTACCACCAGATCTCCTCACGTTGTTGTCCCAAAGGGCTCCTACCCTTGCCACAGCTCCCCAGGTGAACTTCTGACTTCTGGGTTCTGCCAAGTCTGTCCAGTCTTTGAATAAACTAACTAACCCATCTTTGGCTTCTCAACTGTTAGATCCCAGCATCGAATTTCCTCTGCTTTTTAGACATAGTGTGGTTTCTGGTGTCTTGAATGGATCTTGACTGATTCAGGTATTTTAAAAAGTCAAATGTTTCCCATTTCATAATATGGTCCACAAGGGATTTTCTTTTGTGGTTGTTGAAGATTAAATGAAAACATTGATAAATTTCAATGATTTATATCTTCTGTATGTTAAAAGACAAATAAAAGACATGAGTCCAAAGTTAGAAGTATTTTGTCAGTCTTATATCTAGAGACTCCATTCATGAATGCAAAGTTTCTATCCTTTTGGCTTTCTTTACTCTACCTTGCCATAAGGAAGGGGAATGGAATGAGTTGTAACCTTCACTCAACAATTGCTCACCATTAAAAGTAGTAGACCAAAAATTCAGGTGCATAGTCCAGTTCATTCTGTGCTAGCTCACAGTATGCCTAAGGGTTGAAATAGAACATGATGTCAATTCTTCAACACCTATTTCATCCTGTTCAGTAACACTACTCCAAGTTGGCACCTCATCTCATACACCATTGTTATTCCATATCAGAAAGCAATGCTAAGATTGGATAGATTTTGTTTAGGTGGTGTGAAGGGCATCAACCTCATTAACATATGTGCTGAAGGTTTTTAACCAATAATGTTGCCATCCACCTGTTTCTGAAGTCTTATTACATGCCCAATACCTCATGGATTTTTTTTTTTTTTTTTTTTTTGGTTTTTGGTTTAAGGTTTGATTTGCTGATATTAAGCTCTGTAATGCATTCTTTATTCACAAAGGAATTTTTAATTAAGTTCATGTAAGCATAATCCAACATTTCTCATTGGGTGTAGAACCAAAATAGTTATCAGTGATCCTAGCAAATATTTATTCGCAACCAATATCACAAAGGTATTGAAATGATAGTTTCTAAATGAGGATTTTCAAGTTTTTAATGCATTGAGAAATAAAACAAAAGAGTGGGATATATACTCCAAAAATAAACTTTGTATCAACAAATAAATGTTATGATGATAAATACAATGATGACAAACACAATAAAGTAAGAGATTCAAATGGACCAGATATGCAATCCCAAGAATGGGATGCCCTTTCCAACCCAAATATGGTGACAGGGACTACTAATGGCTAACCCTGATCCCCCACCCCTCCAGTGAGGTAGCAACTTTCTCGAGAAGGACAAAGCAAAATGCTGTTCTGTGTGACAACTGGAGCCCTAAAAGGAAAATCTGTCAGTCCACATCCCTAAGAAGAATGAGGGTGAAGGAAAGTTGAGAGAGCAGGAATGACAACTTATTAAGTTCCTTCTACTTAAAAATAATGCTCAGAAGAAGCAGAGTAGGATTCACCTCAATATGTGGCAGATAGGGATTCCTAACATAGTTGTAACAATCAGAGAATATGCCAATAATACATAATTTACTACAACAAGTCAACCAGTATTCTGAGATTTTTTTCCTTATGTAATCTTTTTAAACCTCACAATAACTGTTTAAGTTAAGGAACATAATCACATTTTCCAGTTTTGAAAAGTGAAGTCAACAGAGGTTAGGTAACTTTTACAAGGTAATAAATCTCCTAAGTAAGAGATCTGAAGTTCAAATTCAAGAGATCTGTCTCTACCCTCTGCAAACCTCAGTCTTACATATTATATTAATTTGATAACACATCATAAAGGAACTCAGAGTTGGTAGAAATCACAACTGCTTGAGTTTTCTTCAAGAAAATGGTGAAGACATTGCCAGGTGGTGGAGAATCGGTGTGGTGTTCAATTGTGAAATGAAACTTTTCTAGAAGGGGGGGCAACCCTCAAAAATGTGTGGCGATCACAAAGCTCACTATAGCAGGAATGGCAGCATTTGATACTATGTGATTTCAGTTCTTTTGAGATGCTTGCTTGTGGAATTCACCACCACTGTAAGAAGCCCAGGCCACAAGTAGACATGGTGTACAACTGTTTCATACAATAGCCCAACTGAGGTCGCAGTTTTGTGAGTGCAAAAGCTGATTTTTTTTAAAGATTTTTTTTTTAGTTGTAGATGGACAAGTACCTTTATTTTGTTGATTTATTTGTATGGGGTGCTGACGATCGAACCCAGTGCCTCACACCTGGGAGGCAAGTACTCTGCCGCTGAACTATAACCCCAGCCTGCAAAAGCTGATTTTGAGAAAGCAAATGTTGAAAGTCAGTATCAAATGTTAAAGCTCTAGCTCCAGCCTTTGTCAAAGCGGAAATGCATGAGAGAACCAGAACCACCTGGTTGAGCCTTATCAACTTCCCAAACTATAAAATAAAATAATAGAATAATGGTGTCTTAATTACTAAGTTTAGGGATTATTTGTTACACAGCAATAGATAACTGGAACACCATGGTGGCTAGTTTATTTTTAAATTTCAGTTTCTTTCTTTTTTTTTTTTTTTTTCTTGGACTACAATTATTTGGAATTTCTTCCTATTACTTTGTTTTAATAAAAAAAATTGTCTTAGATGACTCCCCATCTAACCCTTCTATAAGTTCTAATATGCTTATTAAAGTTTGATTTTTAATGCTAATTCCTTTACCTTATTGTTTCTTCTTTTTCTTCTGTTTGATACCATTAATGTATCATTTTGTAATTAATACAAAGATGAAACCTTAGCTAGGTAGGTCCCTGGTTAGAAAAATCCCAACATACGATCAAGCAGTTTTCTCTGTATTAAGTATATGTGAAAATATCAGAACAAATTATTTGTAAGCAAAGTTAATTGCTTATAAAAATAATGCTTGGGGCTGGGGCTATGGCTCAGCGGTAGAGTGCTCGTCTCACATGTGTGAGGCCCTGGGTTCGATCCTCAGCACCACATAAATAAAATAAAGGTACTGTGTCCACCTACAACTAATAAAATATTTTTAAAAATATAATCCTTATTTACAGATTATTTGTAAGCAATGTTAATTGCTTATAAAAATAATGCATGAGGTGGAATTATGCTCCGAAAATTCCACTTATCCACACAAATTTGAAGACAGAGCCAGGGATACAAATTTTCATGATACATAAGGAAAAAAAAAATAGAAAATTGACTTGACAGAAGTGTCCCAAGTGAAAACCAGAAAAACCAGGGATAATATCCATTTTTGGCTTTCTCTCCCAAGTACTATTTGTGAATTGGATTCATTGTCATTGGCATCCAACAAGAGCAAACGTAATTAAATCTTCAAAGAGTAGCTGTAAGCCTTCTCCCCGCAATGTTGAAAGTTCAGTATCAAATGTAAAAGCGAGCATGAAGTCATGAAGTAAAAGAAAATAAGATGATCTGTCAGTTTACAGTATTTTTAGGTGACAATTTTGCTTTGTTTTTTTTCCAAATGGGAAAGGAGTGCTCACACCCCTTTCTGCCTTCTAGGCTTTCTGCCTGTGGGTGTTGCATAGCTGTCCCTTCTTCAACTAACCATGTCTGAGCAGGACAGCTGACCTTCAAAAGTAAATATGATTAAAGCTGAACAAATCAGGTAATTACAATAAAAACACGGCTTGACAAGCGACCTCTGGACAGAATTAGTGTTCCGTATACACACTACACATTCAATTAAAGTGATTAGGAAGAGAGTGCAAGTAAAGCCTTTACCTGAGATTTTTAAGGTGCCAATGATCTCTCTTCTTGATATGGATTAAAGAAGAGATCAGGAGGAAAGGAAAATATCCAATGACTCTATGCAGACTTGTTGCCCCTTAAATAGGGAAGGGTGTAGAGCTTCCTAGAGCCTAGGTGTGTCTTATATTTTAAAGGATTTTTGTTCTGTTTTATTCTAACATCTTTATTCAGATTCCAATATAATGAGTTAATCATCTATAATTACCCAAGATTTCTTATTATGCATCTGTGCCTTTGACTTATTGTGTAAATATTATGTCATGTTCATTTAAATGAAATCTCACATTCTGCTATTTTGACCAACCAATGATAAATGATTGCTTACAGAATCAATCAAATTTGCATACTAACACCAGAGAAAGTATTAACTCACTCTTATTTCTTTTTAAAATTTGTATAATAATAAAATCTTAATAAATGAGCCAATTAAAACTGCCCTTACAATTTTATTTTGCCAGACTTAACACACACACACACACACACACACACACACACACATATAATTGAAATTTTGTTTTGATATTTGATGTTGTATCAACACAGGAAAATAAAGTCAAACTACATAACTTAATTCTTTGTATTCAAAAACAACATCTTGTTATTGCATTTGAAGAAAACATATTTATTTTGTTTGGATTCTGTTGTTATAAATTTCCATTGTTGAAAGTTACACTAAATTCCCGAATATTCATGGTCTGCTGGTATAGCTACAAGAACAGGTTGATCAGATTGAGGTCATGGTGGTAGGCTTTCATTCATGTAGTCCAAAATACAAATGTGGAGTTATTCGGGTTTTAAAGGCAACTATATCGCAAGACTCAATTTTAGAAAAGACTGATTACTATAGCATCAAGTTTTACTGGATAGTTTAAGAAATTCTGAAAAAAAAAAACTACATTTTTTCATAATTTTCAAAATGGACACCATTTTGGCAATTCTAAGATCAGTCATCTGAAAGTAACAGTAATCTTTTCTCTTAGGATTTTTTTAGTAAGTTCCTTTCTGTGTGTTTTTGCATAATCAAGATAGTATTTATTAATATTTTTTAACTCATGTTATGGTTACTTTATAAAATATATCATACCAGTTTGAGTTTTAGTTGTTTTAACTAAATTCCACATTTTATTTTCTCTTTTAAAATTTTTAATTGACATATGACAATTACATGCATTTATGGGGTTCAATGTGATAATTCCGTTCATGTGTATAATAACATGCAATGATTAAAACTGGGTAACCAGCATTTCAATCTCTTTAAACATTTATCATTTCTTCTTGTTGAGAGCCTTCAAATCTCTCCTTTCTGTTCCTTCATAAAATGTATAATAAGTATTTGTAAACTATGGTCACATTACTGGACTTGGAACACTAGAATTTACTCCTTCTACATAGCTTTTTCTTTGATATAATCCACATTTCCAAGGTTCTGTTTCTCACCAATTCTACTACTCAGAGCAAATTATGATGTATCCTTGGCTCCAAACATCTCTCTGCTAACACTCAGGTAATATCCTCTGCCTGATTTATCACAGTTTTTTTTTTTTTTTTTTACTAATTAAATTATTTAACATAACTGAAACTACTTTTTAAACTGTTAAGTGCTATAAAACTCAATGATGCCATTACTGTACTACAGTACACATTTAACATATGTCTAAAGTATAAAATAGAATTTACAAAGAAGGTGTATGTTAACCCTTAATTTGAATTCCTAAAATCAAGGGCTGTTCAAAAAAAAAAGTTCTCTCACTATCCAAGTGATTATCTCAACCACGTTTCAATGGATCAGAAAAAAAAAATCAATCATACTTCAAATACCACTGTTAATACTAAATGATATGAGTACATGTATTTGTTTTATATGTCAGTACCCAGCTCTGCAATATTGTAAATTAAAATTACATTTTCAAGCATTTTGTCATAAATAATTTAAATATACAGTGAACTTCTTACATACTCCACCTTGTTAACATTTACTTACTTCTTTTATCACATATGGATCCATCCACAAATCCATCAAGACTTTACTCTCATAAAAATATAGAATGTTGCCGGGTATGGTGGCTGACGCCTGTAATCTCAGTACTTGGGAGGCTGAGGCAGGAGGATCTTGAGTTCAAAGCCAGCCTCAGGAATGGCGAGGCACTTAGCAACTCAGTGAGGCCCTGTCTCTAATAAAATACAAAAAAGGGCTGGGGATGTGGCCCAGTGGTCGAGTGCCCCTGAGTTCAATCCCCAGTACAAAAAAAAAAAAAAAAAAAAAAAAAAAAATATATATATATATATATATATATATATATATATAATGTTACATGTTGGAGCTTCTTAAATAGCACATGATACATCCTCTTCCTTTTCTAGGTATGGAAAATAAATGGCATGACCTGCAAACTCTGAGATTCCCAGAGCTGAGCTTGCTTGTTTGGAATTTTGTTGTTGTTGTTAACAAAATCAAGTGGAAACATGTTTTAAATAAAATCAAGAAGAAACATATTTTTCTATATCTGTACTACATATCGGATTTTCTGTAGAGAGAGCTGTGAAGAATCAGAACTCATTGCTGAATCCCAGCAAGCGATTTCTATAAATGCATCTACATTTGGGTGACAATCCACTTCTCCTAACCTTTCCCATCATTCAGTCAAGTACTAGCATGTGAAAAATTGCATCTGTCAGAAATGTAAAAATAATTATGCCCACCTTGGTCTTTTCTATTTAATAATTTGGGCCATGGATTAGTAACCTTTGTTTTGCCTACTGTGCAGTCATAAATTACTTTTATAGATCAAGAGAACTTGAACTTTCAAAAGTGCTGTTTTAGCTTAAAATGTTATGATGTAGATATTCTATTTATATAAGAAGAAACTAGTGACAAATATTTTAAGCACTTTTTTTCATTCTTCATTCAAATTTTATTGCCACATCGTTGGGTTTATTTCTTTTCTCAAAACAGTAGAAAACCAGTCGAAGACTGCATGACTACATCTGCAGATACTATGTAACTAAACAATCATAAAATAAAGAATCCAGGACTCTCGAGGTAATGTAAATGGTTCACAGTGCCATCAACACCATTTTGATCACTTAATGTAGATGGATTTCAGGACATTCGTTTTGGACACTTCAAGTCCCATTCAATACTTTGTCATGATAGTTGATATATTAAATAACTGCCATTTTGATTAAACTAGGAAATGCAAGTGCACTTTCAAATATCACTTTAAAGGTGACATGTTCTAGGTTACTATTGCTTTTGTCGGGTTACTTGGGTAAGAAAAAAGAGAAAGTCCACATAAACACGAACAGATTGTCTGCTATTTAAACTACTACACCTAGCTGTAGTTTGTTTATTATTTAATAATTCCATCTAATAATATTTCAAATTTGGTTTTGTAGCTATTTTGGGATTCAATATTTGATAACTCCTTAAACAACTTTATATGATAAACACATGAGTCCTTTTAAAGCACTCTTGACTGTTGTAACTTAAATGTCTAAAGTATAAAGGGTTTATGTGAAAATTTGTTTCTATATTCTCATGTGATAAACATGGTAATTGTCAGAACACTGCAAATTCTTCAAAATAGCTAAAAGTATTTTTCTCATAGTCCTCTAAATATTCTGACAAAATAAATATGCTGTGTTTCCTTTACTTTATTTTGCTCATAGGGAAATCAAAGCATTAACACAGGTCACATAATTATGCCAAAATTTACATATGAAGTTCAGGGAAAGTCATTTAGGAAAACGTATCTTTGGACACAGAATATTGTTCCATTATGTTTTAGCATGCACATGATACTAACCAATTCTATACCTTCTTGAAGCACCAGTCAAGAAAGCAGCATGATCTTTGGTAACAATGATAAATCTATTTTTCTCCTAGTTCCTAGCATACTGTTTATATTTTTAAAAAAAATGATAAATAATTGTGGAATCATCAAATGCAAGAGAATGAAGAAACAAATGAGTGAGAAGGCTGTCTGAGTATATCACTCTTATTTTGTACACTCTGACAAGGATTTTAGAGGGATGTGTTGTTTTGCATTTGTGAGGTTCATTTTATTTGTTGTCAACCTGACTGGTTTAAGGGATGCCCAGATTGCTGATGAAATTCCATGACTGGGTGTGTTCTTAAGGATATGTCTAGAAGAGTGTAGCATTTGAAATGGTAGACTTAGTAAAGAAGATTCTCACCAACAATATGGGTGGCTCATCAATTCCATTAAGGTCCTGCATAGAACAAAATAGTGGAGGAAGTCTGAATTTCTTCTCTGCTCGAGCTGGGACATTCACTGGTGCTCCTGGTTCTAGGGTCTTCAGGCTGGAATTTGGATTTGACACCTCTTGTTTTCTCCCTGTTGCTTCTGCTCTGATTGTCACGACTTCATCATTGAACCAGGACTGAGCTCATTGGTGCCACTGGGTTCCAAACCTAATGGAATTATATTACTACTTTCCTGGGTCTTTAGCTTACATATGGTAGATGTGGGGACTTCTCAGCCTCCATAATTATGTGAACCAACTACTCATAATAAATGTCCTTTTATTGATTCTGTTTGTCCGAAGAACCCAGAATAACTCAGCCTCTCTAGCAGTTTGATTTTTCCACCTATTCTTTTTTTTTTTTTTTTTCATTTACATTAATGGGGCCCATCCTTGAAAAAAAAAAAGGGCGACATTATCCTTGACATCCTACCCTCTGGTCCTGCCTATGGGAAATCCTCCACTAAGGCCACTGCAGGTCTGAAAGGAAATGGGTGACAGAAAAGTTTCATGAAGTTGTCAGATTGACAGCTGAATCTCTCAGAGCTGGAATATCAGTAATCCTCATAATGCCACATCCGTCAACAAGATGACTGATGAGAAATGACATGCAAAGAAGAAAGATTCCCTGAACAGTATCTTTGAGTAATTATCTGTTTGTAGACCTTGACCACTCCAAAATAATGTAGGAAATTTCTAAACTGGAACAGCACTTGGGAAATAAAAGCTCCCTAACTTCTTTTACATGTTGATTTCTCTGCTTGTTACGATACGTGGTTTTGTCTCTCTAACTTCATGATGAAAGATGTCTGGGTATTGGCCAATAGTAGAACCCCTAACTGAGATCTTGCAACACAATTTCCTTGGGAAACATTTGTTGATGTAAAACTTGCTTGCTCTGTTTGGTTCAGTGCAATGGAAACAAAAGCTTTATTGTTCATTAATCAGTTTGTGATTCTATTCTGGTCCATAGCTCCAAGAATTATATCTCAAAAGTCTTTGAATGTAGTAGCAATTATATTAAGCATTTCTATTTATCCTAATTCAAAGCACTCACTTCACAAAAGTTTATGCCTGCAACCTACCACTTATGGTCAACATAACTTTTCAATTGTCATTCAACTTTGTTTGCTTTTTAAATTTATTATAGTACATCACCTTGGAAGTTTGACAAAATGATGTTTATTAGTTTCATGCCTGGGTGACTTGATGTTCTGTGGTTGGTGTGATGTCATTGGCACAGTGCATGCTGGGATGTTATATCAGATGGGAAAAGAACGATTTAAGCCTTGACTGAGAAACTCTGAAAGCAAAACATATGAGGTAACCTTCCTCTTGTAGCCTTTATCTGGGCCATTCAGCATGAAATCAAGTTATGACCTATATAGTTTAACTGTACTGTACCTCTGGAAACAAACTTTGATCAACTAATTTTCTTCTGTGGAATGAAGACTAGCTTTTGGAATGAACTTTACCCACCTTTCGGAAGACAGAAAAGCTTTTCTTATCTTTTAAGAAAAATAATTATTTCCATTACCTATGTGACTTGTATGCATCCCACATAATTAGGATTTTTTAGAAGTCTTCTCCTTTTCTGCTTTCTTCTCCCCTTTTTTCTCAATAAATTTAGCTGTTATTTTTAGTTCACTTACATGAGGAAACAGAGAATATACTGTATTACTTTAGTGACCATAGTAAATTGGGACATTTAAAATCCTACATTGAATGAGATTTTGTTCCAATATTAAGTCTTTTGCAATGCTGCTGGAGCTAGAGAAGGGGCAGGGTGCCTTTCCAGGAGGCTGATCTGCTAAGTTCAGATCCCTGATTTCAATAAAATCTTTAACTTTTTGTTTTGTTTGTACAGTTTAAGAGGAAGTTCAACTATTCCACTGTTATCATAACCAGGTGGCAAAACTGAATTTCAGAAAGCAGAATAGCCCAAGATCTCAAAGGGCCAAGTGTCCCTTATTTTACCACCTGTTGTTTCTCTATAAAGTTCTGAGTCATGCAGTCAAGAATCCAGTGAGCCTGCAGTCACAGATATTCTACAAGCGCAGGACATAGGATTTATCTAAATGGGTGGCCACTGTGAACTTTCATCCAACACGTAAGGATAGTCTAGTAAGTACACAGCCCGAGATGAGTAGACACCCAGTTTGTAGGACAAAGGCTCTTTGCTCTGATGCTCAATGATAATGGCCTCTAACACAATAGTGTTCTCATGTCTATTGTGTTGCTGGTGGGAGCAACTCTGGTGACAGGCCACTGTAGGGAATCAGTGTTCTAGTGGGAAATATCCTAAATGTCCAGGAGACCTACTGGAATCTGAAATGGAAAAGCAACAGCAATATACAGGTGGATATTTAGTTCATCAATATCTGAGAAATTTGTGCAATTCTCAGAGTGCTTCTATATGACAGCAATGTTTCTCAATACTTTAAGCCTGGAGTGTTTCCTTTTAGGTACCTAAAATTATTTCTTTTACTTGAGGAAGTATCTAAAGATACATACTCTTAGGGTCCTACTAACAATGACTTACCAATATGTATACTAGAAAGTTTATCTCCTACAAACCATCCCCGGTGAGGAAACGTTATAAAGGGTTATTTCTATAGTTGTTCAAAAACTACATTATCTCTTGTTTTGACCAAAAATATGATACTTTATATGCTTTTTCAAATTACCTGTAAACCAAGATTCCAAAAGAATCCAAGAGTTTGTCATGTTATGTGCATATGCGAATATCACAAATGAATCCAACTATTATTTATAATTGTAATGCACAAATTAAATAAATAACCCAATAGTTTAAATTTTCATTGTCCTTTGAAGCCATTGTTTTTTCTCTTTAACTGTGATTTGATAGGCAAGATAAAATGGTTTTCAGTTTCTCAGTGATTTAAGAGATTTTAAATTGTATTGCATTCAACTGAGCTTTTCAAGGGCTTATTATTAAAATTATCATCTGGGAAAATACAGTAAAATAGAAAACTTTGCTTAGGTTAAGCCAGGTGAGCATATCTTGCCACAGGTGATGAGTTTCTCTTCTTTTCTCCCCTTATGTATGCATACCCTTTCCCACAAATTCTCAGCTCCACAGCATCCTTTTTACCAGACTTATCCAGCCTTCTCAAACAAACTGTGCTGCAATTAACATATCAAAATTGTTGTCAAGAAGAAAGGGCTCCATGATTAACTAAGGAAAAGCATGGTAGATTAAGGAATTGCATTGAAGGAAGAGCACCATCAACTCCCGAAATTAACAAAATGAAGCATTCTATTTTCTTCAGGCTTTCTCGGTGACTTTAGTCAGTTTTCCTGTATTGTGACTCTGCTAGGGGTCACAATTGCATCTTTCCAATTTTAACAAGCCAAAGCACATTTTTTCTAGGAAACATATTAGAGATGAATGTTTTGCAGAATGATATTCAGAAAACCTTGATCTATCCCCTTCACAACTTGGCATTCTATTTTATTTCCTCTAGTAACCACTGTAAATATGTGCTATTTGTGTGTGTGTGTGTGTATGTGTGTTCAGTGGATTCTCCCAAGTGTAAGTGATTATCTGACACCTGCTTTTTACATGCTTCTGTAATAATATGTAGTGATCACTCTTTCAGAATTATATAGCCACTTCCATGTTTAGAGCAGCACCATTCACAACAGCCCAGCTATGGAACCAGCCTAGGTGGATACGGAAAATCCTGTGTTCATGCACAATGGAGTTTTACTCCACCAGAAAGAAGAGCGAAATCATGACCCTTGCTAGTAAATGAATGGAATTGGAGAGCATCATGCTTACATGAAATCAACCAGACCCAGAGTGTCAAGGTTTGGATGTTTTCTCTCATGAGGAAGCTTGATCAAAATAAGTGGAAAACCAAAAGAATGGTTGGGGGAAAGTTCCATGAATATACAGGAGATCAGTGGAACAGAGGAAGGTTAATGAAGGGATGGAGGAAGGATGAGAAAAGGGAGGAAAGGTGGATAGACTCTGACTAACTTTTCCATTTACATATATGAATATACCACAGTGAATTTCACCTTTGTGTATACCCATAATGCACTAATTAAAAAAAAAAACTATATAAAAATAGAAGGAAGATTAGTAGAGTAAAGGGAATTATGGGAAGGAGAAGGGGATGGAAAGGGGAAGTACTAGGGGTGGAAGTGGAGCAAATCATAGTCCATGTTTTTATAATTATGTCCAAATGAACCCCCATTATTTTGTATATCTATAATACACTAATAAACAGAAGAATTATAAATGATATAAAAGAACAAGGTATATCCATAGCTGATGGTCTCTTGAGTCTTGATTTATGTCAGCAGAGCACAGTCGATTACAAACATGAATATAGATTATTTATCTGTTCTTAGTCAAGATAAACAATTGATATTTTTTCATTCCATCAAAACAGTGCATTATATACACGTGCATGCACATAATTCACGATTACAGCTCCTCAAAATGCCACTCACAATATTCCAATCAATAACTGCATTGAAAAGCCAGCATATTTATTGAGTTATGATAAATGAAAAATATTATGCTACGCTGAAGCAAATTAGGAGAATTATAGTTGACTTTCTTTTGTTTAATATCTCAAGAAAATAAATTGCACTAATTCTCCAGAACTGTTTCTCAACTGTTCATTCTAACTAGATAAAATCAACATGCCTGTTCAGAAGCCATTTGTTTTTTATTAGGTGCAAGATGTTTTGATCTCATGAGATGTAAGTCCTTTGGGGACTGCTCCCACTGATGGTAGTTCATGCCTCTATCATCTCTTAAAAAATAAATCTGCATGATATAATGTGCTCTATCTAAATCTATTTACAGAAAATTTATACGAAAAATTTGCACTAAAGATACAACTTAGAGTTTTTCCATGGCTAACAAAAGCCTTCAGGATCCAAAATTTCAGTGGTTACAAATCCATAGTTTATTGTGTGATAAGCCTACAAGATCACTGCAACATGAAGCAAGGACATTTATTACATTTAAGGACCATCTCACAAGAAGAGGCCTGCAAAAACCACAGCTCCCATTGTTCTCCTTCTGTGAGGGCACTGCTAGAGGACCTTTCTCTTTTGATTCACCAACCACTCACCTGAATATGGAATATCTAGAAACCAGTGAGTTCAAAATGAAATTTTGGCAGGAATGTCTCACACTCTGCCAGCTACATAGGCCTATTCTTCCTAGGTAACCAGTCCCACTAGCAGAGCTATTTGGAATCTCTCTGAGATCAGCTACAAATCCTGGGCCCTATTGTTATCAATAAACAATGCAGGCAAGCCATGCTTTGGAGCTAGCTGTACCTTCAAAACAATTCAACCCAATTTCAGATCTGTTGGAATCACAGCATAAACACATTTTGAGAATTTTCCACTTACCAGTACGTTGTAATGTGACAGCATCTGATTTGACCCTTCTCAGTATTGTATTATTTCTTCATTAAATTAGTTAAGAAAAAAAGTTTGAACACACACGTAGATTGTTAATTGGACTGGATTGAGAGATGGCTAGCAAATTAAGCACACTTGAGGGTGTTTCCAGAGATCTTGACATGTGGGTCAGCAAACAGAGTGGAAAAGACCCAGCCTGAATGTGGGCGACACGGTCCAATAGGCTGGGGACCCAGATGGAAGGAAAGGCAGAAGGAGAAGATTGCAGGTATGGAAGCTCAATTCTCCTTGAGCAGGTGCACTTCTTTATTCCCCTGCTGCCATTGATTGCAGACATCAGACCCCAGAGACTTGAGCTTTTGAATGAGTATTTGTGCCAGCAACTCTCCAAGGACCTTCAGCCTCAGACTGGGACTGCATCATTGGTCCCTCTTGTTCTAAGACTCCAGCTCCTTGCACTGAGCAGCTACAGATTTCTGTCTTTCCAGCCACAAATGGCCATTGTGGGACAATCCACCCTCTGAATGTACAAGCCAGTCTAATAAATCTTATAATCTCATGTACATTCCATTGGTTCTATTTCTCTAGAAAACATGACTAATACAACTTATTTAGCACTTATTATAATGCCCAACATTATTTTTTAAGGATTTTCCACGTATCATCTCATTTAATATTATCAGAGTCTAACCTAAGGAATGTAATAGCAGAATGAAAACTTTTTCAAAATTATAAATATTTCAGACACAAAAAACTTGAATGCTACAAACCCTTATATTCACCACATAGTTCCTATCATTTACACTTTAATACAGTATTGATTATATGTATCTGCCTATGCATTTCCCTGTTCATCCATCACTCTTATCTTATTTTTTGATGCATTTAAAAATAAATTGTGGGTATTGGAACCATTTCCTTAAATATTCAGTGTTTATATCATTAGAGTTCAACGTGTGTTTACCATTTCATTTTTTTTTTTCTTGTGAAATTCACTATAGCAAAATGTACAAATCTTAGTATATATGCAACTGGTTTTAACAAGTGTATGTAGCTCTTTACCCCAAATCCTATCAGTAAATGGAACATCCCTTCACTTCCTGCACTTTCTAACTCAGTACTGTGCCCATGATCTCAATGGCTATGCTGTATTGAGTTTTTACAGAGATAGATTCCTTTTGACTATTTCATAACTTTATATAAAAGGAATCATACAATCTGTCCTATTTGTGAAAAGCTTCTTTTGTCCAGCATAATACTTTTTAAGATCCTTACATGTTTTATTAATTAGTAGTTCCCATTTTCAAATTGTTAGCAGTATTTCACTATGAAACACTTTGAGTCTGTTTTATTCATTTAACTATTGATAGGCAACAGGACTGTTTCCATCCTGTCTGTTATTTAAAAAAAAAAAAGCTGCAATAAATAGTCATTTATAATATCTTTGTGATTATAAATGCATTTGTGAGGATCTGCCTATGAGGTATCCCCCCAGAGCTGCTGTCAATGCTGGAATGTTTGGAGGTACAGTGATTGGTTTGTGAGAGCTGAATTCTAATCAGTCCCTCCTACTTTGAATGGCTGGGTGGTAACTGTAGGCAGATAGGGCATGACTGGAGGAGGCGAGTCACTGGGGGTGCATCTTCCCTGTTGCTTCTCCCAGCCTCCTCTGCTTCTTCAAGGTCATGACCAGAGTAGCTTCCCTCTGCCAGGCTCATCTCCTATTATGTGATGCCTCACCTTGAGCCCAGAGTGAAGGACTGGCCATCTAATGACTGAGACCTCTGAAGCCATGAACCCCAAATAAACTTCTCCTCCTCTAAGTTGTTTGTGTTGGGTATTTTGCTCACAGTGATGAAAAGTTAATTGAAACAATATCAATTACCTAATCATATACATATATACTATATAATTATAAACATAATAATAGAGTCTTTTAAGCAAATGGAATGGCTAGGTGATATGATAATAGGCTTATGTTCACTTTTTTAACTGCTAAACAGTTTAGAAGCATTGTACCATTTAACACTTCAGCTAGCAATATATAAAAATTCTTGTTCTAAATCCTTACCAACTTTTAGTATGGGCAATCATTTTAATTTTAGCCATACTAGAGAGTGTTCAATGGCATCTCATTGTCATTTTTTACTCAGATTTTTCTGATGTCAGTTTTCTCATTTTTCATGTACTCAAATGAATGTCTATGTGACTCATTTACCCTTTTTTTGGTCATTTTTTGGTCTTTATTATTGAATTGTACAAGTTCTTTACATGTCTTAGATATTAGACCTTTGTTTAATATGTGATTTCAAATATTTTTCCGAGGTAGATGATTTACTTAATTATTTTCTTATCAGTGTCTTTGAAGAACAGAAGTTATTTTAACTTAATAAAGTAAAATTATTTCATGTAAATTTTTGCCTAAGAAAAATTTGCTTATTCCAGGTTTTAAAGATATTCTTTTAAATGTTTCTCAAAAATATTATAATTTCAACATTTTTATTTATTGTTCTTTTAGTTTTTATTGTTACATTATAAAAAAATAATGGGATTCATTATGCCACCTTTGTACTTGCACATGATTTCATCAATCTTGTTACCCAATAGCTTCCCTTTCCCTTTGTTTCTCCCTCTCCCTGATCCACCTGATTCTCTTTCTATTTGTATTGTTATTTTGTATAGTGCAACATAATTACATATAAAAGTAGTATTCGTTGTGGTATGTTTGTACACAGATGTGGCACAATTTGGTAGATTTCATTTCCCAGTACTTCTTATGCCCTTCCCTCCTCCCTCCTTCTCTGCTTCCTCTCTGTATCAGGGTGGCTTCCATTTTCATGAGATTCTTATGTTATTCCTTTTCTTCTTTACCCCACCCCACCCTTCATTCTTTTCTTTATTCTAGCTTCCATGTAAGAGAGAAAACACTCTACCCTTGGATTTCAATTTTTATGTTCATGATTCACCTCAAATTAACATTTGTGTATGGTGTGAGGTGGGGATTAAGGCTTGTTTATTTCCAATTTTTTTTAATAATGATTATAGTACAATGTTTACATTTATCCATGAAGTATCTTTGGTTCCTGTGTTAAAAGGCCAACGATTGTATATATGTGAATCTATTTCTAGGTTCTTAATTCTCATTTGTTCATTTTTAAAATACTTATTCATTTACTATTTTCCTACACTGTCTTCTACAGTAACTTTATAGTAAGTCTTGAAATGAGGTAGTGTATTTTCTCTAATTTGTTCTTTATTTTCAAGATCATTTGGCTCTTTTAATTTTTTTTTTTTTTGCATTTTTAAGGCAATTAAAAAACCCTTTTCACAATTACCAAATATTAGTTATGATTACTATTTTATTGAATATATAGATCAATTTGGATACAACTGATATATCAATAATAATGATTATTATAGTCCATGAACATAATGTCTTTCCATCTGTTTTGATATTTATGTTTGTCTCTGCAATGTTGTGTGACTTTCATTGAGTGATTTGGTGTATGTTTTGCTATAGTTATTTTTAAGTATTTTTCCCCCTTGAGGAAGAAAGTTTACCCAAGTCAATTTAATTTAACACTGAAAAATTATAAACAAAACTTTCCCTGAGAAAACACCATAAATATGGAAGTCAATACATACACAAATAATTTTAAAAAGTATGGAATCTATCATACAGTATAAATACACAATTAGCAAAACCCAATACCCCCTCTGCAAGGACAGAACCACCAGTTCACACTCTGCCAAGTCTGGGTCTCCTCCACCTCTCACCTGGCCCTCGATGAAGTCTACCTCTTGTGCTCAGTCATGGTCCTTACAAAGGTAGACTGTACTCTCTGTGTAATAAACCTGCACTATCTGTAGTGGTGACAAATAGAGAAAATTTTCTTGGAGTGATTTAAAAGTACTAGTAACGACTTTCTAAATACTGAAGCTTGTGATAAAAAGGGTCAAATTCATGGGTGCCTCTCCTGCCTCTGGCTTCAGTGGGACCCTTAGTACCCACGGACCCTATAAAGACATAACTCAACCAGTACTTGAAAGCCTATGAGCTCCCTTCAGTCAAGTGTGAAGGTAAACCCTCAAAATGTCATGGACTTAAAAAAAAAAAAAAAAAAAAAAAAAAAAAAAACTGTTTATAGGCTTTAAACTCAACAGTCTGTTGGAGATTTATCAATCTTGTTTTTCTTTTTTATAACACTATTTTGTCTTTGTTAATTTTCTTTGTTCTATCATTTTATTGAATCCTCTTATTTATGTCATGTAAGATTTGTTTTGCTCTTCTCTTTTTAGTTATTTAAACTAAACCATAGTTCATGAATTTTAGGCTCTTATTATTTTTAAAATTTATTGATTGATTCTAATTTGTTACACATGACAGCGGGATGTGTTTTAATTCATAGTACATAGAGCACAATTTTTCATATCTCTAGTTGTACACAAAGTAGAGTCACACCATTCACGTCTTAAAGACCCAAAAATATGCTCCCTTCAAGAGACTCATCTCATGGGAAGACATCTACAGACTGCAGGTGAAAGGTTGGAAAAAAACATACCATTCACATGGACTGTGGAAACGAGAATGGGCTTCCATTTTCATATCAAATAAAGTAGACTTCAAGTCAAAGTTAATCAAAAGGGGTAAAGAATTACATCCTACTAATTATGACATCTAAGAGTTTCAACATGATTTAATTTAAAATGTTCCTTATGTCTTTATGATTTTGCCTTTGAACCATAAATAAAGAATGGTGCTATTTAATTTCTAAACACCTGGGGTTTTCTTGATATTGTTATTGTTTTTTCATTTTATTTCATTTTTGTCAGAAAACACATGCTATATGATTTCAGTCAATTTGATCATACTAAGGCCTGCTTCATGATCCAGCAAATAATCTAGCTCAATGAGCTATAAGCATTTGAAAAGTCAAGGTTGCAGCTCTTGTTTAGATCATCTATGTCTTTATTGATTTTTTTCTCTGACCCAGTTATTCTATCAACTGCTGAGAAAGCGGTGTAAACCTCTCCAACCATGATTGTGAAATTGTCTACATCTCCTACATCTCCTTTTAATTATGTCTGTTTACTTAATGTATTTAAAAGTTTTTATTAGGCACACATGCATTTATGATTGTTATATATTCCTGGTGAGTGGACCATTTTATTACGATTAAACATCTCATTTCCTCTCTTGGACCACTTTTGCTTCAAGTTGCAAGTATCTGATATTAGTTTAATCATTCCAGCCTTCTTGTTCTAATCCTTTTGAACCCTTATGCAATCAACCTGCCTGTGCCTTTAGAGTAAAGTGTATATTTTGTAGACAGTATACAGTTAGAGCATGATTTTTACCTGTTTTAGTAATTTCTAACTTCTAATTGAAATGCTTCTTATATAAATGTTTAATATGATTATTTGTATTCTGGATTTAGGTCTCATAATTTCTATATATGCCCTCTGATTTTGTTCCTCTCTTGCTCTCTCTTCTTTTGGAATTTTTAAATACATGCCTTTCCATAGTTTTACTGTGCATCATAATTATGCATAGTGATGATATTCAAGGTTGCACATTCATGCATGCACAAGATATAGCAATATAATCTGTCCAACATCATTCCCAATATTTTCCCTTCCTACTCCCTCTGGTCCCTGTTTTTTATGGATCTTTCTTCAATTTTCATAAGATATTCCCCCACCCTTCTTATTTTTTTCCACTCTAGTTTCCATATATGAGAGAAAACATATACCCCTTGATGTTTTGAGTTTGTATATTATTTAATGTAATGTTATCAAGTTCCATATTCATTTTTATTGCAAATGACATCATCTTATTATTCTTTTATGATGAATAAAACTCCAATGAATAAACATACTACACGTTCTTTATCCATTAATCCATTAATAGACACCTAGGCTGGTTCCACAGTTTGGCTATTGAAAATTGTGTTGCTATAAACATGGGTGATCATATATCACTATACTATGCTGATTTTAAATCTTTAGGATAAATACTGAGGTGTGGAATAGCTAGGTCATATGGTGGTTCCATGCCTAGTTTTTTGAGGAATTTCCATACTGATTTCTATAGTGGTTACACTAATTTATAATTCCACCATCACTGTTACTATATTCCTTTTTTCTCCACATCCTCTCTGACATTCATTATTGTTTGCATTCTTAATGACTCACATTTTAACTGGAGTCAGATGAAACTCTCACAGTAGTTTTGATTTGCATTTCCCTAATTGTTAATAATGTTGAACGTTTTTCATATATTTGTTGGTCATTTGTACTTCTTTTAAGAAGTGGCTGCTGGTTCATTTGCCTATTTATTAGTTGGGTTATTTGTGGGTGCTTTTGCTGTTAAGTTTTTATTTATTTTTTTATTTTTATTTTTTAGTTCTTTTTATTATGTGCATATTATTCTTCCATCAGAAGAGTAGCAAAGATTTTATCTCATTTTGTAGGTTATTTTTTCACATTCTTAATTGTTTCCTTTTCTGGGCAGAACTTTAATTTGATGTCATTGTATTTATTAATTCTTGGTATTATTTCCTGAGTTTGGGGAGTTCTGTTGAGAAAGACATTTCAGTCATTGCTGTGCCTATATGTTGAAGTATTGACCCTATAATTTATTCTAGGAGTTTCATAGTCTCTGGTGTAATTCCTAGGTCTTTGGTTCATTTTGAGTTAAATTTTGTGCAGGGTGAGAGACAAAGAAATAGTTTCATTATTCCACATATGAATAACCAGTTTTCTCAGCATCATTTGTTGAAAAGTCTGTCTTTTCTACAATGATGGGGCACTTTTTTTAAGGATCAGATGATTTATCTGTGTAGGCTTGTCTCTGCGACTTCTACTCTGTCCCATTCGTCTATGTATCTATTTTTATGCCAGTATCATGTGGTTTTTATGACTGTATCTCTGTAGTATAATTTATAGTCAGGTATTTTCATGCTTCTAACATTGTTGTTTGTTTTGTTTGTTTGTTTGTTGTTGTTGGTTGTTTTGGCTTAGAATTGCTTTGGATATTATGGGTCTTTTATTCTTCCAAATGAATTCTAGGACTATTTTAGAGAAAACAGAATTTTGATATTTTGATGGATAATTCATTGTATTGCTTTTGGTAGGATGGGCATTTTAACAATATTAATTCTGCCTATTCATGAACATGGGAAGTCTTTCCATCTTCTTTTGTCTTCTTTAATTTTTCTAGAGTTTTCATTGTAGGGTTTTATCACCTCCTTGATTAGATTTATTACTAGATTTCTTTTCTACTGAGGCTATGGAGAATAAAATTATTTTCCTGATTTCTTCTTCATCTGACTCATTATTAATGTATAGGAAAGCTATTGGATTTTGTACATTAATTTTGTAAACTGCTACTTTGCTGAATGTGTTCATTAGCTCTAGCAGTCTTCTAGTATAGGATCATATCATCTGCAGATAGTGACAATTCAATTTCTCCCTCTCCTATTTCCTTACCTTTCTAAATTGCCCTGGCTATATTTTCTAGTACTATATTGGATAGGAGTGACAAAAGTGAACATTCTTGTTTTGTTCCAGATTTTAAAGTACATGCTTTCAGTTTTAGCATATTCACTGTGATGATGGCCTTGGATTTTCTGTTTAAAGTCTTTGTGATGTTTATGTCATTTCCATATCCCTAGTTTCTTCTGCATTTTTATCATAAATGGGTGCTGAATATTATTGAAGGTTTTCTCTGCATCTTTTGACTTCCACATATTAAACCCTCCTTGCAACTCTGGAATAAAACCAATTTGGTTGTGTTGTACAATCTTCTTAATATGTTGCTGAACACAGTTTGTTAATATTTATTAAGTATTTTTGTATCTAAGTTCATCAGGAATATTGGTCTATAGTTTTCTTTTCCTGATGTACTCTTATTTGGTTTGGGTATGAGTGTGATACTGGCTTCATAGAATGAATTTTGAAATGTTCCATCCCTTCCTATTTTATGGAATAACTTGAGGAGTATTGGCATTAGTTCTTCTTTAAGGTTTTTTCAGAATTCAGCTGAGAATCCATCTGGACCCAGGCTTTTCAATAAAGAAATGTCAAATGTTCAAGACCAGCCATTTTGTCTTCCATCTCTGAGATTTTGCCTTCAGCATGGTTTATTTCTGTTAGAGTTTCCACAGAATATTTTAATTAATTTAGTGTATCTTTTATTTCCAAGATTTCTGTTTGGTTCTTTTTCAATATTTCTATCACCTTATTAATTTCCCATTTATACTGTATTAACTTCCTTAATTCATTCAGTTCTTTTTCTGTGTTCTCTTGGAATTCATTGATTGTTTTTATAATCATTATTTTTAATTCTTTATGTGGTGTTCATCCACTTTAATATCTTTGGAGTCAATTACTAGTAAATTATTAATTTTAGGAGACATCATGTTACCTTGTTTTGTATATGTCTTGGATTCCTATTGTGTTTTATGCATTTGCTGAGATAGATTTCTCTTCCATTTTTTTAGGGCATGGACTTCTTAAGTGTTCTAGGATATCAAGTTGTGGTAAATTTTTCAAATATTTTCAAAATGTTTTGTAGTATAGTCTCCCTGCTAATTAGTTACTTGGTGAATATCAGTGTAATTTTTTTTCAGTGTATAGTGTGACAGAGCTTGAGGATTCTACTTTCTCTCTAGATCACAAAAGATAAGGTCCCTCTTTTAGATCTGGCTATCTATCTATCTATCTATCTGGGGGTGGGGGAGGCAGGATTCCATCAAAATAAAAAAAAGAATGGTGGACTATATGAAGGGGATGGAGGGGGAAGAAGAAGGGATGGGATAAGGAAAGAACAGCAGAATACATTTTATCTAATTTCCTAGGTACTATATGAATATACCACAGTGAATCCCACTATCAGGTATATACACAAGATGCCAACTGTAAAAAATAAAAATAAAAAAACCCTAAAACTAAACATCAAAAACATCAGAAAGATCACTTTTAAAGTACAGGGAAAAGAACAGAGAGGGAGGAGGGAAGGAAAATGCTGGGGACTGAATTAGAGCAAATTATATTCCCTTCCTTTATTATGTCAAAATGAATCTTGTTATGTATAGCTAAAAAGAACCATTTTTTTTTCCTAAAAAAAAAGAAAGAAAAGAAAAAAAAAAGAAAAGGAAAAGTGGGAAACATTTTTCATGAAAAATGGAAAGAATTATCTCCACTGAGGTGGTGAAACCTGTTGAGGAGGCTGGCTGGTCATTACCTAGGCCCAGCTGTGTAGTCGCCTGAAGCGATGGCCGCTTGGAGCAAAGAAGCCGCGGGAAGAAGTTTTGAGACGAACTGGAAACAAACAGCTCTTTATTCTGGCAACTTTTCTCCCTGGCTCTAACTACACCCCGACACGCCGTCCACGCTCCTCTAACCTCCGAAATGGCGCAGACCTCCTCCGCAATCTCGCTCAAGTCCCTCGAGATCTCCGGCCAAGTCTCGCAAGATCCCGGGCCAAGTACGGAAGGCGCCAATGCCCAAACATGTCCAAAGCCAAAGCCCGTAGTCCACCGCAATTTAAGTCATCTCCCCAAACAGGGCTCCTGCATTTCCCCCCTTTTGTTTTAAAAGAGGTAATGCTCTAGGACGTCTATGTGCAACAACATTCTTACCCGTCATCGGATAATCAAGGCTGTGCCCTTGACTCCTGTCTTAGGTTGATATGTCGGCCACATGAGACTGTCCCGTGCGACTGTGCCTGTCTTAGGTTGTCCCCCTCTGGGGATCTTACCCGTCATTGGCTAACCAGCCATCCAATGGAGCCCTTTAGGATCGACTGTGTATGATGACTAACAGCCGTCCAATTGTGAGGAGATGTTGCGGCTTTAAGGCAACAAGCCTTTTGGTGACGAGCCAAATTGTATAGCATATCAAATTGTTTAAACAAATTATTTGCCCTAAGTTTCATCAAGTAACACACTGAATTGTCTGGACAAATGTCCGCAAGTCATTGTCCCGTAAAGTCCCAAACAATGAAAGATCAAAATGTCCATTTGTTATAACACGTTGATGTAGGAGGTCCCATGCATGTAGAGCAGAGGCCACACTGTTGGTGAGGTTGTTTGATATCCCTGCAGCTGTAAGCAGCAGACGTCTTTTTTATGTCTAGACAATGCCACCGGCAAATCTTCAGGGCCCGCTACCTAGAAACTCAAGCATCAATTATTAAAGGAAAGGCAGTGTTATTTCAGCACTGAGTGAAGAGTCGAGTTGTCAAACTAAAAAACAGAATTATTAGATTAGAAAATTAAAGTTGATTTCTGCTCATACACATTGTTGTTTGAGCTCACACAAACATAAGTTGTCAAAATATCATATTGAGAACAAAAGAAAGAAAGCTGAGGGTATTTACTGTATTAAAGATAGATTAAAGAAAAGCTAAAGGCACTTTGGAGAAATAATTTGTCAGCTGGAACCCTCAAGTCTCTGTATACACAGCAATTTTTTACCTGTTGAGATAATTGAAATTAATCAGCTATTAAACAAATGAAGTTAATAACAAATGAACAATCTTATGTCAAAACACCAAAATATTAGGTTATATAGCACTAGTCATATTGTTTGCTAAAGAGAAGTCCCAGGGATACCTATAATCAAAATTGAAAGTACCTTCATTTATAAAATTATTTACCTAAATTGAATACTCTTAACCTAAAATGAATTAAAGTTATTTGGATCCATATATATATATATATATTCTTTTTCATAAGCGCTTTGTTCTTTGTGACGTCACACTGGACAGACGAACAAACATACAAACATATATTTGTGACGTCACATTAACATGAAATGTAGACAAATGTACAGACATAAAGACATGTATAAAAAGAAAAAAATACAATTGTGTGCACACTAAAGAGAGATCTCCTCATCCCGGCCGGGAGGAATGACTCTTGAGTTGTGAAACATTTTGAAGGATACTTTTGAGGGAGTCATTCTATATCTTCATCTTGGTCTTCTTGATTTTGTAACTTTTTTATTAATCTTGATTCCTCAACAACTACATCTTGATCATTTTGATGTGGTACCTGCTTTATTAATCTAGATGGTATCCATATTGGAGAGGATTCGTGTTTTGGAAAAACACAAACAGATCCTCTCCCCCAAATTAATACTGGATCTGGACCCTTCCATGTACCTGAAAGAACATCCTTCCAGTAAACCAAGGGTTTATGTTGTTGGTGTGGATTCCAATGTCTGTCTCCAGCAGAATAACCATTAGAGTCTAAAGTTAAAAAATTTAAGGTAAACAGGGCAACTGCCAATCTGTCTTTAGGACTTTTCCAATTTCCTTCTTTTTGTTTTAATAACATAATTTTCAGTGTGCGGTTTGCTCTTTCAATAATGCCCTGACCCTGAGGATTGTATGGGATGCCTGTTTTATGGGATATGTTGAATTTTGCGCAAAACTGTTTGAAAGATGAGGACGTATATGCGGGGCCATTATCTGTTTTAAGCATTTTGGGGATGCCCAATGCAGCAAAAGCTTGTAAACAATGAGATGTGACATCTTTAACTTTTTCTCCAGAATGTAAGGAAGCAAAAATCATGCCTGAGCATGTATCTATGGTTACATGAATAAATCGCAATTTTCCAAAGCTTGGCTCATGAGTAACATCCATCTGCCACAAATGATTGGGCATTAATCCTCTAGGGTTAACACCAAAATGAGGATTGGGCAAATGTGTCATACAAGATTTACAATCTTTTACAATTGTTCTGGCTTGCTCTTTTGTAATTTTAAACCTACGTTGCAAGGTGGTGCTGTTGACGTGAAACTGGGAATGAAATGAAGTAGCTTGTTGTAGCGCTGAAAGTATAAATATTGTTTTTGTAAGTTCATCAGCCTTTTGATTACCTTCATGGAGGGGGCCAGGCAAATTAGTATGTGCTCTAATATGGCCTACGAATAGAGGTTCTTTTCTTGCCCACAAAAGTTTTTGTATTTGATAAAACAATTTAAAAGCTGGAGTATGAGGTGCTATTGGTCCTGCTAACTCTAATTTTGGGACAGCTTGTACAATATAGTGGCTATCTGAAAAAATGTTTATGGGCTGGTCTCTAAAATTTTCCAGAGCTCTTACCACAGCTTCCAATTCCACTAGTTGAGCTGATTTGTGTGCAGTTATGTAAGTCATATTTTCTTTTGTAGTGACTATTGCAGCAGTACCATTTGAGGACCCATCTGTAAATACATTAAATGCCTTAGGAATAGGTTGATTTTTTTATTACCTGTGGAAATATAATAGGATGATTAATACAAAAAGATAATATAGGAGACTTAGGAAGGTGATTATCAAAATTTGCAGAGGTAGAGCATCTAGCTATAGCCCAGTCATTATCGTTGAAGCATAAATATTCAATCTGTGACGATGAATAGGGAGTAATAATAGTAGCAGGGTGAATGCCAAATATTTTAGTAGAAGTTTTAAGTCCTTGAAGAATAAGTTTAGCCACCATGGAGGTATAAGATTCAATTATACTTTTAGGAGAGACGGGCAAATGTATCCATAATAAAGGCCCTTGTTGCCAAAATACTCCTGTGGGTGTATATTGTGAAGAAATAATAATCAATATCAGCGGTTGAGTTAAATCAAATCTGTCACAATGAGCTCCTTCGATGGCTTTTTCTACTAACTTTAAAGCTTTCCTAGCATCTGGAGTCAGTGTTCGTGGTGAGGATGGATCAGGGTCCCCTCGAAGGATATCAAATAAAGGTTTTAATTGGCCAGTAGTGAGGTTTAGTGTAGGGCGAAGCCAATTAATGTCACCCAGCAGTTTTTGGAAATCATTGAGGGTGGTTAAATGTTCTTTATTTATTAAAATTTTTTGGGGTCTAACAAAAGTATCCATGATTTTAAATCCTAAATATAATATGGGAGATCTAGTTTGAACTTTTTCTTCTGCTATATATAATCCGTATTTTTTAAAATTTTCTACCATGTCACTGAATATATTAAATAAGATTTTTTGATTAGGGTGGGCCAGTAAAATATCATCCATGTAATGTAGACACATGAGGTTTGGATAGTTATTTTTAATGGGTTGGATAGCCTTGTCCACATATATTTGGCATATGGTGGGGCTATTAGCCATTCCCTGTGGTAAAACCTTCCATTGATATCTCTGATCAGGGCCATTATTGTTCATAGAAGGAACTGAAAAAGCAAACCTGGGGGCATCCAGAGGATGTAGGGGAATAGAAAAAGAAGCAATCCTTTATATCAAGACTAATAACATGGAAACTTTTTGGAATAGCTACAGGATTCGGAAGTCCAGGTTGAGTAGGGCCCATGACTTGCATGGTTTTATTAATTTGTCTAAGATCATGTAATAATCACCATTTTCCTGATTTTTTCTTGATCACAAATATGGGGGAATTCCAGGGAGAGGTGGAAGGTTCTATATGTCCTGCTTCTAATTGTTCCTGAACTAGTAGGTGGGCCGCTTGTAATTTCTCTTTAGATAGGGGCCACTGAGGGACCCACACTGGCTTATCAGAAAGCCATGGTATTTTTAAAATTATTTTCTCAGTGGCCCCGAAGAAAAATGTCTTTTTCCTATATGATAATGATTTCTTTTAGGGTTACGCTTACCCTGTACTTTTTGATAATGATTTCTTTCAGGGTTAAGACTACCGTGTATATTTTCACATTTAACACCTGCAGGTTTGGTTGCAAGGTGTACTCCCATTTGTTGTAAAATATCTCTTCCCCATAAAGTAACTGGTAGGTTAGGTAAAACATAAGGCTGAAACGTTCCTTTATGTCCTTCATCATCCTCCCATTTTAAAATTACTGCACTTTTTTCTGGGAGGTTATTATATCCCAAGCCTCTTAAACTGGTTGAAGCTTTTTGCAGAGGCCAGTGTTTGGGCCATTGTCGTAAATTAATGATGGAGGAATCAGCTCCAGTATCTATAAGTCCCTCCATTTCTATTCCTTGGATTCTTATTTTACACATAGGCCTCCTAGTACAGTCTCGAACCCAGCAAGCCATGGGACTCGAATCAGTGGAACAAAATCTTGTATTGTTCCCTTTTTGAGGCATACTCATTTTAAATGAATTATGTAAATTTGGAAGGAGAAGCAGCTGAGCAATTTTATCTCCTTGATTAACAGAACTTATACTTTGGGGTGAGCTAAGCATTATTTTTATTTCCCCTTTGTAGTCTGAGTTTATTACACCTGGGGTCACTTGCAAACCTAATAAGCTTTGAGGACTTCGCCCGATAATAAGTCCTACAGTCCCTGAGGGAAGAGGTCCCCTGACTCCTGTGGGAATCAGTTGAACCCCCATTTCAGGTGTTAACACTATTCGGGCGGTGGAACAGAGGTCTAATCCTGCATTTCTTCCTGTTCCTCTGGTGAGGGAGTGGATGGGTAATAGGGGTTGTGTCGGGGAAGCATCTGAATGGATGCTTGAGGATACTCCTCTTCCAATGCCTCGTACATTTGTGGGCCCCGGGGCATTGGGCCCCGTGCCCCGTTTTTTGAATTCCTGAACAAAGGATTTCCATGGATGTCAAATTTTGAATAACATTTATTGGCCCAATGATTTCCCTTTTTACACCTGGGGCAGCAACCTGGAGCACGGTATGAATTTGGTCTTATTTCTCTTTTGGGATTTTGCCTAGAATAGCCTGATTGACTATGATAATTTTTCCTGGAATATCCTGATTGATTATAGTGTCTAGGTTGAGTCCTTGTGAAATTCTGAGGGGCAGCATCTCTAACAGCTGCTGCAATCATATTCCCTGTGACAAAGGCATCATTTATATCTTTACATAGTTGTATATATATGGAAAGATCCTTTTTATTTCTCCATGGCCTGATGGCTTCCTGGCAATATTTATTAGCGTTTTCATATGCTAATTGAACAACTAATGGCATAACTTGATCAACGTCTCCAAAAACTCTACCTGCAGTTCTCAAAAGTCGATCAGCAAATTCAGCATATGGTTCATTAGGTCCTTGAATTACTTTGGACAAGCTACCTTGTAGATCCCCAGGTCCTTGTACAGTTTTCCATGCCTTTAAGGCAGCTGCGTTTATCTGAGCATATACTCCTGGGGTATAATATTTTTGAACCTGTACGTCTGCGAATGGCCCTTCTCCTGTGAGCATTTCTATATTATGGTCTCCAAACCCTGCATCTGCATTTATTTTAGCTGTTTCTATACAAAGTTCTTGAAATTGTGATCGCCAAACCAAGTATTGTCCCCCACTTAATGTTGCTTTACATAGACGTTTCCAGTCTGAGGGGGTTAAGCTAAAGGTGTTAAGGGACTCCAGTATACTCAACGTGAAAGGAGCTTGGGGTCCATATGTCATTACTGCCTCTTTGAGAATTTTTATTGTTTTGAAATCTACTGACTGGTGGCCCCTCTCTCCATTTTCATATTCAAATACTGGCAGTTCCCAACGTATCTGTGAGTTACCCTCGAGAGCACATAAGCGCTCAGAAAGACTTTTTATTTCTATTTCTAGGGTATGCAAACGCCTAGTGATACCCTTCATATTTTCTGTAATAGATTCCACCCATGGGGGAGTGGAGGACATAGGTTCCTCCACTTGATGGTCCCTTATCTTGGTCTTCCTTAATTTCCTTTTGTTCATTTTTTCAGAATCACTTTTACTTAATTCCTCCTCACTACTACTACTCTCATTGGTCCTAACTGACTCAGTAACATCCTGAGTCCCGGATTCAATTGAGAGCATGTATCCTTGAACTATCTCTAATAAATCTTGAATAGCTTTAGCAGCTCGGATCTTTGTCATTTTTGAGCCCGCACTGATACTATCCTTACTGGCCCTAACTGACTCAGCCGAGGCCAAGCTTTCATGATCACTTTCACTTTTTTCCAAATTCTCCTCACTAATAACTGACTCAGCTATATCAAAGAATCCATCAAGAGCCTTGTACACTTGGGTCTTAGTTATTTTCGAACCCATTTTAACCGCTCTGACTAGAGACTCCTGCGAGGTTCCTCAGTTCTTACCTGCCGTGTCGATTCCCCGTCCGGGCCACCACCTGTAGTCGCCTGAAGCGATGGCCGCTTGGAGCAAAGAAGCCGCGGGAAGAAGTTTTGAGACGAACTGGAAACAAACAGCTCTTTATTCTGGCAACTTTTCTCCCTGGCTCTAACTACACCCCGACACGCCGTCCACGCTCCTCTAACCTCCGAAATGGCGCAGACCTCCTCCGCAATCTCGCTCAAGTCCCTCGAGATCTCCGGCCAAGTCTCGCAAGATCCCGGGCCAAGTACGGAAGGCGCCAATGCCCAAACATGTCCAAAGCCAAAGCCCGTAGTCCACCGCAATTTAAGTCATCTCCCCAAACAGGGCTCCTGCACAGCTGTCCTTCTTTTAATTTATTCTTTGGTTATTCTCTTTGTGTTGCTGCCAGCTGGAGTGGCCTAAAATAGAAGCTGTTGAACTAGCTCTCAGTTTCCCTTCCCATCATTATGAGGTAGATGGAATGGAAGTATTGTCTGCTGGAGTTTTGTTTTCACAGACCAGATCCATCCACTCCCAAGGTGGGGCTGCTGCAGAGCTCCTACATCTCTCCGATTTGAATCTCCCAGGGTACCATCTTCTCTGTGCCTATTTCACTCAATGTTCAGCCAGCTTCACCCTAGGCCACACAGTATGGCAATGTTTGCTATGATCTCCCGAAATCCCGCAGCAGCCAGCTGCACCTCAGCTCCCCACCTGCCAGTTGAGAAATGCAGAGCACTTTTCAAATAGCAGTTTGTTGCACAGCCTCTGGTGCAGCTAAGTCCAGGCTGCTTTCTGTTCCACAGGTTTTCTGTGCCACATGTGTCTGTTGTTTGTCTCTCTCTGTTTTTGTTATCCTTCCTCTCTGTGGTGAACCAGCACCACACCAGAGCTGCAGCTGACTTGGCTCCAGTGTAGTCTTTCTGTACTCTGTCTGGTATTGAATTTCAGTGAATCCTCTCTTTTAACCACCTCACTGAGAAGCAAGACTCCTGGTGTTTAACTCCTGAGCCACTGAGCAACTAGGAATGCAGTCTTCCCTTAATTCACCATTTTGAAATACCCTTTAAATACATTTTTAGAAATCAATTTTATATTATCCAATTTTTTAAAAAGCCATACCTCTTAGTGCGCTTTTTGTTGTAGTTATTATAGGACTTACAATATACACCCATAAGCTTTTTTATTATTATTATTAGGTATATATGACAGAAGAATGCATTTTGATTCATTGTACACAATTGCAGCACAACTTTTCATTTCTCTGGTTGTATATGCTGTAACATCGCACGGTATGTGCAATCATACATGTACCTAGGGTAATGATGTCCATCTCATTCCACCATCTTTCCTGCCCCCATGCCCCCTCCCTACCTTTCCCTCTCCTTTGCCCAATTAAAGTTCCTCCATTTTTCCCATGTACCCCCCGCCACTATGGATCAGCATCCACTTATCAGAGAGAACATTTGGACTTTGGTTTTTTGGGGATTGGCTTATTTCACTTAGCATGATATTCTCCAACCCCTAAGTTTTCATGGTTAGTTAAGTTTTTTTGTTTGTTTGTTTGTTTGTTTGTTTTGTACTGGGGATTGAATCCAGGGGGCTCTTAACCACTGAACCACATCTCCAGCCCTTCAATCTTTTTTGAGACAGGGTGTCACTAAGTTGCTTAGGGCCTTGCTGAGTTTCTGAGGCTGGCTTTGAACTTGTGATCCTCCTGCCTCAGCCTCCTGAGCTGCTGATTACAGGAGTGTGCCACCACGCCTGGCAGATTCACTGTTGTCCTTCTTCACACACTATGTAAAGCCCTGTGGTTTCATAGGTGTCTTTCCCACCCCACCCCTTTACTTATTTACCCTATAGTTATCAAATGGACAGAGCTCCACTCATTGTGGACTCTGAGATTCAGTATTAAAAGCTTTTGCTTTAAATAATTTAAACAATTTAACTTAAATAAATCAAGTGGGAAAAGCTAAATACTTTGTATGTCACTCACTTTTACTTCATGTACATTTGAGTTTCAATCAGGTGTGATTTCTCTTCATCTTAAAAAACTTCCTTCAGCATTTTTTATAGTGCAAAGGCCTTGTCAACTGTCTCTTTTAGTTATATAAAAGTAACTTTAGGGCTGGGGATATAGCTCAGTTGGTAGAATGCTTGCCTTGGCATGCACAAGGCCTTGGTTTCAATTGCCAGCACCACAAAAAAAAAAAAAAAAAAAAAAAAAAAAAAAAAAAAAAAAGAAAGAAAGAAAGAAAGAAAGAAAATAATTTTAGTTCACTTTAATTTTTGAAGGATAATTTGAAAATAATTTGAGGGGATACAAAATGTTAATACAGAATTTACAAAATTCTGATACAGGATGCAGAATTCTTATTTGTTTAGATTTGGCATTTGGTTCCTTTAGTGCCTTATGAATGTTCTTCTATTATTTTCTGACCTCAGTAGTTTTAAATTAGTAGTTTCAGTATTTAAGGTTACATTTTTTCTGCATATAATATCCATTTTCTGTAGCTTTTCTCAAGATGTTCTCTTTACTTTTTTTCTGTACTTTTTAATGTTTAGTAGCATTTTTATATTTATCTCTTGAATTTGCTAAAGTTCTTAAATCTGTAAACTTTCATCTTTCTCCAAACTGAGGATACTTATCTTATAATTATTGCTTCTGAGTCATCATGCATTTATATCCATTGATTAATCTCTCTTAAGAGTTGATTATTTTACTTCTTTTTACTTGTCAGATAATTTTGAATTATGAATTCTTGGATCCTACTCATTGTAAACGTTATGTTGCATAGGTTTTTATATTTCTGATTGTTTCAAGGAAAACCCTTTGCTTGGTTGTGCTCACATTTCAAACACTATGGATTTTTAAAATTTTTTGGAGTTTTAGCTGCTTCATATCAGGTTAACTTAGTAACTTGTTAGGTTAAAGCTATTAAAAATGGGAACCGATCTGCACCTTTCCTTTCTTTTGCTGGTGGACTCTCCACTAAAATCTCCAAATTTCTTCTCATAATGAGAAGCCCTTAGGTAATTGATTTGTACATTTTGCATAATCTATATTTTTGCATTGTATTATTATAACTTACAAAAGGCTATTAGTTTAGGCATCCGCTGGCCCTTCTGTGAGCTTATAGTTTTTGAATTCAGAAATTTCTGAATTCAGTTTTAACTCCTACATCAAAGCTGAGCACCTTGAATAATTTACTCAAAGTTTCAGTTGTCTTATACGTAAAATGAGAACATCTGTGTTTATTCCAACAGTTGTCAGCGTAAATTAATCTACTTAAGACAGCGTGTGAACATGATCTTGAAACAGGTGTCAATCATCGGAAGTTTCATCATTAATTGTTTAGCTTGATGGTTTTTTTGAAATAATTTTCCATCCTGAATATTAACTTCAAAATGCATCTCTCTTCACAGTCCCTGCCCTGTTTTCCAGATGTGCATGGTGGAGCCTCACGCCTATTGCATTCACACCTCACCCTGTCTTTCATCTTCACCTATCCTTTCCACTTGGAAGCATCTGAGCAGTGGTTTTCTGATTGGTTAACTTGAATGAGTTTTCCAAAGAGCATAGATCCACTTCTCCACCACCCTCCACTCTCTCTATTTTCTTATTTTTGTGGAAGGGGGTTATAAGACAGATGGAGGAATAGCAACAAAATGTTGAGAATAAACACACTACAGCAGTCACATTTTCAGGAAAATCTTTTAGGAAATCACTACTCTTGTATATTTAGCAAGTTCTCTGCTTTCATAATGAGCAGTAATGCGAATTTTTCTGGGACAAGTTCATCTTTGTCAGTTTCATTCCCTCCCCACAGTTCCCAAGAGAACATGTGGACACATTGCTGGGCGTGCCGTTAATTTATTTGCTGAGGGGAACTAAGTCTTCATGTTAGTACTTAAATACATAGGTGGTTTATGTTTGTCTTACTGGATTTGATAGCATCAAAATTGGAATGAAGTTAATTAAGAGTGATCATTAATTTATTAATTTGCATACTTAAAGAGAATTCATAGAGATACATTTTGTCATTTTTTTTTTTTTTTTACAATATGTACCTTCTGGGTTTTTTGTTTGTTTGTTTGTTTTGTTTTGTTTTTTTGTTTTTTTTACTGGATGTCTCACAGACTTAGGACTGGAGATACAGCTATTGATATTATAGCTTTGAGGAGAAGAAGGTCAGGTATATTGTGCTAATAACCATTCAATAAGTGTCTTGCACTGTGCTTAGCACTCTGTTTTTCTTTCTATGAACATCTCTCTCTTTCTCTCTACCCTTCCCTATCTCATCCTCACAAACTTCAGTGTAGTACTATTTTCATCTAAATTTTAAAAGTAAGAAAAGCTGTAGAAAGAGGCTCCTGATATAGCTGAAGACCATGCAACTAGAATTAGCAACACAGAGATTTAAGTCACTATGCTTTGAACATCTCATCTTGACTCTCCTAGAAGGTTTGCTTCCCTTGGTTAGTTACAGATGCTTGTCCATATCATGCTTCTGAGAAGCAAATATTGCTCTCAGATGTGCAAATGAATAAAACAAATATGTAAGTTACCCCAGGATTCCTGGAATATTTCTTAAACACACTGATGGAAGCTCTAGTGTCTGTCCTTTATGCTCAATGTGTTATATGACATCTGGGTGACTATGTTCCAGGGAAATTCATTGATGATGATTTCTAAGAGGTTCTACTACAGTGATTCATACAGGTTCTTCTGTATCTAGACCATAGATCAAATGTTGTGTGCCTATCACATATCAAAAAGCCATTTTCATAAAACTAAGGAAGTTCCTATTTTAAAAAAAAAAAAAAACTTGATATATAATGTGTGCATTCTAAATAGTTAATTCATACACTTACCTAAACAATAGCTAGGTAAGTGTATGAATTAATTGTATTAGAGAAGAATAACTAGTTGAGTGGTAGTTAAAAGCATAGTCATATTTAAATCTGTTTATTTATTCCTCCAGATAAAATGTCTGATCTTATTTTAATTAAAGAGTGATATATATAAATCCTTTAAAACTTTCTCCACTTGATATTTCCTTCACAACTATGGCAGGGCAAATAAATGGAGTGGTGTAATCATTGGAAATGGATTTCTTGAACATTTTGTATGTTCCTACCCTAGGAACAGAAAACACTCAAGTATATAAGCCAAAATAATTCTTCAAATCTAGCTGAGTTTATGAAAGCATAAATTATAATTGAATATTTTCCTAGTCCTACTTGACTTACTTGCAAACATATTAAATGTTTGAAAAATAGTTTCTGCTTTTCTCTTCCAAGTAATAATTAAAGAACAAAATCAGAACCATTTTTATAAAATTTAAGAGAATGCAAGTGAGTTTCTCATTAGTTCCCAATAACAAAAGCCAACTAAGAGCAATTATTCACAGTTTGTAGATTCTGTTCATGCTCTTGTAAACCTCAAACTAGGATAGGACTGGGGTGATATGGACCCAAATCACTTTCATATCTATGGCAATTATAATAGAAAAATAACCAAAGTTTCTAAGTTGTTTCCTTTCATTCTCTTTTCTTACAATTTGTGTATGTTCCATGAAACACATCCACATGATTTTAGAGAACTCATGCTTGGAATTTTGAAGAATTTGTCACAGGTATAGGTAACTTTAATGGTATTGTTATTGAGAGATAACCAAAGTCCTACTGTTTGAAATCATTCTGTATTTGAGACTAGAAAAAAAATTAATTCCATGGAGAAATCTTTTTTTGACTGAAACTTGAGAGCCTTCAGCTGTTGTGTTATGTTAAGGCATATTGTTCTTTTCAATTTATGCAACAAAATATATGGTCTTAGAGAGTCTATATGATGTCTCAGATGTTTAACTTACTCTTAAAAGGTAATTCTAAATATTGGTGACCCTCTTCTCAAATGATGTTTAACCATGTAAATCAACTCTATAATTTGCTGCATCTTCTCTACATATTCAACCTTGAATACAAGCTCTGTGATAATGTGCAGAGCTCTCTAAGCACCTTTCCCATCTAGGGGCCACTCTGCAAAGCTTGGTCAGAAGGTGTGGAAGAAAGGGGAATTGTCATCCTGGTCCTAGTAGGCTGTTTTGTTTGGTTTTTGTTTTTGTTTTTAATCTTTTACAAATGAACATTTGTATGTTCCTACCCTAGGAACATAAAACACTCAAGTATTTAGGCCAAAATAATTCTTCAAATCTAGCTTTTACACAATTATTCAATAGGGCACACAATTATTCAATAGGGTGTGTGGGTGGGGGACAATGGTACTCTGCCCTGCTTCAGGCCAGAAAATACAATCTATCAGAAACTTCTAAACTTGGAATGGGGTAGGAAATGACCTTGCCATCAGCCCCCCCACCCCCACCCCGCCACATGCTCTGGGCCTCATGCTTACAATAACACCAACTTTCTCTGAGAAAATGCCCAACAACCTTGATCCACCTGTGTCCTTGGTAGTTTGCCAGCCTTTGGGCTGTGTGGGTTGTTTTCTGTGTCCCTCCAAATGGATATCACATGCTTCTGGTCTTGACCTTAAGATAGCACGCCAATAGCCTTCATAAGAATGCCCACAGACCCCAGCATCTTTAGCCTCTTGAATTTTCTTCTTGCTTGTACAATGACCATGGACCAGCTCTATCCTTGGCAAGCCAGCAAATTTCTTTGTCAAGCAGTGGACAGAAATGACACCTTCTCCAACGAGGTTGGAACATCAGAGAGTACCAACTTCCAACTTTAACCTTCCTTGAATACTTTTGTATGTGAGCCCTTTAGACTTCTCTTCATACCTTTGTAACAACTTCCATCATAATTCAATAATTCTTCATATTAAATTTCCTCTTATCAAATTACTGCATGATATCTCTGTCCTGATTGGACCTTGACTAATAGATATTGTAAAAAGATATCAGCTCCTCTTCCTAGACAGGCATGTACCATAATGGATGCAGCTCCTATTTTGTCATCCCATCCACAATTCACATACTGTATCTGTCAATTACCAACAGGGTCAATTTGAATAATTTAATTAGTCTCTTAAAATGACATCTTTACAACACACAGATGTGAAGACCAAACAATGTCATGCATGTTAAATATTAGTTCACTGATTGTCACATGGCATGTGCTCAATAAACAAAAGGTAAGATATTAGCTAAAGGTAGTCAAATAGGAGCTAAACTACATGACATAAAATTATTAAAATATCACCATATCATCAAGTTTACTCTTAAAAAATATCTGTAAGTAAGTATTATATTTCCCCTATTATAGCTACCATGGATAGAGACTTTCTCTTACATTACAATGCTATTAAAATTTATTAAGTTCTCTGAAAGAAAAGGGATGTCAACCAAGAATCTTATATTCAGCAAAATTGAGCTTTAGATTCAAAGATGAAATAAAAAGCTTCCACAACAAACAAAAATTTAAAGATTTCACAACTCAAAAGCCAGCACTTCTGAACATCTTGGGCAAAATTTTCCATGAAGAAGAAGAGAAAAATAACAATGAAAATCAACAAAGGGAGAGAGTAATCTAAAGGAAATACCAACCAGAGGAGAATCCAAATCAAGCTAAATACCATAATACAATTAAAAAATGGATGGAAATAAGAATCACATCTCAATAATAACCTTGAATGTTAATGGCCTAAACTCACTATTCTAAAGACACCGATTGTCAGACTGGATTAAAAGAAACAACCCAACAATTTGCTGTCTCCAAGAAACACACCTCATAGAAAAAGACATCAAGCAATTGAAGGTGAAAGGCTGGGAAAAGGCTTATCACACACGTGGGCTGCAGAAGCAGGCAGGGGTTTCCATTCCCATAAGGTAGACTTCAAGCCAAAGCTAATCAAAAGGGACAAAAATGGATATTTCTTACTACTTAAGGGAATCATTCATCAACAAGATATAACAATTATAAATCTATATGCCCCAAATAATGGAGCACCTACATTCATCAAACAAACTCTTCTCAAGTTCAAAAGTAAAATAGACCACAACACAGTTATTCTAGGTGACTTCAACACACCTCTCTCACCAATGGATAGATCATCCAAACAAAAGCTAAATAAAGTAATTTAGGCTTCATTAAAACTATTAGTAACTTAGACCTAATGGACATATATAGAATATTTCATCCCTCAGTAAGCGAATATACTTTCTTCTCAGCAGCACATGGCTCCTTCTCCAAAACTGACCGTATATTATGTCACAAGGCTACTCTCAGCAAATATAAAATAATAGAAATACTACCCTGCATTCTATCAGACCATAAAGGGATGAGATTGGAAATCAATGATAAAACAAGAAACAAACAAACAAAAAAAAACTACTCCAACAACTGGAAGCTAAACAACATGCTACTGAATGAACAAGGGGTTGAAGAAGACATCAAGGAGGAGATTAAAAAATTCCTAGAAGTAAATGAGAACACAGATACATCGTATAGAAATCTCTGGGACACTATGAAGGCAGTAGTTAAGAGGAAAATTCATTGAACTGAATTCCTTCATTAAAAGAAAAAATAAAACAAATAAATGACTTAACATCACACCTCAAAGCACTAGAAAAAAGAGGAACAGATCAACACTAAGAGCAGTAGAAGACAAGAAATAATTAAAATCAGATCTGAAATTAATGAAATTGAGACTAAAGAAACAATTCAAATAATTGACAAAACCAGAAGTTGGTTCTTTGAAAAAATAAATAAAATTGACAGACCCCTAGCAATGCTAACGAAAAGAAGAAGAGAAAAAACTCAAATTACTAACATCTGTGATGAAAAAGGAAATATCACAACAAACACCTCAAATACACAGGAGATAATTAGAAACTTCTTCGAAAACTTGTACTCTAATAAAACAGAAAATATTGAAAGCATTGACAGATTTCTAGAGTTGTACGAATTGCCCAAACTGGAACTGGAGGCTATACACAATTTAAATAAATCAATTTCAAGCAAAGAAATAGAAGACGCCATCAAAAAACTACCAAGAAGAAAAAGTCCAGGTCCTGATGGGTTTACAGCCAAGTTTTACAAAACCTTCAAAGAAGAACTAATACCAATGCTCTTCAAATTATTTCAAGAAATAGAAAAAGAGGGAGCACTTCCAGACTCTTTCTATGAGGCCAATATCACATTAATTCCAAAGCCAGGCCAAGACACAGCCAAAAAATAAAACTTCAGGCCAATATCTTTAATGAACATAGATGTAAAAATCCTCAACAAAATTCTGGCAAATCGGATTCAAAAACATATCAAAAAGATAGTGCACCATGATCAAGTGGGGTTTATCCCAGGGATGCAAGGTTGGTTCAACATTTGGAAATCAATAAACATAATATATCACATCAATAGACTTAAAGATAAAAACCATATGATCATCTCAACAGACGCAGAAAAAGCATTTGACAAAATACAACACCCCTTTATGTTCAAAGCTCTAGAAAAATTAGGAATAACAGGAACATATCTCAACATTATAAAAGCTATCTATGCAAAACCTCAAGCTAACATTATCTTAAATGGATAAAAATTGAAAGCATTCCCTCTAAAAACTGGAACAAGACAGGGATGCCCCCTCTCACCACTGCTATTTAACATAGTACTTGAAACTCTGGACGGAGGAATTAGATGAAAGAAATTAAAGGTATCCAGATAGGAAAAGAAGAGCTCAAATTAGCACTATTTGCTGATGACATGATAATACCCAAAAAACTCTACCAAAAAACTTTTACAACTAGTAAATGAATTCGGCAAAGTAGCAGGATACAAAATCAATACCCATAAGTCAAAGGCATTTTTGTACATCAGTGACAAAGCCTCTGAAAGGGAAATGATGAAAACTACTCCATTTACAATAGCATCAAAAAAATAAAATAAAATACCTGGGAATCAACTTAATGAAAGAGGTGAAGGACCTCTATAACAGAAACTATAGAACATTAAAGAAAGAAATCTTAGAATCTTAGCTACCAAAAGCATTATACAGATTTAATGCAATTCCAATCAAAATCCCAATGACATTTCTCAAAGAAATAGAAAAAGCAGTCACAAAATTCATCTGAAAAAATAAGAGACCCAGAATAGCTAAAGCAATTCTGAGCAAGAAAAGTGAAGCAGGTGGCATCACCACCTTTAAATTATACTATAGAGCAATAATAACAAAAACAGCATGGTATTGGCACCAAAACAGACTAGTAGACCAATGGTACAGAATTGAGGACACAGAGACTAATACATATAATTTCAGCTATCTTATATTAGACAAAGGTGCCAAAAATGTGCAGTGGAGAAAGGATAGCCTCTTCAACAAATGGTGCTGGGAAAACTGGAAATCCATATGCAAAAAATGAAATTAAACCCTTATCTCTCACCATGCACAAAATTCAATTCAAAGTGGATCAAGGACTCAGGAATTAGACCAGAGACAATACGCCTAATAGAAGAAAAAGTAAGCTCCAATTTCCAACATGTTGGATTAGGCCCCAAGTTCCTTAATAAGAATCCTGTAGCGCAAGAATTAATATCAAGAATTAATGAATGGGATAGATTTAAGCTAAAAAGCTTCTTCTCAGCAAAAAAGAAACAAACAGTGAGGTGAATAGAGAGCCAACTAATTGGGAACAAATATTTAATATGTGCATATCGGATAGAGCATTAATTTCTAGAATATATAAAGAACTCAAAAAACTTAACTCCCAAAAAACAAATAACCCAATCAATAAATGGGCTAAGAAATTGAAAAGACACTTCTCAGGAGAAGATATACGATTAATCAACAAATACATGAAAAAATGCTCAACATCGCTGGCAATTAGAGAAATGCAAATCAAAACTACTCTAAGATTTCATTTCACTCCAGTCAGAATGGCAGATATCAAAAACACAAACAACAATAAATGTTGGAGAGGATGTGGGGAAAAAGGCAAACTCATACATTGCTGGTGGGACTGCAAAATGGTACAACCATTATGGAAAGCAGTATGGAGATTTCCTGGAAAAATGGGAATGGAACCACCCTATGACCCAGCCATCCCACTCCTGGGTCTATTCCCAAAGGACTTAAAAACAGCATATTACAGTGACACAGCCACTTCAATGTTTATAGCAGCACAATTCACAATAGCTAGGTTGTGGAACCAACATAGATGTCCCTCAGTAGATGAGTGAATAAAGAAAATGTGGCATATATACACAATGGAATTTTACACAGCAATAAAAGAGAATAAAATAATAGCATTCACTGGTAAATGGATGAAGTTGGAGAATATAATGCTAAGTGAAATCAGTCAATCTCAAAAATCCAAATACCAAATGTTTCCTCTGATATAAGGAAGCTGGTTCACAGTATTGTTGGGTCGGGGTACATAGGAGGATTAGAGGAACACTATAATGGTCAAAGGGGAGGGAGGGTATGGGAGGGAGCAAGGGGGAATGGAGGGAAAAAAAAGAAAAAGTGGTTGAATAAGATGGATATCATTATTCTAAATGCATGAATGAAGACTTGAATGCTACGAATACACTTTGTATACAAACTGTTTTGTGTAAAAAGATGCTCTATATGTGCAATATGAATTGTAATACATAAATACTATAAATAAAGAAATATTTAAAAAATTTGTTAAGGTATTATATATATATACATGCACATATATATTTATATATATACATATATATATGTTCTTTTTAGATATACATGATAGTAGAGTGTATTTTGACACATTATACATACATTGATTATAACTTATTATTAAGGCATTTTAGAGATGCCCAGCAATGACTGATTTGAAAAACAAATAATTATAAGATGTGTGTGTATGTATGTGTGTGTGTGTGAGTGTGCGTGTGTGTTTAGACTTTGTATTGGAAAAGTGAAGTGATGACAGTATCAACCCAAAAATAGATAAATCTGGAAATTTTATGTGTTACACTGAATAAAGTCTGAAAGTAATGTATGGGCAATAGTGGGTGAAAAATGAATATTTTACACAAATATCCTACAAGCATAATTGACCAAATTTTGAAAATGTCACACCACTCTTCATTTGAAGATCTGAAATTAGAATCACACTTTTCTAAATTCAAGTGTTTGTTTTTAGACTACTCAGATATTAGTGTGGTTACACAATAGCAGACAATTACGGATGGTTATAATGTATGTCTCCTCTTTGATAATCTTTGAATTAATTATACTGCTGTTTTAAATGGCCAGTTATAGCAAAAGGCATGTGTAGGTAAAAGGACTAAAATATTAAGGTTCAAGAAAACAAGAAATCTCTATTTTTAACCTGTTCCTTTGTATAACTGGAAATGAATACATATTAAAATGTGCATTATGCCTGTAACAAAGTTAAATTTCCACAATTAGCTAGCATGCTAATTGAACTATATTTATCTATTCACTGCCAACATTTTTGGTTCCAGGATCTATTAAACCTAAACATACATCATCGTATAAATTATCTGTGTCTTCTAAATTTATGACCCTCCTTCCCAAGCATACTTCCATGAATAATTGTACTAAAACAACAGGAGGTATTATTTAACTCAAATTTATGATACAGTATTTTGACCACATGTAGAAGCAGAGAGATGGAATTGTGAAAATAAAAATTGTTGAATACTAAAAAATTCTAAACCAAAAATTTGTATATTTATTATGTACAAAGACCATTTTATTTTTATTAAAAGTTTTTTTTTAACAAAACAGAACAAAATACTAGGGAAAAAATTAGCAGGAATGAATCTGCATGGACAAGACAACCTTGCATGGACAAAGATATAACTCTCTTTTGACTGATCTCTTTAAATAATGGGAAAAAAGGATGACCAGTTTGAGATCGCCAGGTGTTTTTCATATTCATTAACATATTAAGTGATAAAGTATGATGTGGATAGCATTCTAAAATAGTAGGAAGAACACAAATTTGATCATATAAAGTCTCTAACCTGCTGAATCTTAGTTTTTTTTTCTTCTCTGAGCCATGAGAATGATATAAGCCTTATAAGGTTATTCTGAATATTAAATGAAATACAATGCTAAAATTCTCTACCACTTCTACCCATACTTCATATGTAAGACATTACAGGCATCATTACAGTTATCAAGAATATTTAATATCAATAATATTTAATATTTAAATATCAAGAAGATTTAATAAATGTGGAGTAGAACATAAAAGTCTATTCTGTATTATTGAGTTCCAGATTAGAAGAAAACAATAAAATAAGGAATGATTTAGCAACTACTTTTAGAAATATTTATATTGGCACCAAATACATATAAATATGTTCTAAAATTGTGCTAATGTTTGTTCTCTTTATGATAATGATTTTTTGTCTTGTAGAATATTGTTGTCAGATTCCCTGAAAAGATTCATTGATTATACAAAGTCATCAAATCTAATTATAAAAATAATTTAAGATCCATATCTTAATATATGTTTTGCTTTAAAAATCATAAAATAATCATATTATTTTCATATGTGTAATTAGATTGGTTTAAATAGATTTGTCATCAAAATAAATAATAGCATGACTACCACTACTTTTTGGAGTTTTAGAATCATTTAAATTTAGTACTAGTAAAGACAGAAAGAAAGTAGAATGGTCTTAGTAGCTCTTCTCCCCAAAATTCTGAGGTTTTTTCCAGTGTTGTTTAGCAGAAATTGAAAATGTGCCCTGAATAAGGAATCTTTGGCTCAAGAGAACTCTGGATTCATTCATTTGTTCAATAAAATATTTGTCTTCTGTTTACTATGTTCCAGATACTAGAGTTACATTAATGCCAAAATTCAAGTCCTTAATTACGTAGATCTTGTACACTCCAGTTGTGAAGGGTTAGGGGGAGGTGAGGAGGGGGGTCAAAGAAAGTCCAAAAGGAAATGTGCATGTGAATTAAGACTGACAGTATATTGTCAGTTGTCACTTGATCAGAAGTAATGGGATGAAATAAAGTCTCTGCAAATGTCTCAGAACAAGGGGGTTCTGATGTATCTTCTCATTCCCACCTCCTACCCCGACACATCCAAGACAGACTCTGGAGAATCAGCCCCTTCACTGAAGAACCCTTTTTCCTTTTTACTCCTTCCTAATGAAATCTGTTTCTAATAAGTAAGTTAAAGGTTTGCAAGCCTATGCATTTCCACTCTCCTTTTCTTCCAATGATGTGATAGAACAAGAAAGAATTTCCTTGTAGCAATATGAATTGTTCAACACAAGCTGATAAGGTGTTGGCAGCAAGGAGTTCTTTTGTTTGTCCTTACATGATTCTTCCCACGCTGCAACACCTGGATAAGGGTGGAAACTTTCAATCAACTTCATGGAAAGATAAAGTTCAATAAATCCAGGTTAGGGATATTTGCATAATTCACACTGCAAATGGAATCACTGCTAGCAGAAGGTTTAATTTTAATAACACTGCAAGTTTCAGATAGGATATCTTGCCTACAGTGAGAAGTTGAAAATGTTTTCTCCTTTAAGTGTTCAGTAAAACATATTGTTGTACAGGATATTGGAAAAGAATATCAGTAAGTACAATTTTCTCAAATGATCCAGGTTACCACTTTCTTTTCTATAATAAAATCAATAACCAGGTATTTATCTGAAAACTAAAGTCAGTTGAAGAAGAAGATCCTTTCATGGACAAAAAGAATAAAAGATGATTATCCAAGGTAATTTGCACACAAGAGGGATCATTCTGAAGGAGACAACCTAGGTAAGCTGAAGACAGTCCACCCAGAGAAGATTACCAAGATTTACCCCATTGGACAGCAAGATCGCTCAATGCACAGACAGGTAAAAGAGAAAACCTAACAAATTTTAGTATGTGATACGATGTCAAAATATACTTATCTACATAAAATCATATACCTGCTTGTTGAAAGTGTTTAAATAAAATGATTTGTATATTTTCACGAGTATATTAGGTACAGCTTTGATTATTGAAAAGCATACTATAGGTCTGTGCCTACAGCATTACAGCTTTGTGAGCTAGAATACTCTCAAGGTTTTAAACACTCAAATGACACACTGGCAGAAGTTGATTTTATAAATATAGAGATGTTAAAATTGTTGGTGTCGATGGCTTCAATGCGATGGCTACCTTCTGGTTAAAGTCAACATTATTTCTACATATTTGGATGAAGTTTAAAGAAAGCCATTGCCAAAGGGATCTGATCATTTTCACTATATTCACTCTTCAAATGATGATGTGTTTTTTCATAACTCTTAGCCATCTTGTATTCAATTTCATAATTTAAATAGAACACTTTAAATTTCATAATTTAGATAGAAAAAGCATTATGATTTGCCATCACTTGCAAACTAAGCATTTAGATTCATTCAAATTAGTGAAACCCATTATTAGATATGCATAACTCTCTTTATAAGTATTTTCTCACTTTGTATGGTGTGAACATTACCTGGGATGGCTCATCACCAGATTTTTGGTTGAGCAATGATTCATACACAGGCATTTCCTCTGCCTGAGGTGAAGCAGTCAAGTTGTTACAAGCCATATTTCTCTGTTTTCACAATTTCTGTGAAATAATTTTGTGAAAGAAATTATTGGTCCTGTGCTTTACACTAAATGTATAGTTCTAGACTCTATCAAAATGCCTGGAAACTTGGTTGTGTGTCAAAATACGGCTGATTTGAGGAAAGAAGGAAGTTAAATTATATGCTAAAATCATGTAATAAATGAAATTATTGAAAATATCCTATTTTTTCTTGACTATTTTCTCATAGGAATATCAAATCCTAAAATGGAGCATAATAAAATCAAACTTCAGATAGTTTTGGCATTAAAATTTATTTTTCACTCTTCATGAATTACATATTAATGATGTAGGCAAAAGTAGGCTACAATCACAAACAAGCTCTAAAAATCTCAGTAGAATAAAACAATGATTGGTTTCCCTGTCTAGTACCTTGCCTACGCAGCTCTCCTCCACACAGTGATGCAGGTTTGCACCTCTCTCATTGTGTAACCCAACCATCATAATCCTTTTTTCCCAGGCTTTATTCTAGAATTTTCTATAATAGCTACCTAGTTTTTTCAGAGTCAAGTTGCATTAACAGGTCAGTCAACCTTCAGAGAAGTTTCAAAGCATAAAGAAAAATATATGAGCATGAATGTGTGTATGTGTTTCTAATTACATTAAATTACAGGTAAATCTACCTTATTCTTTGAAACAAGTTAAATTAGTTCATGAAATCTACCTATTGCTTTAACAGGGTTTTTTGTTTATTTAAATTACAAGCAATCTTTCCAAAATAAATTTCATGAAAATATGAGATCAGTTACAATTCAGTTACAAAGCACAGATTCATCAATAATTGAGTGAAACTATATTATTTGTGTGTGTGTATCTGTGTCTGTATCAAATGAGGGAGATCGTACACCTCCTGGGTAGGTAAAACAAGAAAATGTTTAACAGGTTAGTGGAAAGATAAGCAAACCTGTGAATGCATTTCTAAGAGAAATTTTCCTTATTTCATCTTTTTCTTCTACTTCACTTTTATTCATTTTTACCATCCAGGAAGCAAACTGTAGACCAAGTATTTCATGCTCCAAAGTGATTTCTTCACTTCCATTAGGATATTCTTCCTAAAACATAAGAAATGTAAGGATTCCATAAAAATTTTTGTCCTTCCTTTCAGTAGATTTTTTTTTGCATTTTATTCTGAATTAAAATATCATAAAAAATGTAAGCATACAGAATGATATTAAATGAAAAATACATGGCTTCAGAATTTTAGTCTCACTCTCTGGAGGCAACTTCCTCAGGATTTTCTATATATAACTATACCTTTATAATAATAATATATATATATATATATGATTTATCAACTTTTGATAGTATCTACTGAAATTTTTTAAAAAAATATTTATTTTTTTCATTTTAGGTGGACACAATATCTTTATTTTATTTTTATGTGGTGCTTAGGATCGAACCCAGTGCCTCATGCATGCCAGGTGAGCACTCTACCAGTGAGCCACAACCCCAGCCCATATCTACTGAATCTTAATGAAAAAGGAATTTATCTCACACATCCTCTCTCTCGCATGCAAAATTTTAGATCTATGATTTTGGGATTTTCAGTTGGGGTTTTTAACTTTAGTATGAATTGATACCTCTGTATGATTTTCTCTCTTCCCATTTTTAGTTCAATTATTTTGTGTCATCAGGATTGAAATGTTAACCTTTTCTCTAAACTGTATTTAAATAGTTAGAAGCTTAAACCAAGAACCACATGTAATATTGAGATCAAGCAAAATTATTCATTATAGAATCCACTATATGATTCGACCTTCACAGAAGAATATAGTTCCACAGAAGTAAACTCTTGTTTCTCAAAGGAGAATGTGTAACAATTATAGTCCAAATGATCTATCTCAAGCTCTCTTTTTTAAAAAATATATTCCTCAGAATTAAGCTAAATTTCAGTTTGCTCCATATTTAAATCTTGGTGTCCAGGTACAACTTTCTTTTTTCCTGGGGTTGCTAATGGTTTGCTTAGTGCTTGTTGGTACAATGAACATAAGCCCTCTTTACCATCCCATTACATCTTCCAGTTTAAAAATGATGGCTTTATGCAATGGAATCTATTCCCATCTTGGGAACATTATTTTTGGGTTTGCACACCTGTCATCCTAGAATGTTTTTCATTGTTGCTGAGTTAGTTTCACTTTCTTGGATACTTGTACTTCTTCTTTTGGAGTCTTTTGTGTAATTTTCTCATAAGACATATGCCTATGTCCTTACATTACTGTAAAAGTCTTTATTTTGCCTTCTTATTTAATATGTGATTTAGAGTGAAGGCTTGGTGGAAATACAGAGACATAAGCTGATTTTCCCAGGTAGTTGCACATTTCTGCCCATCATCTGATGATGTCTATGTGCACTCTGATTCCTGAAAAATACATGGCTGGTTCCTTTCCCTTCATAACAGGATTTCACCCATTTCTTGTGAAGAGTTTAAAATATTTTATTTATGTTTCACATTTGAAATTTCACAAGGATGGGTCAGGTTGTCATTCTGTTTGATACATGGGGGCTCCTTTGCGTCCAGTGTCATTGGCTCTATGAAGGTTGCCTATTTATTTTTATTTTTATTTTATTGTATTTTTTTTAAGTTTGGAAAAGGTGTTAGTTTATTTTATTGTACTAATGTCAGTTTCCTGGTAATGATAATTTACTAGGTCATCAGTGATGTTATTGTTATTATTATTTTTTCCAATTCTGCTAATCTAAATCTAGTTCTCCTGAAACCAATCCCCTATGGTATCACATAAACACAAGTTAGGAAATCCCCAGTGAACCTATGCCTTCTTTTGTTTATGCACTGTGGTAGAGGGATATTAGCAAATATAATACAAACAGAGCCTTGCCTTATGCATTGGCAGGTGTCTTTGAATGCTGCTTCTTGGAACATAGTTACTCTGTATGAGAAGGCCAAATCACATGGAAGAGAAAAGAAGCATTCTCAAAAGCTTCAAATGGGTCAGTTGCAGACACCCAGTACCAACAGTCCACCAAGTTCCAAAGCCATTTTAAATTTCAAGTCCCGTAAGGTGACATCACGGAAACAACAACATAGCCAGTTGAGACTAGACAAGTCAAAGAATTAGGACAGACATTAAAATGGTCATAGTGATTGATAGGTAATTGAAAAAGAATTCAATTTAGATCATAACATTTGAAAAAAAAATGGACTTATAAGTGAAATATTTTCTTGTTCAGTGATAGGACTTGAATAACTATCATTGCTCTATTTTATATTAAATCCAACTAATCATCAGAATCCATGTGTATTTCACTTTCTCTGTTACACATCGTTGGTTAGATGTTCCAATTTCTCTTTGTCATGATTGCTCACTGTGAGACGTAGTTTTTTTGTTTGTTTGTTTGTTTGTTTTGGGGGGGTGAGATAAAAATGATTGCAACTTTTTCTGAAAGACAATTTTGTCACATTTATCAACAATGTTGAAAAATCTGCATATTGTATGACCCAGGAATTTTCAGAAAAAAATAAAATAATATTATACATATAGCTTTATTAACTAATTTTTATTTAATATGACATTTTTTATATATATATATGCATATATATATATATAAAATATGGCTTTGTAAACTAATAACAAATTTTCACTTAACATACTGTGACCTTAAATCTATATTTATTATGGTTTTTAAATTTGTATGAGCATACTTGGTAGTTTTTGTTATCACCTTTTCACATCTAGTTTCTAAATGTTGAAATTACTTTTAGTTTTATTTTAAGTATTTCTGCCCAACTTTCAAAAGTGAGCAGCAGCTCTGTTCTCTGTTTACAATGTGAAGGGGCACCCAATGATGGTCTCCTAAAGGTGGGGAGTTCTGTCTGGTGTCATGAGGGCTGGGTCAGCTTTACCTCTGAAATGAAACTTGGTGGCTGCATTTTTACATTTGGTTAAATGGCAAATGCTTGGTCCTTGAACCTGTTTGTATTTTTATCACCCTAATCTTAATTTTTTTCTGGATTATGCTATCATTTGTATTCTTAAAAGTTTTTTTAAATAGGGGAATTGCAAGTCAATCATTTATGTTTCCTTATTTTCAAGGAACTATTCAACACTTTTACAGTTCTAAAAAACTTATGGATCCACATAAAAACCCACTTTAGTATACAAATACATGAATATCTATCCGTTATTCGTAGACATGTCTCTATTGATGCATGTGTAAATGAATATAATTAAACACGTAAGTACAAAGAGGCAGATAGTCACATTTTTACTATTTCACGCGGCATTATTTTTTGTTTTCTAAAACCAGCCCTATTGTATGTAAATACAAGTAATTTGTTACGTATTTGGGAGGATGAAAATATTCTGAAAACCTCTGATAATTGCAACACATTTAAATCCACAGGTCTAAATAATGAACAACAAATAATCACAGTAAAATTGTTCTACAAGCATTAACTTGTACTAAGGGCACTACCCTACAAGGAACAAAGACTGCCCTGTGAGAGGCTTTTTAAAACAGGATTGAAGCAGTAAACAAGTCTGTAGACATATTTTTCCCCCTCAAAGCTCCTGTTGCCACATTATCTTGTCAAGTCCTATGAGGTTTAGATGGATCAATACTTATCTAAGTAACTTCTAAGGAACACCTGGCCATCCAGGAGGTGACATGTTAATTAAATAGATCACATTCCTTTCTTAATGTACAATTGCTTAAATTTAGGTGTCTCTTTTGGATTCTCAAGTCTCTATTTTAATACTTTCATTAGCTTGAGGGCTTAAAGCATCCAAGAAATCTGGTAAAAAGTACTTTTGGAAATGTTACTCGTGACATGTTGGCTAGAGAAAAAGAGAAAATGCAAATTTTCCCCTTTGATCACATTTGGCCTTTCTGCATTCTTAGGTCAATGCGTAAGCATGATGTGTTTCTGAGTGTTAAAACAGATATTTCGTAACTTAATTTGCTTTTGGAAAATACAAATGAAAGACTTTATCTAATAGCTACAGTGGCACTTTGGTGATTTCCCAAGCCAAATGTCAAGCCTTGTCTATTTTACAAATCTTCAGGGTTGGAACAGTCTGGAATTAGTAGCCACAACCCACCATGGGAAAATCACCTTTAGTATAATCAGTCGTTTCTGTTCCTATCTGCAAAGTCAGGAAAGCAAAAGAGACTGTATTTAACAAAATTATTGATTAAAATAAGTTTTATGGCAGGCATGATTGATATTTTATAAGTAGTGCACACATTTGAGCCCTCATTCACTTATTTACACATTACTTGTAATCATTTTTAAAATACAAAGATCATTTTATTCCAAATAAACTGCAAAGTTATTTTTAAGGGTGAAAGTACCTTATCTGTTTTTCTATACAAACTTTTACCTTTGGTTTTTGAAGTCCCCTCCCCTGAAGTCATAGGCAACAAATGACAAAAATGGATAAATAGAAAAAATATCCTATTTATTCTTCAATATATTGGATAATTGTCTTTTTATTAATTTGTTACTTTATTCATACTTAATACTTTTGAAATTTGTTTGTATAATTTAGAATTTTTTATTACATATAGGAACTTTATCTACTTATTTACAATGCATTAAATGTTCTTGTTGAAAGAAATTCAGTGCTAAACTCATTCCAAATAAAATATGTAATTTATTATTTTATGAGGGAAAATAGCATTCACTTTTATCACATGCAAACAATACATATTTATGTATGAATTGTACATTGCTTATGTAGCACAGAATCTATAAATAAGTATATATGTAATAGTATAATTCTCTTGTTTATATATTTGTGTGTTTGTAAATATTTTCAATTTTTGTTGATAGAAGTATATTCATAGACACAGAGACAATATATCTCAATATATAAGTACATAGTTATATATGTTTGTACATATTACTATTTCAAAAGATGCACCTTTATGCATTAAGCAAAATATAATTTCTGTGGTTATCTTCAGAAATAACTTTATGATCACAAATATTTTAAAGAAATAAATTTGAAGAAATAGTTGCTTCAGTACCAAAGTTGAGTTGTATCATTATTATTACTTTGGAAATTACATAGAAATTCTATACTCTTGAATAAAACAATATTGTTTGGTTTGTTGTGATTTATGGACTAAACATCAAAGATGTATGTTGCAGGAGCCCTAATTAAGGAGATAGCTGAGATTGCGGTTAGCTGTGAGCCATAAGCATTACCACCTTCCATGGTCTCAGAGACTTGGCCCGGGACACTGCGGATCGGGTCGGCACCATTTGCATGATCTCGTGAGACTTGGCCCCGGGGGATTGTGGACGGGTCAACGCCATTTTGTGTGGTGTGGTTGGGGGAGTGTGGATGGCGTGTTGGAGTTGTTGTTGGAGCCGGAGTGAGAAGCTAGCAGAATAAAGAGCCTGTTTGTTTCCAGTCCGCCTCTGAACTTATTCCCGTGGCGTTGTTGCTCCAAGCGGCAATTGCTTCAGACAGCAACAGTATGTGATAGGAACAGGTTGTGACATAGCATCTTGTATCTTATATTTTAAGAAGAAATGAACCTAAATGAAATCTCTTAAAGTACAAACAATGTTCAAGTGTGTTGGCTGCCTTCAACTAATTTTAAACTATCTGTGACTTCATAAAATTTAAAACCAACTTCTTTTCCTCTTGTCACTTTTTTGTAACTTTTTTTTTTTTTTTTTTTTAGGTAAGCATCCTTATAAAAAATCCACTGTTCATTCCTATGTTTTTGTTTTGTTTTTGGCACTAGGGATTGAACCCAGGGGTACTTAGCAACTGAGCCACAATCCCAGTCCTTTTTATATTCTATTTAGAGGTGATGTCTCACATTGGTTAAGCCTCACTAAGTTGCTGAGTCTGGCTTTGAACTTGCAATCCTCTTGCTTCAGCCTTCTGAGCTGCTTAAATTACAGGGGCAGCCGCCACAATGGGCATATTGTTGTTGTTTTTTTGTGACTTTTAAAATTCTAATTTGTTATATATGACAGCAGGATGCAATTCAATTATATAGAACACAATTTTTCATGTCTCTGGTTGTACACAGAGTCACACCATTCGTATCTTCATATGTGTTTTTAGGGTAATGATGTCCATCTCATTCCAACATATTTCCTACCCTCATTCCCTCTCTCTTCCCCTCCTCTAGAGTTTGTCTATTCCTCCCATGATCCCCCCATCCCTATTATGAATCAGCATCCTTATATCAGAGAAAACATTCAGCATTTGGTTTTGTGGGATTGGCTTACTTAACTTAGCATGATATTCTTCAGCTCCATCCATTTACCTTCAAATGCCATGATTTTATTCTCTTTTAATGCTAAGTAATATTCCATTGTGTATATATACCACATTTTCTTTATCCATTCATCTACTGAAGGGCATCTAGGTTAGTTCCACAATTTAGCTATTATGAATTGTGCTGCTATAATCATGACTTTATTTTTAAGAGGGTAGTTCTTTAAGAAGACCATGTTCTCTATAAATCCCATATTTTTAAAACTGAAATGAGAGAAAAACCATTTTTAATTTATATTATAAAATCAAAACAGGACAAATTTTTAAATTATAACTGATGGTGAATCACATTGATGCTGCATAATAGAAAACATAAACTTTCTGAAATTCAGTAACAATAAAATTTCATAATGACTAAAAACATATTATATATATTAAAAATTGCAACTTTTCTTACCTTTGTCTTTGAAAAGTTCCATCACCATTCTATTTCATAGGACAGAAAAGACTGTCATTTACATGTGTTATTTGTAACAGTTTTTATTCTAGTCCTTGAAATTCAAAGAAGAAATGAGCTAAATGACTTAATGTTTTAACAAATATGCAAGAAGTTATAATCAATACTATTTATGATAAATCACTAATAATTGATGATAGCAATTAGAATAATATAGTTTGATTGACAGAAGTTTAGGACAATAATATTGTGTGTTCCTATGGGTAGAACAAGGCACAGGTTCATGGAATGCTTGTGGAAGCTTTCATTTGCACAGCTTTTCTGGAAAGCAGTTTGACAGTAAGTATTAAGGGACTTCAAAGAGTTTATATGTTTTATCTTTCCTGCTGCATCCAGCACAATTCTACTTCCACAAATCTCTCCCAATGAAAGGATCAAACAGAAGATTATGCACAGATATTTATTACAATATTGTTCATTATAACAAAAATGTGGAGACAAATATTTTCTAATGTAAATGGATTTTTTTTAAAAAAAAAACAATGATCCATCTGTATGTCTGATGTTCACCATTAAGGTACGCCCCCATCACAAAAAAAAAAAAAAAAAAAAAAAAAAGAAAGAAAGAAAAGAAAGTTCCATGGCTTAGTGTCGAGATTAAAAAAAAGAAAGTCTGCAAAACTCCTTATGATAAAGTATTCATGTATATATTTGTTTCACTGCCCCGAAAATGAAAAATAATCAAAATCACTTGAGACTTTTTTTCTACACGAATACATGCTAATTCTAATGCACATGAGATAAAATGTCCTTCTTCTAAACTCCCTGTATTATTGAGAATATATTGCTTTTTAAAAAACTGTGAATGATTTCTAGTCACTTCTAGACACAGTAAACTTTACAAAGGTTCTAAATTCATGATAGAGGCATTCAAAAACAATCTTGTTAACTGGGCATGGTGGCACACACCTATAATTCCAGGGGCTCGGGAGGCTGATGCAGGAGGATCTCAGGTTCAAAGCTAGTCGCAGCAATTTACCGAGGCACTTAACAACAGAATGAGACCCTGTCTCTAATAAAACATGTGTCTGTGTGTGTGTGTGTGTGTGTGTGTGTGTGTGTGTGTGTGTGTGTAAAAGGGCTGGACATGTGGGTCAGTGATTAAACACCTCTGGGTTCAACCCCCCCCAAAAAAAAAAAAAAAAAAAGAAGAAGAAGAAGAAATCTTGTTAATGCTTTTTAAAAAGCAAGTTGCAGCTACTCATCAAATTACAGGAGAGCAGAGTAGCCACTTCTGAAGGTGCAATATCAGCTTAGATCTCCTCATTACCAAAATCACAAAATCTTTCTTTAATTGTGTTTTCATAGAAGTTAGCATGTGAGTTTGAGACTTTGATGGTTCTGTATAGTTTTGAGCTTCTCTAGCCCAGGTACTATGCTTTTACCATCCACTTTTTCTTAATTGAGAAAATCAGTTATTGCCTAAGACAATATTTTTAGCAGAAATTCTCACTTAATATTATTAAAAAGGGACCTAAAATGCTATGTTTACTCTCTATTAGTGAGAATAAACTAAGATAATCATGTATTTATTTGGCAGTAGACAAACACCCCAATGATCATAATCATTTTTCCATGACCACAGAATTAGCTTCCTTACCTATAAAGAAAGAACAACACCTCATTCGCATTGTTTCAGGATAGTAGTCCTGCAACTTTAGGAGTTACTGCGGCATGTTTAGAAATGTTGGTTCTTGTTAAATCTTGAGTCAAAAGAAAAATTGCTACATTTTTAGCAAACAACTCACATAATCAGGATGTAGGTGCTTTGAGACTGTTTTCAGTTGTGTCGCCTCAGAGGAATCTTAGGGGAAATGATTTTAAAAATATGACAACATTTGAAAACTTGACACAGGGTAGTCTATTTGAAAAAGCACTCACATTGAATTGAAAAATAAACATTTCAAAATATTTTGGTCATAAATTCATAAAATGTTTGCTGTTGGTATGTACCACATTATTCCTCAAAATCTAAATTGTAGATTATTTGAGCATTTCAATTCTAATATAATTTCACAGAGGTGGTCTCAGGTAGATTCTATTATCTGTGAAAGTATTATTCAGTTGCAGAAGCACAGTTGAATATAAAATTTTATAGACTTTCTGTTGCTTCTAAATAGTTACTTGTTGATAACTTAATTCTTAATCTTTCCTTATTCCTTCCATCTCAAGTTGGAAGACATAAGGAGTCTATACTTAATTACTTCTCCTTCTAACAGCAAGCTTTATGCAACAAAAGGATCACCTAGGGAAGGCTTGAAACTCCTGTTGCTCAGGTGACACCCCATAGGAATTAAATTAGAATATCTGAGTGAGGAAGCCAGGCATTTTTATTTTATTTTATTTTATTTATTTATTTATTTTTAAGACCCTCAGGTGATCCCAATAGGCAACATCCTTTAGGAAACAGGGTCCTAAAGAAACTGTGAATGAAGGCACTTTGGCATCTGGACCATAGACTCCTGGAAGGGCTGAGAGAGTTTGCAATCAGAGGAATATGCATTTCCCAGCTTTCCTCATGCCAGACCCTGGCTCATTGCTTTTTTGCAATAGAGGCCAGACAGAAAGTTAAAAAGAAAATTCTCATTCATTGGGGAGCACAAATATATCCAAAATCCATCTGTGGTTATTTTCAAGTTATCTCCTATTTTGTATTTTTTATATCCTGCAGAAAATCAAGAACCAATGGTTTTGTTGTTGATGTGTGTTACTTGTTTTTTGTTTAGGCACCAAGAATTGAACCCAGGGACACTTAAGCACTGAGCCACATCCCCAGACTTTTTAATTTTTTTTTTTTTTTTTTTTTAATTTTGAGACTGGATCTCACCAAGTTACTTAGGGCCTCATTAAGTTGCTGAAGCTGGCCTTGAACTTGCAATTTTCCAGCCTTAGCCTCCTATGTCATTTGGCTTATAGGCATGCACCACCATGCCCGGCAATTTTTTTTTTTTTAACTCTAAAGAGATGTTAGTATTTTTATTAAAGATGGAAGTTTATTTAAAAGCATTCTAGATAAGGCAATGTTTTCTACAATTACAATAGGATTGTACAAAAAAAGTTCTTCTACACATTAATTATTTGAGAAGAAAAAGGAAATCATGGGCTTAATCATCTACTTAGCCAGTGTGATTTCTGGTCTAGCAAGTTTCTCTCTTCTCTTAACTTGCAGATTGATCATTCACAAATGAGGATGTCTAATTGAAGCGATACCATGAAGACTTACCTCAGCAAACATTGGAGATAGCGCTTAGTAGTTACATTGAAATGAATATTTCTTTTTCTTTCCAATCCCTAAACATAGGTACTTCCCAAGGATTGGTCCTAACCAGCTTTTCTCCAGTTTAGGGTCTTCATGGAAACCTAACTTAAGCATACACCTTCCTGGAAACCTTGAAACAGGAGATAACTCCCGTCTGACCTGTCTCCTGGGCTCCCATCTAGAACTCTTCCTGGGCACTGCACATCCCGGCGTGTGAGGGTATTTCATAGCTAACACTTGAGCTTCTCATGATCCCACTTAACTCCACTGCTCTTTCTGGGATTTCTCTTTCTGTTAATGACATCTCCCATTTGCCTTCGCACTCATTTAGTTTTAAACTATTGACCCATTTGGAGACTCCTCTATTTTTTTGTTTGCTTCTAAAATTTGTCATCTGTCCATCCCTCTTCCTTGCAGGTTCCATCTCTCTGGTATTTCTCCAGCTGTGTATACCCAGGTCTCAGATTAAACTAGTATACATGTGATAGAGTGCCATCACTGAGATAAGAAAAGCATCTAACAAAATTTGTAAGCTGCCTGGTACCAAAAACCGGGAGGAAAACTCGGAGGCAGAGTAAAGCTTTTACTACTTTTACTTCTACTTTCTTAGAGAGAGCTTAGCTTAGAGAAAGATTAGAGCTTCTTTCTTCTCTCTTCTTTCTTCCTTCTTCTTTCTTCTGTCTTCTGTCTTCCTCAGGAGCCTCGGCCTAACTCTGACCAGTCATTACTTCTTCTATCTGGTTTCTCTTCTGTCTTCTATCTGGTTTCTCTTCTGTAACCACTCTGCCTACGTTCTGGCCGCTCTGATTCTTCTGAACGACCGAGTGACTGCCCGACTGACTGAATTCTCCGTTCTCCTAACTCGGACCGCTTTCACCCGGTTATGTACCTTCTTTGCGGGTGCCTACAGGTGCGTCACATACATATCAGGTGGAACTTATGGCTTCCAGCTAGCTGCAACAGCCCTTCCTAATTAGGGCTCCTTCAAAATTATTGATATAAGTGGAGAATCACTGTGTATTTTGCACTGATTTATGCCTGGAATTCCTTCTGGGCTGGCAGGTAAAGATGACTGACAGGCCTCTTTGGAGAGAAAAGAAGAAATGGAGGGACATGAAAATAAAAATAGTAACAAAATTAACAGGCCTGTATTAAGCGTTCTGTGTACATCATCTACTTTGATTTGTATGATAATCCCAGCAAGTAAGAATGTAGAAAGTAGAAATTAAGGGTCAGAAAATTAGAGTTCTCTATGGGAGTTCACAAGGCTAAGTGTTAAAGTAGAGATTTAAGTAATAAGACATTCTTAGAATAGAAAGAGCATTGTGATCACTTGAGGTAAATCCAAAAGGTCTGTGCCATGCTTGGGAGAGACAGTGTGGTCAGCTCTATAGCAAATGATCTAAAATAAGGATGCAAGTAATGAAATAAAGGAATGAAGGTGTCACTAATTATTCTTCATAGAGTACATAAGAGTCATTTTGATGCTAAAGAATGTATGCTATTTTCCAAAGAGAGAGGAGAGAGATTATTTAAACCTTTTTCTAGACCCAAAATGCTTCTAAAACCATTTTTGTTTGTGAGGTGAGCCCATTTTCTTCATTTTAAAATTTTGTTCCTATGTCTTTGCAACAGACACATCCCCCTCCCCCCCAAGACATGTTCCATTCTTAACTGGCGCTTGCTTACAATGACTTCTTCAGATGAATACACATACTTCAGAATGCTGATTAGGAAGTTAGGAGTCCTGGCTTCATTTCTTCAGTCTGGCACTAAAGTGGTGCATGGCTTGGAATGGGTAACAAACTTAGAGGATCTTTATTCCATTACCTTTAAAAATGGAAAACCTAAACGACTGACTTATTCTATTGACCAATATCTCAAGTTACATTTGTCAAAAAACTCACAGAAAGTGATGAATAATTATAATAAATCATAGAAGATGACATGGGTGCCAAAAATTAAAGTATAAGTTTCCAAATAGTATGCTCATCTTAAAAATGACTTCAGAAATTCTGTTCCTCCTATCCTCTCCTTGCTAAAAGGAGAAGCAAGGTCCACATAAATAAAGGAACTATCCCATGCTCACAGAGCTAGTTGATGCCACAGTACTCAGACCTGCTGAGGTTCAAATTGGCATTTTTTTTCCATAATATATTTTTCTCCTGCTACTAAATTTATAACCACTTCTATGGAACCTCATTAAATGAGCACAGGGAGATTTAAAAACTCATAAGAAATCTGGGATCCATATTGGGATCATGCCTGGAAAAATAAGCTATTTCCTTAAAGACAAATGGGGTGTGACAAAATGAAAGAGAATCTGTGCAAAAGGTCCCATTTGCAGGCTTGAGCTCCTAGTCAGATCATCATCCACCCCCTCAGCTTTTGTTTGAGGTCACAAGCTTCTCTTACAAGAATATTAGTAAATGTATTGGAGAATGTTCCATCCAGGTAGAGAAAGCACAGTTTTATTTGGGAGGTAAGACTAGAAGTTTCAGGGCTAGGGCTGTAACTCAGTGGCAGAGTGCTTGCCTAGCATGTGTGAGACACTGGGTTTGATCCTAAGCACCACATAAAAATAAACAAATAAAATAAAGACACTCTGTCCATCTACAACCACACACACACACACAAAAATAAATAAATAAATAAAAAGAATAGAAGTTCCATTTCCCTAAGATGTACAATTATATTACCAAATGTCTGACTGGACAACATATATTTTTGATTTTCATTTTCCGTCCCATGCAACAAAGAAAACAAAACTTGAGTGACTGGGAGCTATGAGACAATTTGAGACTTTATTTATTCTTATGCAACAAACCTTTATTTCTGTTGTTGTTTTCTTTTCCACATCTGTTTCATTTTTGAATGAATTCTTTCCAGTAGTTTCACATAGTTAGATAGTAGTCAGCTCATATGAGATTAAAATCCAAAGACAAGAGAGTTCTGACATTTTCCAAACATTCTAGTGAGGCATATTGTATATATTTTTTCTCCTTTTCATTGATATACAAACTGAGATGTTATTTTATGAATTCAAAAAAGAACCCCTAACTTAATTTCTGTAGTTAAAGCAACCAAATCTGATGTTAAAAAACTAAAAAAATAAAATGGTATTTCATCATGTGTCCATATACAGATATGTAGTAATACCAGTACCTGAGGTATTGTTTCCCTGCTAACTATTAACCTTCTAATATTGGATCGATGTTTCTCTTCTGTGTGTCCGAGTGCTTTTCTGTGATTTATCCTGTAATTTAGAGTCTTCTGCAAGCCCTTCAAAGCCATATTTTCTCAGCTTCCTGTCAACTAATCTGCTTTTTCTCTATATGACTCAACTGCTTTCTAAATTGTTTTGTGGATTTTCACTGTCAGAAAATATCGTGGTGGATGTACTAATACCATTTACCAATATTTTTCTGTGTGTCGTTTAATGAAAACGCTAGGTCATTGTGAATAGGATGACCATGAGTAATTTTTTAAAAATGTTTTTGGTATTTAAAAATAAATCATGTAATCATATAATAAAAAAAGGAATAAGTTAATTGTTTGGTATTGCTTTCAGAACTTCATAAAAAATTTCTCACGCAAAATTGGGTCACAGTTTGTTTGGAAATAAACTCAGTCCTTATGGGAGTATGGGTTCTTAAATTTTATATTCAAGATGAATGGAAGTTTCAGAACTCCTAATGAAAACACTCTCTTTTTTTTTTTTTTTTTTTTTTTTTTGACTTTTCATAGTTTTACTTATTGATCTTTGCTCCCTGTCATTCCCACTATTCCCATAATTATTTTCCTTTGGGTTGTGTGGATGAGAGGATGGACAGTTGATGTACAATTTAGAAAATGCTGTGTTTTCTTAGCTCTGCGTTAGGCCTGTGGTCTTTGAAGTTATTTTCAGTGGTCTCTTACCAGTGTAAAAAGTTTGACCGCCTGTTAAATTGCCACCTGGGCTAAGGAAAGCTAATCCATTAGGGTTGAGCGGCTGTAAGAAGGTGCAATGGTGCCTGGGGCAAGCTCTTGAGTTTCAGTCCTAGCAGCTGCTGGGAGATGAGTTTGGGATGGTCCTCGTTACAGAAATTAGATGGATCAGGAAGTAAACAGAGGTGCCTTTCATCTGACCCAGTACTGAGACAGGAGGGTGGGGTAGGGGGGAATTCCTCTTCTAATTACTTTACGGGTCACTTCTCTGAGATTTATGTCAATGTCTGACACTCCTAATCTTCACGAGAAATTTTTGAAAAAGAAAAAAAAAAAAAAAAATATATATATATATATATATATCATAAGCATGGAAGCTGTCAGACTTTTCCTTCTGAAAATGTCCTATCTTCTTCCATTTGCAATTCTACCACCCTTGATGGGGGACCTGCCCTTCTTCCAAGAAGGAATGGCTGGTAGAGGGAACTCAGGCCTGCAACGCTCCTGACCTGAAATCTTTCCCTTAAATTTTAGGAGTGCTGGGCTCTTTGGTATCCTTTATTTATTTTAGATTTTTCAACTGCATTTCATGACTTGGGGCATGTTCCAAGTGCTGTGTTCCTGTTGATCTCATCATCTTTTTCACTTAACCTCTCAAAATTTCAGCCACATTGAGCAGCTGCCCGAATCCTTACTGAGTAAAACATGGATGGCAGGCCATCAAGTGTCTGTTGCTCATTTGTGACCACAAGGTTTCAGAAGGGGTAAAGAGAGAGATGTGTGCACTTGCTTGAGAGAAATGAAAAATTCACAAATTAGTTCTGGCAGAAAATTCGCAAATTTCAATTTCTCAATTTGCTCTAATATTAAGCTTATGTTCAAGTGTATGAGATGAATTGTCTTTTTTCTTTTTTCCAGGACAGAGTCACTAACTTGTTTTAACAACACGAACAGAAACGTATCACTATTTCCATTTCAAAAGTCAAAAATATCTCTTTCTATATGAGACATTGTTTTTCTTTACAAAATGTTTAAAAAACTCAGATTAGGAAAAGAGGACAAAGTTTAGTGTTCTGAAATGTTGCTTGGTAGTCATTTTAATAAAGATATATAAATATATTTCCAAGATGGGAACATGTTTATATGCTATTTTAAAACCACATTTTTTCCTTAGCAATAATATGTTCCTTTTAATGGTCAATGATATCCCAGTGTGTGGATATCTGCTCTGTAATATTCTTCTGGATGTTATTTATAATTTCCTCAAGAGAAAATATGAGGGATTTTTTGATGTGTAAATATCACAGTTGTTATGCTGGATTACTTTTATTTGTCTTTTTATTTCTTTATTAATTTTTTATTTGTTTTAATTAGTTATACATGACAGTAGCATGCATTTATGCTTTGTCCTGATCTAAGTAAAAAAAAAAAAAAATTAGGGAAGCATGGTGGTGATGATGACATCTCCTCTCTTTGGGTTGTTTACTTTCTAAAGTTAATTCATTTTTTCCCCTGCACTGCTTATAGGTCAATATATAAAAGCTTATTTTTGAAATGTGATGTAAACAAGATTGATTAAAAAGGGGGACAAAACCCTGTTTTAAAATAAGTATCTCTCCATGTAACTCCACATTACGTACAACCACAAAAATGGGAAGTTATACTCCATGTATGTATAATATGTCAAAATACACTCTACTAAGATGTATATATAAAAAGAACAAATAAAAACATCAAATTAAATTTAAAAATAAATGACAATGGAATAAAATGCCTTAAAAATAAATAGTTCAACACTAAAAAATAACTGTCTACTTTCAAATGCAAAAACAAAACAAAAAAACTCAGAGATTTTTCTGAATCAGCACGATGAAACAGGCTTAGTTAAAAAGTGTTGTTGTTTCCTATGAAAAGTACAAACTTCAGAAATAATCTTTTTTTTTTTTTTTTTTTTTTGGTACTAGGGATTGAATTCAGGGGCACTCGACCACTGAGCCACATCCCCAGCCCTTTTTTGTATTTTATTAGAGACAGGGTCTCACTCAGTTGCTAAGTGCCTCGCCATTGCAAAGGCTGGCTTTGAACTTACCATCCTCCTGCCTCAGCCTCCCAAGTGCTGGGAATGCAGGCGTGCACCACTACTCCCCGTTAGAAATAATCTTGTACTTGTTAGCCAACTTATTTTTTACATTAGCTCTCTCAAATTAAAGCTGAATATTGTACATTCTGCAAAATATTCATTTCCAAAAAATAGTGAACAATTACAGAAACTGCAGAGATTTTAGGTCCAAATTCCCTTGAAGGTCTAAAGCGAATATCCCTTTAAGAAACTGATCCCTGTGATCTTTAAAGATTCAATTCTTATCAATTTCTACCCAAGTAACTTCAACTTGCCAAATGAATAAAGTACCATTTTTCTCCCCAGATTCAACTAAATAGTCAGACTCAAGTGCCAACTTTCCATAAGCAGGGCTTACTCTCCCTTTTGCCCGATGCCTTCCTTGAATATTCCATGGTTTGAGGAATACTCACAGCCACCCAGGGAAAGGCTGTGGTCCATGGCTTTCCCCTGGGTAATTAATGCCTTTGTTCCACCAAGTCATGCTTGTCTGTGTACAATGAGATGAAGCTGGTCCACTTGGAATTCTGGGATCTAGTTCTGACACCTAATGATGAAGGTCATGATTCCTACCCTGACATCTTCTTATTCGTGGAAATCTCCCAATCTCAGGCATCTTCTGGTACCCTGGGTCTCTCAGCACATCCACATCTCATGGCCACCCACCTCTGAATTCCCATCAAACTACACAAATGGTCATCTCGGATCCACCTTGCCAAACCACTCTTTTCTCTCAGCTGTTGTATATCTTCTATTTGATGCTGAATGCAGGGCTTCTCTGGGCTTGTAGACACCTCAGGATAAACAGAAAATGGGCAACTAGAACTAGCAGTCTTTAATTCTCCATACCCCTCATCTTGCCTGTCCATACTTCAGGGGAAAGTTGTAGCTTCATTTGAGTTAGGGGTCAGTTTGACTGGGGCTACTACACTTCACTTTTCCCCATCAAATCCATCTCCAAGGTCCTCCTCCATCTACTAGTTATTTTCTCTTTCATATTTGAAAACTACTCTCCTTATTTTATGCAGTTCTTAATACCAAGGCTCAGAGTACAACTCTATGCTCAGATTATCAAGTTTTGCTCTTGATATACAAAGGAAAGAGATGCCCCAAAATTAAGACACCCTTTTCTCTTTCAAGAATTTCAGGCCTGGAGCTGTGGATATACCTTAGTGGTAGAGCACTTACCCCCATGTGTGAGGCCCTGGGTTCTATCACCAACAGTGCTTATTTCTAAGCTCAAAACTGAACATTAAAATTTTGTTTTAGGATTCCACTGAAACTATAAGGTGGTTAATTTGGTGAAGGAAGAGAGATCTTGAGATCTTCATATTAACCCCAGTTGCTATCAGGGGAAAAACTAGGGAAGGGGATTATCATGGGGGAAGAAATAGGACTATTAAAGAATTTGAAATTTAATTTGGCTTCACATTGCCTATAGGAGACTCCTTAAAGCCAGAGACTACATAAGGCTGATTGGCAAGAGTCACTTTCCTTCATCTGATATGATCCTCTCCTCCTTCCCAAGATGACAAAGTCCAGCTGAAAAGAGACATTTCCACACTTCATAATGTAGTATGTGAGTAATGAAGTTGGACTTAGGACTATACTTAACATATGTTAGCGGAATTTGCAGGAAGGGACCGAGGCTCGAACTGTCGTATAGGAAAAGGAAAGGGGTTTATTGAATTGCCAAAGAAACACGTGGAGGGGATGGGGACAAACCGCGGGGAACGGACGGGAGCTGGAGCAAGCGGGAGCGGGAGCGGAGAGCAGGAGCAGGGAGCGGCAGGAACCAGGGGAGAGCAGGAACAAAAGGGACGATTTCAGTCCGGGGCTGGCTTAAATAGAGTAGGGGTCATAAAACCCCCTTGGAGTGAGTCCTTGTCCTATAGGCCAGCAGAGGTCATGGGGGGAGGTAGTGGTAGTGGACAAGGGTCTTGCTGGTCAGGTTTTGGTCACGCTGAGGATCTCGGGAGCCGTAGTTTTTCACAAGGCACCTGGAAAGGTGTGGCCTTCTGCCTGGGAGGCGCGGCCTTCTGCCTAGAACCAACAACATATTTTCAAGGCTTAACACATCTTTAAGCACAAGATGTGTGCATAAAACTTATTACACTTATTGTTATTATTTTTGTATGATTTTTATTGAATACCTGTTTTTAAATTATAATCCCACAATTTTAAACTTCTTTGTATCTGCACTGAAATTTTTCAGGAGGATACAAAATACATGTTTATTATGATTATTTTGTTTAAATATCTTTTTATTTATGAAATCATGGGAATTTTTCTTTGTTAATAAATATTTGATAATGTAATTATTTGTAATGACTGGATAATACATTTTAGAAGAATCTGCTTTAATGTATCATGAGTACTATGGAGACTGATTACTGGCCCCTTATGGTTGTGATGGAAACCCACAAGTTTGAGCTCATATGCAGAAGTTACACAAACACACACACACACACACACACACACACACACACACACACCATCCACACACACATACATACACACAAACCACACAGGCATACATAGGCATGTATACACACACAGTTAAACACATACAAAATCATAAAAAAACAGGATTAGAAAAACCTACAATAGGACTTTTGTAGTGGAAAACTATAATCTTTTGGCAGTCAAAGTATTGAAGCTTATCGATTTGATCTTTTGCTTGCTTATACGGAGCACTGCTTTGAAATTTCCATTTTGGAGTGTGATAAAAGTTATTATACCTTGAATATGTTACTAAGCACATTGTTAAGTAGCAAATTGGAAATATCACAATTTTCTATTTTAGTTTTTATTATTGTAGTGGAAATAATTGATAGGACCAGATGGACAAAGAAGATAACTAATGAATGGGGCAAACTGTACCTCTTGTATCATATTTGTGTAGGGATATGCATTAGTCAGCTTTGTGTCACTGTGACCTAAATGCCTGACAAGAATAACTTGGAGAAGGGAAAGTTTATTTTGGTTCTCAGTATCAGAGGTTAATCCATTCTGTGCTGATTCCATTGCTCTGAGCCCAAAGTGAGGCAGAGTATCATGGTGGATGGGCATGGGAGAGGAAATCTGCTCAGGACATGTAGCCAGGAAGCAGAGAGATACAAAGGGGAAGAGGCTGCAGGAAAAATGCACCCTTCTGGGGCATGCTCTCAGTGATTCATCTCCTCCAGCAATGCCCCACCTGCCTGCAGTCACCATCCATTTAGTTCATTCAAACAAGGATAGGTTGACTAGCTTACAGCTCTCACCGTCCAACTGTTTCACTTCTGATTTTTCCTGCATTAACAGAGAAACTTTTGGAGGATGCCTTCTATCCAAACAATAATAGGATGGTTAAGATGGAATGGGGAGGTGATAAAGAGAACATGGTAATCTTCTAATGAAACCTGATGGCTCAAGAAAGGTCATCCTTGTCCACTGCCTTTAACTTCTGCTCTGAGTAACGCATCTGTTATCCTTGACATTTGTTCAGTCTGTGTTTAGAAGATAATCAATCTACTAAAAAAGTGCTCCATCTGTTTTAGAAGAAAATCAGTCTATCTGTTAAAAATGTGCCCCCATTCTATTCTATGTGGATTCTGCAAATATTGACCAGTTGAGAGAGACAGGGACCAGCTCACAGGTAGGGGGAATATCCTTCTATGTGTACATAGAGTACCACCACCCAACAGTTTTCTTCTGTGTTGCTAATTTCCTTCACTGGTTGAAATGAAATTTGGTGTCAGTATCATCAGAATTTAATAATGAATGAGTATTGTTATTTTATCCTTGGAAAGATTATGCATTCACTTTAACAGAGAAACATTTATTCTCTTTGATTATGACGGTGCTCATCAATTTTTCATTTCTCTCCTAAGTGCTCATGATAAGGATAATGAAGTTGAGATGGGTCATTCATCAGTTCCTGATGAAGATTTGTCGAGGGTTTCTATTATTCTAGAAACTCACCCTCATCCATCCAGTGTATCACCGATATTAATCCTTCTCCTTGCCTTAAATTTTTCTTCCCCTTTTAGAGATTGACAAATGAGATAATGTACATAAGAGTGTTCTGTAAACTCTCAAGTGCTACACAAATGTAAGGTATTATTATTTAAAATTATGATGTATGCTCAGCATTTAGAATGGTGCTTTTTGTTTAATAATGATGTCTAGTTCTTCCCGATTGCTTGGAGGATCAACTGAAATGGCTCATTGATTGGTAAATTAATGCTACAGTCTTCCTTCTGTATAAGGTTTCTGAAACAATCATTATTCCTGTCTTGAGGATTTCACACAATGCAGAAGGGATAGAAACATGGCTTTTTAACATTTCATGACTCCACTCTGCAGATAAATGGCACTACTTTTAGCTGTGCTTCTGTACCACATGCTATTCTATTCTTTTTTTAATCCCTTTGACACTTATGGACATTAAGATGCTCCATACAATTTCATCACTGAAGGAAACTTTATCTTTTGGGGCCCTGATCCCTAACAGTACCTTGAATTTCACTTTATAGCTTTTAAAATAAACCATATTTCAGCATTAGAATTAAATAGAATCTTCTTTTGGACTTGATTTTTCCCCATGTTCTAAAATGTTCTTTTCTTGGATGCCCTTGGATATTGAAAATCAGTTTGTCTTGTGAAAAATCTGCAGTTGGATTCCCTCCACGGGCTCTCTATAAGCTCACCCTTACCGTTCTTTTAAAGGTTGGGATTATTCCTTCCAATTTGTCTATAGTACTTACTCTTCCACAATCACACAGTCTATTCCACCCCATGTCTGTGCTCTGAACTCTTGATAAACATGTCAGAAATGGAAACTTACTTCAGTGAGAAACTTAAGTATTTATTTTATTTGAATATGGTGTTGGGGGAAAAACATCTAATGGAATGATTTCTGTAAAGAACAGGAGGATTCAATCTATTGTATATGGTAAGCAATTGATAAGAGACTTAGTTTTAGTCTAAAAGGAAGCTGGTAGCAAAGAAAAGATCCTGATATTTGCCTAAATTGTGGGAAAATTCCTTGTGAATATAGCAGACCAAGGTAAGAGCAGAAGTTCTTCTACACAAACCCAACACAGTTGTGAAACAGGGACTAATTTATCAATTATAAAACCTTTTGGATACTAAAACAATGGAGGATGATTGTACTACAGGTTTTGCTTACTAAGGGCTCTGAGATTTTACATTTCTTAGATCCACCATCATTGTTGGATCTGAAAGTAAGCCATAAATCCTAAAAGACTGAGAACTGCTACTCCACAAAGGAAGGTTTTACAATCTATCAGATTATCTGAGAAGATAGTTTCTAAAGGAAGAAGATCCTGTTATGTAATTATCTCATCTAATAGCCTGAGGAAAACATGCTAATAAAATATCAATTGTATGCCATATGACCCAGTTATTCCACTTCTTGGCATATACCCAAAGAACTTAAAATCAGCATACTATAATGATGCAGCCCCATTGATATTTATAGCAGCTCAATACATAATAACTAAGCTGTGGAACCCAACTAGGTGTCCTTCTACAGATGAATGGATAAACAAAATGTGGTATGTACACATAATGGAATATTACTTAGCCACATAAAAGAATGAAATTATGGCGTTTTCCAGTAAATGGATGAAACTGGAGATTGTCATGATAAGTGAAATAAGCCAATCCCAAACACAATAAACATTGTGTGTTAGTATGTGGATACTAACACACAATAAGCAGGTGGGGGCAGAGACCAGAAGTTCATTGGATCAGACAAAAGGGAATGAAGGGAAGGGAGAAAGGATAGGACTAGGGGAGACAGTAGTACGAATCAGACATAAGTTTCCTATGTGCATATATGAATACACCAGTGTAACTCCATATCGTGTATAACCACAAGAATGGAAAGTTCTACTTCATGCATGTCTAATCTGTCAAAATACTTTTACTGTCATGTACAACTAGAAACAACAAATAAAAACTCAAATACTGGCCAAAAAAAAAGGGGAAAAAAGTCAATTATAACTGGTTTAACTGTCTTATGGTTTATATTTCCTATGGGTGTTTTTTCTTCTAAACTAGAAAATCAAAGCCAATACACCCCAGCTCTGAAAAGAAGTTAGTTTTCTTATACTTAAACATTTGTCAAATAATATTTGATTCACTATGAGCTAATATCAAACTGGTCAAATTTTATGCTTTCTTGACACATGTAATTCAGAAAAGAAGAAGGACAAGTTTTACTTTGGGATGAAAAAAGAAGCAAGTTTGTCTTCCAAATAATGGAGCTGTGGGCAAGCGAACAGTTTAGGATGTGGAAGGTGAAGAAACGGTGTAGGACAGTTGCTGAAAGGAATTAAAAGACCCTGGCTTGGAGCTTAGAACCACATTGTAGGTTACAATGAAATCACAGTTTTAAGTTTCATAGCATATGTTGTTGCTGAAGAAGTCTATCTCAGAAATTTGGTGGCCTATTATAACCATCAGGTATATATATATATATATATATATATATTTAGTATTGGGGATTGACTTCAGTTCTATCAACCACTCAGCCACATCCCCAGCCCTATTGTTTTATATTTTATTTAAAGTCAGGGTCTCACTGAGTTGCTCAGTACCTCGTTTTTGCTGAGGCTGGCTTTGAACTCCTGAGCCTCCTGCCTCAGCCTCCGAGCAGCTGGGATTACAGGCACGTGCCCCCGCACCCAGCCAAGTATATGTCTTGTTCATACTGATTCCAACGTAGCTGTTCCTGGATATTCTCAACATGTTTTGTGTTGCTTCAGTCATTCAGACTCTTTCCATTTTGTGCCTCTATTCTTTTTGGGATGTCAGAGTCTTTTGCTGGATACTCTGCAACCAGCTGCCAGACAGAGAACAGGAATGGGCCTGGAGAGTCATAGAAATCAGTTTCCGTGAACTTTCTCGATGTGGCACAATCCCATTTCAGTGGATCCCCTTGGTGGCATGGCCTGATACAGATGCAAGGAGGGGCGTTGGAAAATGTACAGCCTGACCAAAAATCTAGTTTACAGCACCAGATCGACGCTGTGAATAGAAAGCAAAAGCCTTGCAGGTGGCCTGCCACCCTGCATTCAGCAAAACTCTATGATTTTTCTCCAGCTACTCTGAGCATCCTAGATGTAAGAGTAGAAAATGTGGCTTGTGATTTCCTTGTCCATGTGTTTTTCCAAGGGGATATGAAGGATAAGGAATGGTCACAAGGAAGTGGTTTATCTAACAATAGCTGAAACCCACCATGTTCGGGGAAGAAATTAATCCATGGATCATCAATACACTTGGAGAACAAGGAAAACACTTTCAAGGTCAAGACATTGAGGACCAAGAAAATCAAAGCTGAAAAAAAAATGGAGCCACGGAGGAAGAGAGCTGCAGGGACACCATGATGTATTCAATCCCAAGTATCTTTAGGGGTTAGATAGAGATTTACAGCAGTGAAGCTAAGGGTGAGGCCACAGCAGTTGGTAATAAAAGGAGAGTGAAAAGAAATAGGAAAAGGGACTTCATTTGGGATGTAAGAAAGTTAATGTCCATGAGCTTTGCCGCCAGAATAATAGCATGATGCAGATTGATCTACGAAATGTCCTTGATTCTTCACACCTCCAGTCTTGTCTTTTGCTCTAACTTTGTCACCTCCCCGTTGTGACCTGTGATATTCTGACCCCCAGCTTGTCTCTGGGCTCAACTACATGATTTGCTTTTGGCCAGTGGAATGTCAAAGAATCTGACAAAAGCAGAGGCTGAACAAGAGCTTGTGCTTCACATGTTTTCATTTTTGCTTCTCTGCCTTCTCTCCACGAACACACTTAGCTGGCTGGTGAACGGAACACATGGGGCAGAGCTGAGTCACTCTTGTTGAACCAGCTGCAGTCACTGGAGATCTAACTGAGTACAGCACCCTAGCTCATCTTCACTGACTCAAGAAGAGCACTCATTTTTATACACCATTAAAAATTCTCAGGGCTGGGACTATGGCTCAGGGAAGAGCACTTGTCTTGCATGTGTGGCATGTATGGGGCCCTGGGCTCGATCCTCAGCACCACATAAATAAAATAAAGGTATTGTGTCCACCTACAACCAAAAAAAAAAAAAAAATTATAAAAAAAATTCTCAACTGTTGCATGATATCATCAAGGCAAAATATAACTGATACATGACTTGGAAAGGAGCTCTGCAGAGAATGTTGAGTGACATGCAATCTAAGCAAGCTGCAACATTTTTTTGCAAATGCTCATTGCAAAATAATATACACATAATCTATTGGCCAGATTAATTAGAATGTATTTTCTTCTACCAGCTTTGTTCTTTTTTTAAGCTCACTTTTTAATGTTCATATTTTTTAAAATCAGTGGCTTTCACTATTACAATTATGACTTTTAATCATCATAAAATAAAAAAAAAGTGAACCATGGGTAGAAAAAGAAGAGAATTATTTGAAATGCAGTTGACCCCCTTTTTTAATAAAATTTGAGGAAATTATGAGTCCTTCGTTTTGTTTTTATGATATTACTGAGGACAATTAAGAAGGATGAGTTCCTGACATGTCCATGTTGTAAATTAATAGAACCGATCATGAACATGAACATGAAAGCATTGTATCATGAAAATAATAAGCACCTGCAATAAGCATAGCTGAACACAAACAACTGACCTAATATTGGAATGTTTGCAGGACAATTATTGCAGAATTATTTCATGCTAAGATGTCTTAAATTAAAACAAAAATAAATATTGAGATATGTGTGGGACTCAACTTTTGTGCCCCCTTGGGGGGGGGGGGGCAGACTCAAGCTGCCAGTCAACTAGTGGTCCTAAATTAATTAGCATCTACCTAGAAATACACAAAAGCTGCTCACCCAGTGTGATTGTTTGGAATGAGTCTTAGTCTATTTCCTGCCCACTACAATGAAACACCTGGGATAATTAACTTAGAAGAGGTTAATTTTGGCTCACAGTTTTGGAGGTGTCAGCTCAATACTGGGCAAATCAATGCCTTGGGCCTCTGGAGGGCATGCTGGATTGCAATTGTGGGGAGCATTTGGCAAATGCCCTGCTCACGGCCAGGAGGAAAAAGAGGTAAAGGAAATGAGTGGGAATTCCACAACCTTCTTTGAGAGCACACCTCCAATGACCCAAGGACCTCCTGCAAGGACCAACTCCTAAAGGTCCATGGTACATCTGAACAGCACCACCCTGGAACCAAGCCTTTACCTTATGGAACTTGTGGGGACATTCAACACCCAAGCCAGAGCAGTATGCTATAACTATCCTGTGTGTGTGTGTGTGTGTGTGTGTGTGTGTGTGTGTGTGTGTGTGTGTGTTTTCTAGAAAGAATGGGGCTTTGCAATTTGGGATATTTTAGTCTAAGACTTTGTTACTAATCAGAAGATTTATGGGGATTATTTCTTAGAAATAACCTCAAATGTCAAATTATTGTGAAACATATTTTTCCAGATTTTGTCCACATTTAAAATTTTTTCAGCAAATCTGTTTGTTTATTTATTTTAGAGCCCTATTGAGATATAATTCACACACCATAAAACAGACCCATTGTAAGTATACAATTGAATGATTCTTAACAAATTTAGAGAATTGTGCAACCAACACCACAGTCTAGTTTTAGAACATTTCCAACCACCCTAAAAAGTTCCCTCATGCAAGTCTCTGCACCCACCCACGGCAGCCCCAGGCACTCCAAATCTGATTTCTGTCACTTCATATTTGAGTTTTCCAGACATTTTATATAATTGGAATCATGCAATATGCAACTTTTTGCATCTGGTTTCTTTAACTTATTATAATGTTTTTGAGGTTCATCCATGTTTTAGTTTGTGATATAATTGTTGATATATTGAGTTTTCATTTTTATTCAGTTCAAAATTCCTTAAAATTTCCCTCGTGACTTCTTCTTTGATCTGTGGATTTTTAGAAGTATATGTTTTGATTTTAAAAAAATATTTAGGGATTTTCCCAAATTCTTTCTTCCTGTTGTTTCATTCTGTTGTTATTTCATTGTGGCTGGGGAACATAACTTTGAAAATTTCAATCCTCTTGAAATTTATTAAGAGTTGTCTTAAGAGGAGCATCATACACCTTTCTGAGAAATGTGTGTTAAAAAAAAAAAAGAACAGAAAATCTGTTCTGCTGTTCTTACGGAGAGTGATCCATAAACATTGAATTCAAGGTAATTGACAGTATTGTTCAATTGTACTCCTGTCTGTCCATTTTTATGATTTATTGGAAGTGGGATATTGGAACTCTTAAATGTGTAAATGTGTATCTTACCTTTCATTTCTGTTCATTTTAATTTTCTTTATTTTGAATGCTCTTCTTTTTGGCATGTATATGTTTGGGATTACTATATGATACTGATGTATGGACCCATCACTATGATCTCTTTCTCTTTGTTTCTAGTAATATTTCTTCTTTTAGAGATTGTTTTTTAATTATCAGTATATATACTCCAGCTCTCTTAGTTGCTATTTGCATAGTATATTCATTTTCCATTCTTTTATATTTAACCTATTAGTGTCTGATTCTAACATGTTTCTCTAGTAGGCTTTTAAAAAACGTTTCATATCCAGTCTTATAATCTATGCCATTTGATTAGAGTGCATTGTCTATGATATTTAATGCCACTATTGATATGATTGGATTTATTACTGCCAATTTCCACTTATCCTCTCTATGTCAAAATTTTGTTCCTCCTTTATTGCTTTCTTTTGTTAAAAAGTATCTGTTTGCTCTAGGGATTACCATATGCCTCTTAACTTTTCATAGTTGCAATATGCTTCATTAAAATGTAATTCTTAACCTAGCAGTTACTCTAGTGATTAAAGGATACTTTTGACTTTTCATAATCTATCTATCTTGGGTTAATACTGACTTTGACTAAAAAACAACAACTTTGCTCTCATTTAGCTCTTTCTCCTCCTCTGACTTACTGCTATGATTGTTATATATATTACATGTATAAAACCATAAATATACAAATGTAATTATTATGCATGACTTTTAAAAGTTAAGAAAAATATTTTAAAAGATAGCTATACATTCTTTTTAATATTGTATTTTTCAATCCCTGTGCTCTTCATCTCTTTCTCTAGATTTGTGTTACCATTGGGAGTGATGCTTTTTCAAACTATAGAACTCTCTAGATCTCTTGTCAAGCAATTGTGCTAACAATCAATTTTCTCAGACGAGAGACTTATCTGGGAATCAATGCTCTTAGATGAGACTTGTCTTTTATTTTTCTTTCAATTTTAAAGAGTAGTTTTGTTGAATTTTTGGTAGAAAAGTTTATTTTTCTTTTGTTTTCAGAACTTAAATTTTGTTCTTCTATTACCTGCTGACCTCCACTGTGTTTGATTAAAAAAAAAAAACGTCAAAATTCTTCACATTGCTCTTCTCCTATGAAAACTTATTTCTTTATGTTGTTTAGTTCTATTGATATTTCCTGGTGGGCATGGAATCTACTTCAAAATTTTTAATATTTTTAAAATTTATTGAAAGTTGTTTTAAGTCTAGCATTTGGTGGGCTTAAAATATGGTTTCTTATCTATTTTGAATTTTTCATGCTATCTGAAGGAAAGATACTGTCTCATCATTCTCTGCCAAGCATGACAAGAAGAGGTGGGTATGTTGTAGTGTACCAGCACTTGACTGCTAAATGTCCTTGTCATGACTGGAATCCATCTTTGCAACTCCTGTAGTGTTTGTCCTGCAAAATATTTGGCTTTGATTCTGAGTAGTGCATTTCTTCTTAGGTAATAGCAGATGATTAGGACTATGATTCCAGACCCCATAATGTATGTAAGGAGGGAATTACCTCCATCACTATGCTCAGGACCAAATCTCTTGGCAGATATGAAGAGAGACCTGTGCTTCTAAAGGAGGCAATGAATAGAGGGAAGAGATAGCTAAGGGTGGCAAAATCATTGCAAAGCAAAGTTCCCCTTGGAGAAGAGGTGGTTACAGGTGGATTCAGGCAGCATTTCCCTTTGTCCTTATGGTGGGCTGTGGAGGGGGGCTTGCAAGAACCAGAACTTTCTCAGCAAAGGGACTGACTGTAGGGGACTGATGTCTTCTGAGTTTCTTTAAGACAGAAGAGGAAAGTCTTATGTGGAGAAACAGAAGGATAGAGGTGCTGGCTGACAGATGGAAGCTCCAGAGGACATTGTTGGACATGATAGAGCAGAAAGAAATTGGCAGAGAAATCAGAGGAGGGTTGAGAATTCTGTGAACAAAAATATAACCTGAGGGCCTGACATTTGGGAATGAGGATTAAATTATTTTTTCTGTTCAAAACACAAAGAAAAAAAAAATCCACATTGTTTTCTCAAGTACTATGTGTACCTTTAAGGTAATCAGCATTTAATTAATAATTAATAATTAATTAGTAATTAATCTTGTCAACATCATCAATATCATCCTATCCCTATTATATATTATATTATATGTGTGTGTGTGTATAAATTATCATTTGCGAGTATTAAAATATCCAGTGTGACTAATAGAGTTTTCTTTCACATTTTAAAGTGTATTGTTAATGTGGAAATTCAAATGTATACCTGGAAAGGCTTCCTTCTCAGGTGATGCCTCTCTACCACCTGTCTAACAATTCATTGTAGCCTTAAGGCTTTCTTTTTTTTTTTTTTTTTTTTTTTTTTTTTTTGAGTCAGCTATTTGTACTAAAAGAGAACTAATGAATAGTGCAAATGCCACTAACAACAACAACAACAACAACAAAAATAGAGTGCCTTTATCAGAAGGCACAGATGTTAACTTATCAGATGCAGAGAACAGAAATTCTTGCTAATTGGATCCTATTCTCTCTCTCTGTCAGTTCCATTTAAGGAGACATCTAAACAGCACACAGCTGGAATTTGGAAGTTGTCCTTAAACAAGACTTCATAAAACCAGGCTGGTTAAGAGTATTTCTGTGTCTACTTCCTGTTCTTTTTTTTTTTTTTTTTTTTTTTTCCTAGCTTGGTTCACCTAATGATATGACTGTTATTAGCACTGGAAGAAATCAAGGAAACAGAAGTTTCTAAAAGAAAGATTTAGAGAACTCACCCCCCACAAGTAAGAATTGGTGAGTCATATTTCTAAGCCAATCTCACTTTGCAACTCATTTTAAAAGGACCCTAACACTGCACAGTTGCAGATGACTTTTAGATATGCTTTAGCCAAACTCATTTTATGAGCTAGAAAGTCCATGCTCAAAGAAGCCAAATGGCCTGATGAAAACCGTAAAGCAATATTCATGGAAGGCCTTCCGGAACACCAGACTTTCCTTAGCCTCAGATTAGTCCTGTTTTCAATGTATGATCTTTCCTCCCTGCCTCCCAATTCACATGAGATGAAGATATTTTCACCATTTTTGTTTCATTCTTCTATATTACCTCCATTTTTTCTCAAGTTCCCAGCAAAGAGAATTTGAGATTTCTCTTCTATTCACAATTTTGATAGCGCCTAAGATAATAACAAAAGTCTGCAAGGCCTAGGAAGACTTGGAAATAGAAGCGTTAGAAAATTCTGCATGTGGTTCAAGGGCACCATGTGCATCTCAGCATCCTTAAGTTGGTGTGGTGGGTGGAGAAATGCAACTAGGTGAGTCAGCGTTTAAATGGTGAAAATGAAGAAACTGTTAGAACTCTCTTTCCATTTAGCAGGCTGATTATCATGAGTTTGCTGTATTTATTGTTTTGAATCAAATAACTTAGGGCTACTTCACCTCCCCCCCACCCCTTAACTCCTACTACGATTCAGTATGCTACATATCATGTTGCTCTATTCAAAGACTCAGCTAAGGGTACACAGACGGAGACGGTTTTCTTTTTTTTTTTTTTTTTTTTTTTTTTTCCGGTACCAGGGATTGAACTCAGGGACACTCGACCACTGGGCCACTCCTCAGCCCTTTTTTGTATTTTATTTAGAGACAGGGTCTCACTGAGTTGCTAAGTGCCTCGCCATTGCTGAGGCTGGCTTTGAATTCGTGATCCTCCTGCCTCAGCCTCCCAAGTGCTGGGATTACAGGCATGCGCCATTGAGCCCGGCCACACAGATGGTTTTCAAAAGTGTTTTCTGGCCTTTCTACAATCCATTTCACATTTTCCCTTACAAACTCTGATTTCCCTCACTTGGCCATAACTGGAGGATATAAATCTCATGAGAGGGATTTAACCTCTGCGCGCAGCATAGAGAATCTGACAGTATAAGTAGCTCCTTCCATCCTTGGATCCACGCTTTCTTATTTTCATGCTTATTTTTCTGGGTTAATAACATTATATTTGCCACGTGTGGTGTTCAAATGTTCATAATTTGACAACAACCCTGATCCATTCTTCTCAATTTTTTTTAATTTTGAAGTTTTAAATTTTTCTCCAACTTCATCGATTTACCTATGAATTCCATTATTCTATTCTCTTTTATTGCTGAGTAAAATTCCATTGTGTATATATACCACATTTTGTAAAAACAAACAAACAAACAAGATTCTATTGCAGATGCATATGCTGAAAAGAATTTTGAAATAAAAAATATAACACTTAAAGTTTGAAAAATATTTACCTTACCAATAAAGAAAACTGAGAACTCTACTCCCATAACCTTAAACAGTTTGTAGGTTAAAAAATACTTAATAGCTGGAACTCTCCCCGAATCCTCAGAATGACAGCATCTTTTACAACTACAGTGATGAGTCAAAGACTATTGGGAGAAATAACCATGCTACAACTTCTCCAGGTATCTAAAGGTGTACCTGGCCCAGCAGGTGGGCAAATAAACCTCGGAAAGTGAAAAAAAAAAAAAAAAAAAGGTTTCAGGGTCTGGTTATGGTCCTAAGAATAGTGGTCACCAGATTTATGACTTTTGTGTCAATTGGGAGGACACTGATTGTCCTGGTCAGCTTGTAGTCCAGAGGCATAAAGCAGTCCTGGGTAGCAAGCAGCATCTGCCTAGGATTTAAGAGAAACCGGAAAATGTGCAGTAGCTAGAATTCTCTCTGAAGTACATCATTTCTGGGTTTCCTACAACTCTGCATGGGGGTGTGGGTATGGAAGTCATCATTGCCTTGCATAGGAAGCACAACTCAAAGCATTCTCCTCAGCCTTTTCAAAAAATGCTGGTTGAGACTTACTAATATTCCTGTAGTGCTATTTTCAAATATTATTATTATTCACATTTCAAAGTTGTATTTATTTTCTAAATACTGTTATCATCTAAACTCTATTCTCTAAATAATGCTATTTATAAAGTTGTAAAGATATTTCATTGATTCTATAAATATTTTTGAAATATACGATGTCCCTCAAACCAGAAAACCTACAGAGAATTCTGAATCACATTTCCATGTTGATTCACGCCCCCCCCCTTCCTGGCAGGATCAGTGGCAGAAGACCCAGAAGGTACTGGGGACTGGGCCATCTCTATGTTGAATTCGAAATAATCTGTCCTTAGGTATTCAGGGGGGTGGGATTAGCCAGAATAGACCCAGTCCAGAGCTAGTTTCCATGAAAACACATTTAAAGCCAAAGCTTAAATACAAAACAAAACAAAAAACACTATAGCTTTACCCACAATGATAAATAAATACATACGTAAATAAAACTGTTAAGGAACACATGGCTATCGAGCAATCTTCAAGAGACCTCCAAGTTGTCCATTCAAGGGGGCTATGTTTAGGGGGAAAGGAGGGGACTGCAGGCATTGGGGTTGGGGAAAGCTTTGTATTTTTCAAATGAGGTGTCCGTGCAGGATAGCTTAGGAGGATCAGAGATGGGGTCACTGAAGCGAATGATCTATCTTATAAATTAGACTTCAACTAGTGTAAAAGCTGCTGAAGTGAAGGACCAATTGTTTTGGTAGCCTGTCGGAAATAATTTCAAACCTGACAGGGCACCGAGCAGCGTGGTGTGATTCCCCCAGCCTTCAGCTCTCAAGCTGGGAGAGAAGCGGAGCAGGACAGGAGAAAATCCTCTGCCTGCAAGCCTGCCATGCCAACTGCAGCATCCCCACCTCCCTCGGCCCTCCCGCAGCCGCCCTCCCCTCCTCCCTCCGTGGGTATAGAATTCCATCTTTTATGGAATCACAATGAGTTGATATAAGCAATAGCAACAAAAACAACATCAAAAGAAATTACACCACCATCAAACCATCTCATAATATCATTAGTGACCTAAATTAAAGCAAGATAATTGCCCCAGCAGACAACAAACAGCCATGAAGAATACTAATAACGTTGTAAGCCTGTTCCAATGCTCCGCCAGAAGCCCAGCATCAAATGGTCTTGCAATTTGTGTACAGATCGACAGACAAAGCTGTTTTCCAAGTTGTGGGGGAAAAAAATAAAACAAAATCCATGCAAACTCACCTGCCTCTCTCTCTCTCTCTTTATTTTTGTTTTACTTTTTTGTTTTTTTTTTTTTTTTTTTTTTTTTCATTCCTTCAGGGTCCTTCTTGTTACAGTAATAAAAGCAGAACTGGGACCTTTAAACCTCTGCTGAATTTTGAGTAAGTCATTGTCAGACAAAATTTTGAGAAATGCTAAAGTAACTGTGGCTTTTCTGACAGGGCAAAACCACTGTGGTTTCTAAAGAATGAAGTACAGGTCAATGGCATTTGGTTGATCACTTAATTTTCTGTAATAAAATTGGATCCAAAAATAAGTCAGTCACTTTCAACTTTTTAAAAACCTCTAGTAATACCAGTTCTATAAATTATGTTTCATCAGTGGTTTGTGAGCGTTACCTAATATTAAAAAGTAGAATTCAGAACTGAGGATCTGCTTTTCTCCCCTCCTACCTTTTCTGAGGTTAAGTTTGAGGAGAGTAAACATGAACGAAGTAATTAGATGGAATTTCATGGATGGAGATTACCTAGTTTCTTCAGGAACATTTGAGCAAAGTAGCTGAGTAAGGCCACTCTAGGTAACTTGCCTTCAAGTTCTGGAGAGGAATGCACCTTATGGGGTTGAGCTGAACCCTTGAGCCACAACCTTAGTATTATACAGAAATATGGTGCCTGTAGCAAGTTGTGCCTCTGGAGGCAAAATGAGCAGGGTGCAAGTAAAGGTCTATTGACACACTAAATGCTTTCATTCCTTATTCTTTTCATTTCAAAGTGATGAAGGAATGCAATTCACCTCAATACCAGTGCTTTCCAGATTATCTTCCTTTTTTGGGATTTTTATTATCCATGCATTTTACTGTATACAGCTTCCTTAGCAGTGCAAACCAGAGAGTCTACACAGCAGGCTACTGACTAGGGAGTTCTTACTGATGCTTAATGGAAAACCAAATGGGTCCTCTTGCAGAGCCTGGGCACTGCCCCTACAGGAACTCCTGAGGTCAGTAAGCTCCAGAGAGTTCCATATCCTGGAGCACTGGTGTAATATGGAGCAAATCAACAGCCTTCCATCATTCCTTCGAGGGAGTCAAAAGTAGCCACCTGCCCCAGAGCCACGCCAGCGTTATGTTGTCTTTGTCTTGATAAATTCTGTTAAAAACAAAACCTTGTATCATTTAGAGACCTTTTGTGCTGAATTTTATTGTCTTTTCTTATTGTTTTTTGGTCATCAGGTTCATGTTCTCCCACCAATGGACTTTGGTACAAGTCAGACAGCTACAATAGAATGGAAAGGGTTCTATTCCTCCTCAGGATGACATTAATATGTGAACTTGGGAGGTTACCAAAGCCTCACTGGGTCTCAATATCTGTGTTTTGAAAATATTGAAAATGGTAACATAGAGTTTATGGAAAGATTAAAGAGATTATATATATATGTGTGTTTACACACACACACACACACACACTTGGTGTAGTTTTTAATAACTATTAGCTAGAAATCAATCGCACTTGGATGTGACTGATATATATTATTGATAGAAATATAAAATGCAGAGGTGATCATAAAGATCACAGAGCTTTCCAGCCTCAGTTTACAAATAGTCATGTGTCACCTAACCATGGAGATATTCTCAGTAATACATAGATGATTTTGCCTTGTAAATATCATACAGTGTATTTACGGAAATTATAATAGCTATGACGTTACTAGGAGAGATAATCTTACAGAACTGTCATGTATATGGGTCTACTGTCGACCAAAACATCATTATGTAGCACACAACTCTATTAGAAAATTAGATCCAAAATATTTAGTGAATTTCCAAGAAATGGACAACAATTTAGTAATAGGGTAAAAGTAAGCCATGTCACGTAAGTTTTAATTGCTTTTGCCACTACACCACAGTGTCTCATTACCTATCTTTCCTAAAGTTTGACAGGAATAAATTTAAATAAAATGAGCAACTCTGATTTTATGGATTGGGATAAAATGGCTTCCTCAGTAACATCTGAGGAAAATTAGCTGTGTAGGGCCACAAAACTACATGTTTTTATGTTCAGAACTCATTTTTACATTCTAAAATTTCTTTTATTTAATTTAATTTTTATTCTAAGTTGTTATAAATGACAGCAGAATGTATTACATTTCATATTATACTTGTAGAGCACATTTTTACATATCTCTGGTTGTATACAAAGTATATTCACACCATTCATGAGTTCATACATGCACTTAGGGTAATGATATCCATCTCATTTTACCATCTTTTCTTTTTTCTTCACCCTTTTGCCCCATCTCTTCCCTTCCCTCGCCATTGACCATTCTAGTGTTCCTCTAATCCTCCTATGCTCCCCATCCCAACCCCACTGTGTATTAGTGCTCTATCACATGCACATCAGATAGAGCACTAATCTCTAGAATATATAAAGAACTCAAAAATCTTAACACCAAAACAACAAATAACCCAATCAATAAATGGGCCAAGGAACTGAACAGACACTTCTCAGAAGAAGATATACAATCAATCAACAAATACTTGAAAAAATGTTCAACATCTCTGGCAATTAGAGAAATGCAAATCAAAACCACTCTAAGATTTTATCTCACACCAGTCAGAATGGCAGCTATTAAGAACACAAACAACAATAAATGTTGGCGAGGATGTGGAGAAAAAGGCACACTCATACATTGTTGGTGGGACTGCAAAATGGTGCAGCCAATATGGAAAGCAGTATGGAGATTCCTTGGAAAACTTGGAATGGAACTACCTTATGACCCAGCTATCCCACTCCTTGGTCTATACCCAAAGGAATTAAAAACAGCATACTACAGGGACACAGCCACATCCATGTTGATAGCAGCACAATTCACAATAGCTAACCTGTGGAACCAACCTAGATGCCCTTCAGTAGATGAATGGATAAAGAAAATGTGGTATATATACACAATGGAGTACTACTCAGCAATAAGAGAGGATAAAATCATGGCATTCGCAGGTAAATACATTCTAAAATTTCTATACCAATGTGGATATGTGTTTTTTGTGCAATGCACTGTGCCTTGCTTATGGAGTACCCAATATGTTTTTTAGTTGATTAACAAATAAAGTCTTTCTAAATGAGATTTGTGACTCTCAGCATGGGGCAGTTGGATCCCCAGGCAACATTTGGGAAATCCACATTTTCACAACTATGGGAAGATGGTGCCACTGGCACCTAATTGGTAAAGGACAGGGATGCCACTTGCATCCTAACATATACAGAACAGCCTCCACAAAAGATTATTATCTATATTATCAATCTTGCTGAGGTAGAGAAGTCCTGAAACTGATCCTTCTTCAAGACTTCCAAGTTATTTATTTATCCTCGAGTTTCCAAAATAGACCATTCTTATTTTTACTTTTGCAATTATTTTGAATTTATTTTGTTCAAATTGTATCATTAACCCATTTGTTTAAATGGCAAGTAAATAAAAAATAAGAAAAAATAGTATCATTGCAGATGCTTCTATTTGATCACTTGAAACAACTTGGTTAAAATTTAGGAAAACTTGACCCTAAATAGAAGGTCTTTACTTTTAACCAAACAATTTTAACCAAACAACTTGGTTAAAATTTAGGAAAACTTGACCCCAAATAGAAGGTCTTTACTTAAAAATTAATGGGGCTATATGTAATTCTTGAGGTTCTCAAACTTTGCTGTGCATCTGAAACACAGAGAAGTCTTGTCAGTCAGACTTTCTGATACAAAAGGTCTAGTAGAGAGCCTGAAAATTGGCATTTCCAGAAAATTCCGGATAATGCTTTTGATCTGGGACCCATGGGAATCATTGATTAGTGTTTTAATTTAATTATTAGTTTGGGTGGCTGTTTTTATTTTTTTTCTTCTCCTTATTCTTCCCTAATACTTAGTGGGTTTTTTTTTTAAATGCAAATGAAAAAGCCAATAGTCATTTGATTTTGATGTAAACATTTAAGTGGATCAAATTCTAGTCTAGCCAGGTACAGAGGCACATACCTGTAAACCATCAGCTTGGGAGGCTGAGGCAGGAGGATGGAGAGTTCAGAGTCAGCCTCAGCAAAAGTGAGGTGCTAAGAAACTCAGTGAGACCCTGTTTCTAAATAAAATACAAAATAGGGCTGGGGGTGTGGCTCAGTGGTCGAGTACCCCTGAATTTAATTCCTAGTACTGTGCCCCCAAATTATTGTAGTCTAATATGGTTCCCCAAAACCACAAATCCTATTACTCAGAGTGTTTTGTTTAGCCTGCCACCTTTCAATGCAGCACAGGTGACTACAGTCTTCGAAGCACACCGTGGGAATCTGGAAAGGACGTTTCTCCATAACTCTTCCCCTGTAGTCCTTCAGATTTCCTTCTGTCTCAAATGTGTTACTATTGATTCAGTGAGAGATTACACAACTACCAGCCTGACGTTAACAGGGTTAACTAGGAGAGAAACATCCATGTCGTTTCTGTTTATTACTTTTTCAATTAGATTTGCATAGCATTGACGCCTGCTCCCAGGGGTGCATTTGTTATATGAAGAAGGTAAGACAAAAATGAGGCCAGATCTCTGGCAAGTTCCTCCTTAGCCTACTTTTCCCTTTCTTGGTAACAACATTTGTTTTCCTACCCTGCAAATCAGATGAAAACCAGGAGAAAACAAGAGTAGGCAGTAATAGTGCTTACTCTGGCTGGAAAATTCTAGTCCCAAACTGCAGGCCTGGTTCTGATTACATCTCAGATCAAGCTGTATACAGTATAACATGACTTAATGTCTCAGGAAATGTTCATCTGCACCTTGGAAAGTTTGATTTTAAAGATTGTACGATCCATGGACTTGGACAAGAAGTCACACTTCATCACTTACTCCCCCCACAGTATATTACTGTTTCTCAGATGGGAAGCTTCTTCCTATAACTGGGGAGCTAGTTAATAATTGGGTAATATTCATATTCTAGGCATAGTGGGGAGCAGCCCCCCCCCAAAAAAGGGGAGAGACAACATTTTAATGACATGGAATTGTCACATAAGGGTTTGGTTACATACTAATTCCAAAGTCCAACTGTAATTCATCTTGCATTTCAAAAGACAGAAAATTAAATGTCCTTGGACTTCAGATAGCTTATACTCTTAACATCATATACATATATGTGAATATGTATGTATGTGTGCATATGCTTGTGTTTTATGTATGTATGCATATATAGGAAAGGGAGTATATTCATCTGGTTTATTTATTTAATGCATATATATTATTTTATGCATATATGTATATTGCATATTGCACACCCCCCCACACACATATATATATGCTCACAGACACACGCCCCCCAATGTGCTGGGGCATTGTGTTCTGTAAGAGATAAGGGTGTAAAATTCATTACTACATTGCAATTTTCAGGCCCAGAGAAATGGTGATCTCTTTTGTGCTAAGCACTTTCAAACTTGTATTGTCCTATTCCAAATCACCATGCCCTGGGGAAATCACCTAGCACCTATTTAGAAAGGCAGGGACCACTTCACTGGTATCAAGCCACTATGCATACACATCATTATCTGATAAAATATATTACCAGTTATATAAACAATCATTTATTCCAAATACTTCATTCTGAAGCTGTTAATTCAGTTTTAAGTAAAATCATGACCTGGAGTGTGTGTTAGATTGATTCATTTATTCAATTTCTCGCTTTTTTTTTCTTACAGCATATATGTAAATTGAGTGGCACATGCCAAATGTTAGATATGTTTTAATTGTGGCTACACAGATTCTTACTAGCAAGTTTGTCTTCATACATCAATATAGCTACTATAATTCAATGTTTCAACAATAACCTTTATCATAAAATGACTTACCTAATGCAATGTATAACTATAAAGTAATGAAACTGACTTTTGAGGTGTCATATGCAACTATAGTACCCTATGTAAATTAATTGACAATTGGTGACAATGGACAATTATACACATCACAGGATTGCCATAAGGAGCAGTATAAGCATTCTTTCTTTACACATATTATCTGCTGGAAAAGATGAGGTGTGGAAAAAATTATGGTTTTTAAAAGTTAAATGACTACCCCAAAATAGTAAAAGATCCCAGACCATTTTTTTTTAATTCAGCAATATTTTCACATCACATTCTCAGGGGATCGTGTAAAATCAGTCCTTACCATTAAAAGGGAATTAAAAATCACTTTGTTATGATAAAATTTTGAGACTATGGTATCCTGTGAGGTCCTTGGAAATCTTCTGAGGATTGTGAAACCCAGGTTGAAACACTTTAATACAAATTTAAAAATAGAAATAAAATTAAAATTTTTATTTAGTGATAGCTCTGTGCCAAACTCTATAATGGTTTCTGCAGGAAAGAGAAAGAGCAGGAGTCTCTGCTCCCATTTAGACACTAATGGGTAGGTGCTCTTAAATGGCCTTTACCACATTGAGATATTCATCTCCTGAAAGGAGAATATTTTACTGATATTATTGTCTCATCTGGAAAGAAAAAAAATGGGGGAGAGGAGTACAGTCAGAAAGAATATGCCTTATGTTGGAATGCAATTTTTGAGAAAATGCAATAACTAACTAGATCATTACTGACTATGAATACTCCTTGGTTTCTGGTAGTAAACTCTTCCTACTAAGCAAGAAAAATGTTTAAATGAGTTTTAGGAATAAATGGTACTATGAAAATGAACTCCATTTTTGTATAAGAATTTTGACAAATATGAGGAAATGAAAGAGTTAGCTCAGGATAAATGATTGATGAGATGATTTTAAATCCCTTTCTGAGATTAGAAGAGGAAACACGTCATGGCCAAGAAGGGACTGCACCTGGCATTGTCTGTCTGTTCAGCCCACTTTGAGGGGTATGATTCAACAACTTGAACGCCTCTTGTTGAACAAATAATTGACATTTTTAAGTGTGGTCACTAACATCTCAACTTAATAAATCTGAAAATGACATTTAAATTTCAGGAATGGGAGAAAATTTGGTTAATACTTTGTTTTTTTGTAAATGAAGAGCTTTTACACAAAATCACAATCTTAGCAGATACAAGTAAGATACAAGCCAGTGTTGATGTTATCTCTCCACTCCAGGAGACCAATTAGCTAAAAAGAGATGGGTCCTAGATAGGGAGAGTTATAAAGATAAGGGTTACAGATTTTCTTTGCTCTGGACAATTCATACTCTCGCATAATATTGGGTTTATTAGTATGATTTTTTTTGTTTTTGTTATAACAAAATGCCTAAAGGTAGGTCACTTTATAAAGAAAAGAGGTTTATTTAGTTTGCAGATTGGCATCCTCATTGGATCAACCTCTGGTGAGGGTCTAATAGCAGATGGCATCACGATGATAGAATATCTGAGAGTGAGAGATCACATTGCAAGGAAGAAGTCATAGACAGGGAGAGAAGAGGATCCAGGCTTGCTCCTGTTATAACCCTCTAAAACTCACCAAGGGGTTCAGGGAGAACTACCTTAATTCCTTCTGAGGCAGCACTTATCCATCAGGCCCCGCCTCTTAAAGGTACACACTATCTCCCTAAATCACCATGCTGAAGACCAAGTCTTCAACACATGAATTCTTGAGGGACACACTCAAACTATATCCAAACCACAGCAGGAGTTGAGGTATTTGGCAGTGCCTGGGTAAGCACATGGCACAAAGGCCTTCTGCCATCAGGTCTCAGAGGAGGCATGACCTATTTCCATTAGCCACATTTACTCTTAGAAGGAGGTAAATGTAGTCCTGTCTCTTTTGTATATTTTGGCCAGAATTTGGAATTTAGGGATGGATCTGCTTGTTTACAATTAATCTACCACCAAAAAATATAAAATAAACAAAAATAAAAATTACAGGTAATATCAAACCCACTCTTTGGAAAGTAGTACTGCCCCATCAGCATAAAACTATCCCAAGGTCAAGTTTCATCACCCAAGGGCACTCAAAACAGGCTTGTTTCACCAGACCCAATGATCCTAAGGAGAACACATTTTGATCACTGCTGAAAGGGACATGGGTTGGAGGTGACAGGAACCCTCAGAATGACTGAGAACAAGAACACTCACAATAGGATACTTGCCTAGCGCAGGGAGGACAGTGTTGGTATCTCAAGCTAGGAGCTGATTTTCTCTAGAACTCCTTAGCTTGGCATTGCTGAAATCTTTGTGTGACCTCCAAGAAACAACATGTTTCTAAGTTTTGGGAATTGAGACTATTGTTCTCTTGATTTTATTTTCTTTGGCCGCCCATAGTTATCTAAATGAAGATGTCCTGGATTATACAGAAGATTGTGTCCTGCAATTTGTTTACAAAACACTCTCACTCAGTGAAGAATCACACACCATCCTTCTGTGTGTGTGTGTGTGTGTGTGTGTGTGTGTGTGTGTTTCTTTTCTCCCAATCTTCCTCTCTCACACCAAACAAACCACACAAGAATGTCTTAGCTTTTAATTCACTGTCTCTCTTCAGAGGAATTAAGAAATAACTCTCTTAGAGTATTACCCAGGGTGGGTTAAATGGTCTTACATTGAAAGGAGAACAAACCAATTTTTTTTTTTTTTTTTTTTTTTAACAGCAAGAGTGACAAGTCCATAATAGTTGCATGTATACATAAGCTTTTTGGAAAGTTCAAGCTGAACTCTTGATACTCTCCTTGGTACAAATTGTTATTTCCTTCTATATACACATTCTGTTCTTCCTACTTTCAGAAATTCCTTTGAGATGAACAAATGATCCACACGCTAAACAGGTAAATGAATCACAGAGGGATACTGTGGTCGTTAATGTACCGTATGATAGCACCATAAAATTAGGATTTCTATTTGCATGGGAAACATTGTGATTTCTTTTTTTAATGTGAGGGGATTTCCCCACATTTTTGAAATAGAATTCTTTTTTCAGAATGTAATGACTAAGATTGTAAAACCATCGGCTCTCAGACTTGTCCTTCACTTCTGACCCTACACCCGTGCAAATTTTGTCTTTGCATGACAATAAGTCACATAATTACATGCTCTTTGGGTCTATCTTAGATGAATTTAAACAAATAGATCTCTAAAATATGTGCAAACCAAGCCCAGTGGAGACCTGGAGCATCTCAATAGCCTTTCATTCAAGTTAATGCTGCTACTCAAAAAAATTAGTGAAACACAAATTATTGCACTTGGAAAATTACACACATTTTGTTTAATTGTGTATAAATGAACCTAGAGGGAGCATAATTCTGTAATTTTCAAGCCAGGAACGGAGGTGAACAGGTTTCTAGGCATTTGACTATTATAATACTTACGTGCATGGCACACATTATCCCTGCAATTACACAGCCATAATGCAGTCCTGATGCCACTGAGCATTTCATTAGTTGCTGTATTAGAAACTTTTTTGTTGTTGTTGAATCTAAGAAAATTTCTAAATGTGGACTCCAGTTGATCTTTCAGTATAAGTCAAACAAGACATACAAAGAATAAGAAATAAGAAACCACTACGTTGGTTTTATGTTGAATGTTAGAAGAGAGGTGAAATTCAAACTGCAGGCTCTTGTCAACTGTTCTAAATGAAATACAAATTTTCTCAAGTGAAGACTTTTTCCCCTCAGAGACATTAATGGCAAACTTAGCTGAGCTACATAAGACTGTGCAGGGCATGTAACCGTTCTGTACACAGAGTAGGAGTTTGAAGAATGAATCTGATTGGAATAGGAAATCATGGCCTTTAGACATAGTAACACCAAATTTTATTTTTCCAATTTCATGGGGTTTTTTTTTCTTCATTTTAAGTTGTTTAATCAATCCATGAAACCAACGGACAATTATGAATTTCATTAACTTTAACCTAAAAGAAAGGACTCTACACTTGCACACGGATGGATTAATTTCCTTATTGGAAATGGCCTCTAAATGACTTCCAGTTACATAGAAAAAATGTCTAGAGCAATTTATATGTTAAAGTCACCATGTTTCTTAGAAGGGAAATAAGAATTTGAAAATCAGTGTTTTTAGGAATGGATATGATGGCAACTTTTTCTGTTGTACTGACAGACATGAGTGTAGGCTACAGAATTTGTTCCAGAATTCAAGCATCCAGTTCATCGAGTACCTAGCAAGCATCCATCAGCGTAGCTGAAGAGGTCTAGAGGAAAGCACACACAATGCCATTACGGCCTGTCCAGAAATAAATCTGTCAACAGGTAGACAGGATACGGATGATTCTCTACCCCACAACACATGTAAATGGGGGAAAATTAAGTACTTGTACTATTGAATGTAAAATATCTACAAAGGCAAATATGGGTTTATATGACTATAAAATCGACAGATTTTATTCCTGTGGTCTTCTCTATTACACACGCACTGTATTCTATTATACAGAGAGTACGACGTTCATTATACGCATCTCTCTGTACCATGGATGCGTAGTGGATAATGCATTGCTCTCTTGTTCTTTCTTACCAACTGTTTTCTGCTAATTTATGTCAACAAGCCTTTATCACATGCCTCCTGTGTGCTGGGCACCTGTGTTATTATTCTGGCATGAGATCAGAAGGTGATTGCCACTCAAAAGATAGCTTATTACTCACAGATCCCATGATAAGGGCACAACTCACTGGGGTAGGGGGCACAAGAAAGCCCTAGGGTAGGTCAGGACTCAGGGTGGAAGAGATGTAGACCAAAACCTTCACAGTAGTTTAGGAAGGAAGGAAAAGACAAGAGTGAGCAGGGTTAGGTTTGGCTAGTTTGAGTCAGTTCCAAGGACTCTGGCCTGTATGGGCTGTCCCCAGTTTTCTAATAATTGGCTCTGGGGTGATCAGGGTTAGGGAGCTTAGGGGGCAGAGTGTGAATCTGACCAAGGTTGTGGTTCGGTTCAAATGTGGCTTTGGATTGGCCAGTTTGCATATGAAAGGTGAGTTTATTTTCTATCTTTGGGAATTACCTAACCTTCTTTTCAGGGTCAGCAAGGCCCCAAGGCAGCAAAGATGCAGAATAAAAAGACACAATTGATACAGTACCACCATAGGTTTTAAAACTATAGGAGTTACTAAGGGTAGAGAAAAAAGCAGTATGCGGGGTTTTGGAATCTCAGAAGTGTGCCCACTCAGAGTGTGAGTGGATATGTGATAATCTCCTTGAATCTATTGTTTGTTTTTTTTTTCTCATCTACAATATGAGGGGTATATCTACCTCCAGGGTTGTTAAGAAGTTAGACAAACCTAATCGCGATAACACATTTTACACAGGTATGCAAAAATGCCTAGCACAAAGTCTAGCACATACTAGCTGTTTAATAAACGTGCATTTTCCTTCTTCCTTGAAGCTGCAGGAATCTCGAGAGATTTGACATAAAGGGGATCCAAAGATATTGACCCATGACAATAGTGGGGTTGAGAACAGGGTATAGAATGGCAAAAACACTCTGCCTCAGAGAAACATGGTTGAATCTCTGCGAAGTCAGCTATATTCTTTATTTAGAATAGGTTTGTTCTGCAAACACTTTGAAAATCACAAAATGTCCATCCAGATAGGAAATTTGGAGAATAAACTCTCGCTTGAACAAAATTAATTCCAAGAACACTTTCTTATTGGACTCCATCAGTATATCCAAGAACATGTATCTGTAGGCCCACAAATCAACAGCTTGACCTAAATATGAATGCAAATTTCTAATAACTATCAATTCTCTTGGGCAGAGTGATGAGTGCCTGTACCAGGAGATATCTATACGTCCCTTCAAATTCTCTAATATAGTTACTGTAACCACTGTGGTGATAACAAGGTCCAAAAAGGCTTTGCCAGATTTGTCCAGGTGATACCTGCAGGTCCTCACTTTGGACACTCTAACTTCTTGCCCCGGGGCTTCTCTAATCTTGCAGCACGAATTAGTCCTGGGAACTCACTCTGTGTTCACAGGAACACAACGTGAACAAGTGAAGGAGTAGTGACCATCTGCATCACCAAATTGGCTAACAGAGCTTGGGTTCTGATGCATAAACGTTTCCCTCTTCAAAAGTCACCTCCAAGGAGCCCACAGGAATGGAACTATAATCCTTAGGGGTGGCAAATTCAGGAACACATCTATGTATTACCTGCCCTTACTTCCCTGTGTCGTACCCTACCTTTTGTTCCTGCTTCTTGAGTCTTTTCTCAAATAGTGTCCAAAGCCAAGCCTTTGTCTTAAGCTCTGCTTTTTGGGGGGAACAGGGCTAAAACAATCGGTCCGGCACATGTGCTCAGAAAACAGATTCTCGTGATGGTACTGGATTCACATCCTGGTCACACAGCAGTAGGGATCCCCTTGCAGGTAGTGGTGGGTGGGTGGCGATCATCTCTGAAAGGCAGTGACAGCAAAATCGCTCACACCTAGGTGAACTGGAGTGACATCACTGCAAGGAGAAAGAGAAACTCTGGGCTTTCCAACAGCTCTGGAAGCCACACAGTACCACTTGGCCTTTGTTCCTTTCTTCTGTCTTTTGTCTATTTTCTATTTCATTGATTTTTGCCACTTTTTATTTTGCTCACCCTTGTAGTTGAATTGTGTTTAGTCTCTTCTTTTTGTAGCCTTTCACAGAACAATCTGATTTTAGGCCTCTTCTTTTTCCCCAAGTTTCTAAAGTTAGACATTTTCTTCATGGTGTGGTTTTTTGGCCATACTCTCCAAATTTCCATATGCATTTTCGTTTTTTTTTCAGTTTGCAATATTTCCTAATCTCCCTTTCAACACATGGGTTATACAGACATGTATATTATTTAATTTCAGAAATAGAGTGGTCTCTCTACATAGCTAGTTGTTATATATTTCTAAGTTATTTTATTAAAATTTAATAAATATATATTGGTGCTTGAGATTGAACCCTCACTCATACTGAGCCCATACTCTACTACTCTCACAACTTCTATTCTTTTTTTCTTTTTAAAGTAGAGATTATAATTATGTCATTGGTGTTGAGGTAACTCATTTACATAATGCATAGTAGAGGATAATAACTGTCAGTCATCAATTGAAACTTCTCAAGAAAAATGGTTGACATCATTTTCGCCATTTCATTCACACTCTTTCCCTCCTTACTTGAAATTTTTAAAAAAGAAAGAAAATCACTGTACATTTCGTGACTGAAGGAAAGATTTTCGGTGTTGTCACTGAACCAGTGTGAGGAAGACATGATTTTAACAATTGCTTCTGTATCTTAAGTAACATATGACTGATCATTCTGGACGTAAACGGCCACAGCCAGAGCAGGCCCCATTTCCCGAAGCCCCTTAGGAGCAGATGGAGTCAACGCAGCGGCTGCCCCAGAGGACTTATTTTTCCTGGATCCATGTCACAACCAAGATGGCATTAGGTGATCACTAGAGACTGACAGGTCATGAAAAGCAAATTAACTCCATAGTGTGAGTGGGTAGAAATCTCTATAGCCTTTGACAATTGCTGTAGGGGCAGCTCTGGCCTGTCAGATCCCAAGGCTACAGAAAGCCCATGACACCAAAACCCATTGGAAGGGGGCTGTTTGGCAGCATAGGGCCAGCAGGAGGGGAAAGTAATCTCAACTTTCCAAGGGTTGAGCCATATCAGATGTTCAGGGAACATTGATTGACTGGGGAGAGAAACAGGACATCACAACGCATGTTAAGTCAGGAAGTTTGAGCAATAAATCCCCAAGACTTGAGTCAAAGCAGTGGTCTGAGCTTCTCCAGTACTCCCTAGGGACGGTGTTTTAATGATTGTCATACATGATTAGTCCCGGCATACACAAGAGAAATGATGATGCTCTAATGCACCAATCAGGAGTCAGAACTTGCTTTCTGGCTGTTTTGAACAGGAAGATCTTAGGAAGGATGCTTCAGGAGTCGGGAGGGGAATTCTAGGATCCCACAGAAGCAAACCAATTGTTCTTCCCTGGACGCTATTCCAGGGCAGAGCTCTTGATCTTCTACTTGTCACAGATACAGTCTTAAATTATGAGAGCTAGCTGCACACTCTGCAAAGGCAGGGGTTGCTCAGAGAGGCTAAGAACTTGTTCAATGACACACCAGTAAAAAAAAATAAGAGCCAAATCCCAACAATATACCATGCCTTTGCTCCCACACAACAGTTAGCAGAGACTACAGACTAACATACGTGTTCACAAACAGTGAACAAAAGAATAGCCAAAATCAATTTTGCTTTTGAATCTTTAAAATAGCATCCTTAACAAATAGTTTAATATAGTACTATTTTAATATGACTAAGTCATATATGTATGAATGAATCACCTAATTCATTGGAAATCTCTTGATGTCAGTAGCACATTAATAAATCACATCACACATACGAAAGGTGAAATAGTAAAATTAGTACTATTTTTATGTTAACAGGAAACAATGTTATTTGTCAGAACAAAATTACCAACTATGTCAAAAAATACCTGTAACTTCCCTAATGTCACTCTATTGTAACATTTATATTGTTATAATGACAAGTATAGAAAGAGAGATGTTTTATTGGATTTTGCATGGCTTTATTGGAATTTCTATTATTAAGGCAATTTGGTGTTTGTAGTACATATTATGTTTATGCATGATATGAACCATGAAAATATACCAGTTGTGGGAATAATAAAGGTAAAAACATCCTCCCACCCTGTGGAAAGTGACAAGGAAAGTTTGGACCAGCTCACAGTTGGGCTTGAAAACAACTAAATAAGCCCACAGTGTGGGGTGATGGAACCGGCAGTGGAATGAGAAAAGTGGGTGCTATATTTTCTACTTGTGGATTACTCTGCCCTTCTATCTAAAATGATGAGCTTTCACCTAATTTTCCTCAAGGTCTGCCATACATCTAAGGCTGTGATCCTAAAAATGTTGACAGTGACTGTACAACCAGTTTGTGCAATTTGGGAGCCATGGGGAAACGGACTTGGAGAAGGGGAACAGCACATGCAACACCCTGCCATTTCCATGTCCCTTGCTACATTTTTTAAAACTAAAGGATGGCATATCCTTACAATGTTTTATGGACATGTTAGAAAATAAATTTTAGACTTGTCTTTATATTAAGTATCTTCAAGATATTATTTTCCTACAAACATTTTTTTTTTTTTTTATTAATGGGTTAATTCTCTGTTGAAAACACTTTTGTGAAAGCAGGCTTTGACTGTATATCAGGCTTCAACCACCACTTCCTTCACAAATATTTTCACATCTGTATTCATATGATATGAACATACCTAGGAATATTTCCACATAGTACTACAAAAAAGAAAAATAATAATTTTAATATTTAGCAACAGCAATTACATTATGATATTAAGACTTTAAGAACTGAATAAATGTGCAGAATAATTATTAATTTTGGGGGGGCTAAATAATTTTTTCAGTTTTGATGCAAGCAGTTAACATTTATAAGATACTTCAGCTCTTAGATTTCTATTCAAATCTAGATGATATAAAAGATTGTGTCACATGTAATATTCTAGCGACCCTGGAGGAATAAAGTTGAGCTAAAGGTTTCATTAAAGCTTTTTAACCTCGAATTTGAAATGATAATTCTACACATTCAAAGCAAGGTTGAACCCACTTAAAATAATATTGATATTGATTTCTCGAGGAAAATTCTCATCTAACATTTATTTGAATAATCTATCAAAGAGAAATAAAATTATTAAAAATACAAAATGATAATGACTGAAAATGGCCAAATGTAACAGTGCAATTACCCCTATGGAATTTACTACTAATATCCAACAAAAAATTTAAAAAATCCTTCTCAGAAATGTGCAACCTTGTGAAATCAGCAACTTCTGAAGACAGTTTGAAAATATTTTGTGTAAGTGTGGAAGTCTAAGCATGCTTAAATGCATGCACTAGTAACTGCCTGAATTCTGCATATACAATTATCCATCTTCCTCTTTACTGAATATAATATCTACTGTGATGGGTAGAGGACAAGAAGTCTGGGAGAGGAAGAAAACCATCACTTTATTTCTTAAACTAAGCAGACTCTCTTGCAGTTTGGTTTTCCAAATACTTGCTGCAGGTGTTCACTTGTTGGTGACCTACACATTGGCCTTTAACATCCCCATTCCTCCTTTGTCACCCACGGGCCCTGAGAGAATGTAAACACATGGTGGTTAATGCTGCATGTACAATAAGTTGACTATTCAAGAATTTCCTTAAGTTTCTCATCCAGAATCAAGTAGGATGTCTGGCATTCTACTTTTATAATCTTATTATGACACACTTGACCTTCACTAAAAGCATGAAATTACAGTATGAGATGTATTTATAGAAGAGTTGCAGAATTACAGAAGGGGCTTGGTTTTTAATTGACACATATTCTGGGAGGAGGTGCTGGGAAGAGAGAGTGGCCAAATTATATTGTTATATTTGGTACATGTTCTAATATGTAACAACAAACGTCAATAATACTATTATTTACAACTATGATGCACGAATAAAAATGTGAAGAATTCACACATATTCTTTCTGCATTCTGCATTCTCAGATCTTTGTTAGGTAGTTATCCTTCTGGAAAATAGTACATTAGGTAATTGTGGCTGTATTTTTGCAGGTTGCTGTGACTAACAGGAACTAAAATATTATATTGTTACATTTAAATGTGCCCTAACATAGTGATATATTTGATCCACCTGACACCTGTCTGAAACAGGTCAGTTTATTATTCCCACTTACAGTTCAGGAAATCAAGGCATGGGAGGGTCAAGGAGCCTGAGGTATTTCTGCAAGTCGGTGGAGCCAACAAAGCTCAAAGGCCAAGTCATAGCCTATGTGATTCCTGTTTAATAGTCTAGGCCAGAAGTACAGCAAGACAGATGCAAGGCAATAAGTGAACAATAGCCAAGCAAAGTGGCACATGCCTGTAATCCCAGCCGCTTGGGAGACTGAGGCAGGAGGATTGAAAGTTCAAAGCCAGCTCAGCAATTGAGCAAGGCCTTAAGTAATTTAGCAAGACCCTGTCTCAGAAATTAAAAAAGGACTAGGGATTTAGCTTAGCATTTGAAAGTCTTTGAGATCAATCCTCAGTACACGCAACCCCTCCCCATCAGCCTCAAAAAAAAGAAAGAAAAGGAATAAACAACACAATGAGTTTGAATAAAAACAAAAGCAGGAACTGGGGTACTCTCACAGTTAGCATCAGCCATACTCTACCATATCCAAGTGAGAAGGAAATCTCAGCCCTAGAGAGTATATTAATTTTGATTTATAACCATGTTATAAAGGCACCAGAGTTTCCACTACAAGGAAAAATTAATGTATAAAATAATTTATATAATTCTTAAAATGAGATAAAAATAAAATGCCTTAAAATAAGATTAAAAATCATTTGAATGGAAAGTTAATATTGAGATATGAGATATTTTCCCTCAGTTTTGATGTAGGTGACAATGTGAGAGATGTCAGATGCCAAAGTGAATGTAAGGTAAAACATATTTGTCATCAATAAGAATTCTATTTGGTTTTCTCTCCACACTAGAGGTCACGTGTATTGTTCACTTTGTCCTTCCTTGTCTGTGAGATACTGGAGGCCCACTCCACATTATTAAAAAAAATTCTCTGGAATGTTCTTTGAGCCCTTCAACAAGTACAATTTCTGGTTCAATGAGAGATCACATGGGTGAGCTAGCACAGTTTCAAGAATTTTTAAGGGGAATTTTTTTTTCCCCTCTCAATTTACAGCCAAGGCAAGCTAGACTCTTGGTTATCTATCAATAAGAGGTAGATTTATTGTTTCTTCTTATTATTAGGCAGGTAGGTCACTGGGGGTGTGCCTTGGAAAAGGTTCATATTCTCTGCAGCCCCTTCCCCCTTTGCTCTCTCTCTGCTTCCTAGCTGCCGTGAGGATGGCCGCTTCTCTCCACCATGACCTTCCTCCATGCTATTCTGCTTCACCTCGGGACCAGAGCAACGGAGTCAGCCCTCCATGGACTGAACCTCTGAAACCTTGAGCCAAATGAACTTTCCTCCTCTAAGCTGTCCTTGGAAGGTTTCGGAACACAGTAATGAAAAGCTGACCAGCACACTTCTCTTTCCTTTAGTCTTTCACTATGTTGCCCTCCCAGATTCACACTGGAGGGTCTCAAGGTTAGCTCACCTCCACTGTCTCCTCAGCCCCAGGAGATACGCTTTACTCTTTTGGAGATCAGTGCACTTGTTTAAAATGGCTGTGGATTTTAAGATCATGAATTAAACTATGTTCTAAATGTTATTTCTTCAATTGTAGCAGAGATAAGGTTCAAATCTAGAACAAAGCAACAAGAGTGTTTATGTCACTCGGTCTGAGTCTGAATTCCCTCTCTGCTCTTAAATAGATAGCCTTCAGCAAGCAAAGCATTCACTCCCTATAGTCTCACCTTATTCATCAATATTTATTAAATGTTAATTATTATTTGTAAGAAGATACTTAAGAATATTAATAAGCTGCATAATTTAATTATTTGCTATCAATTATAATATTAGTTGACAAAATACATGATAATTTGCATTTAAGTAATATTACTAAAGTATTAACTCCAGGTGTAGAGATTACTTAGCAAAATAAAATGTATGAAAACGTCTAGCCCAGTGCATAGAAAATAATTGGAATGAAAATAACTAATGGTAGACCAGAACAGCACATGTCACATGTACAGCAAGAATTCTGATTATGGAAAACAATTTTTTTTACTAGTGTCTAGTGAACATTATAATAATAAAAAGGTTTGAATCTTAAAAACCATTTGACTATAAAGAGCATAAAATTTCCTTTTTCAGTTCACTTCTCTTTGTTTAATAAGACAGAATCTAAATTAGTTTGAACTTTGAAGTGCATTTCTAATTCAAAAGCATGTATAGGATTTTCTGGTGTCCGTATTTTGACCACAATACCTGCTTATACATATCCATCTCAAACCAAAGGACTTGATGGATTTACTTTTATATGTTCCATTAAAAATCTTTCTGATATTTAAGTCCGTGTTCTCTTGAGTGAATTACATGACATTCTAGGATAAATTTGCTGTTAAGGCAATCTTTGGTCTAGATAGTTCTGATCCCTTGTACTTTACATTTATTTCATTTCTCTTTCTTTCTTTCTTTCTTTCTTTTTTTTTTTTTTTTTTTTTAGCTAAAGAGCCAACAGTTCCTACCTTCCACCTCAAAAGAAGAAAAGAGAGAACTTCATAGATGTTCACGCTGTCATTAAATCATACATTAATTGCTCATTATTGCTAAAATTTCCAATGTATCTGCCTTTTATCAAAAGGGTTATTTCCCTGTTCTTTCATCATTTTTATACTGCTTTAGGATTTGTTCCAAGTTTTTAATATATATCCCTCTGAAGTTAAATGCTGTGTACATTGCTTAACACATAGGTCTAATTCTAATATGCTAATAGTACTTTTTAAACAAGAGCGAATGATTGTGTAACCAGCCTAGTATAATATCATCAACATCTAGTTTTACCATCTATATTGTTATATTTGGGGCTACTTAACATTGCATCAACACAAAAAGAAAGTAAAAGTAGAAGAAAACAACAGTGTATTCAAAACTAAATACATTAAGCTTAAAAAAAAGACATCAAGAGCCTTAATGCTTAGATATTGAATATTTTCAATAGACAGTAACTCTAAATTTGCTATTCTGTCTGAATAGAAATAATTTCTCATCAAAATACATAGAAATTTATTATTTTTCCATAGGTGAGGTATAATGCTCAGTGTTTTTCTTGGGATTTTGTTTGTTTGCTTTTGTTAGTTTCTTTTTTTGAGCTGTGTTGTGGTGGACTTTGTTAATTGTCCCAGATTTCTTCTTTTACATTTTTACATTCTTCCATTGGTATTGAAGCCAATGTATTCAGTTGGGGATGTGGAGAATCAGAGTAAAGACTATATTTGTCAGAAGCATCAATAAATAGCCAGGTAACTAATTTGTAGACCACGCAATGGGATGAACTCATGCCTTTCTCACCTTTGACCAATGTAATGCAGATATGGGGATGGAAACCAAGCACTGAGAATGACAGAGTGCAGAATAAAAAGAGCCTGCATCCCCAACACCCTGAAATAACCCTGTTAGTCCTGGTGCTGGCTTGCATTTGGACTATTACATGAAGAAGAGAGACATTTCTATTTTTGTATAAGCCACTGTAGAATCTTCTTTAGAGGCACATGAATATCACTTTTAATTAATAAACTGTAACAAAGCTACAAAATCACCTTTGTCACCTTTGTAAAACATTAAAAGTTATTTATTTTAAAATTTATTTTTGGCTTGAAAGGGATTTCTAACAGAACAAAAATTAGTTAACGAGAACACTCATAATTACTAATCACTTTGTGGAATTTGGTACAAAGGCTTTATAACACACTTGAAATCTAGACTATTTGATGAAAGCATGCAGAATTGCATAATAATTAGGTTTATTTTTATCTTAAAATCTACAAGCGCAGGCAGCATTCAAGATAAAGTACACTACACTAAGATGTTTTAAAACATGTATTGTAAAGTTCCGCAAAACAGATGAAAAATGGAAAACAATTTCCAACAGCTTTTAAAAATAATAATTTAAAGTCATGAAGCAGCCCTTTTGTGGAGAGATAAATAGCTATTTTACAGAAGAGGGTAAGAGATGGCTTCAGTTTGCTATTCAAATGTCATTTTTGTTGACTTTGTAATAACAAATGTATTAAATTCTATTGTGTCCTCACGATTCTTAAAAATCTACTAAAATTATTTATCCTGAGAAAAATGAAACCACTTGTGATTATAGGTATTTGTTTTATTTCAATTTTCTTTTGATATATGAAAAACCTATTTATGAAATGGAAGCACTGCAAGCTCCTGCATTTTGGCTGAAGAAATGTAACACTTTGTTTGTGGAGTGGGAGGACAGAGGTAAGTCAATAACACACATGGTTATTCTTTCAGCTTACTGGTTTAAAGTTTCATTAACATTAGAAAAAGAAGAATTTTATTCAAAATGCATACATACCATTTTCTTACTATTTCAAGTTTCCCTTGTTATTAATTTTATCAATTTCTGTACTTGCAGGGCAGTACCAGTAGTACAAAAGAATCTTCAAACTTCACATGCTACACAAAAACCATACAACTCTCCTAAAACAATTTTGTTATGTTTTTGTGCCCTATGAACTTAATTGCAGCTTATGAAATAACTATGTAATAGTACTGATTTATTTTCTAACAAAAATTGGTACTTCTCAGGATTGGGAATATAGCTCTGTGGTAGAGCAGTTTCCTAGCATGTGTAAAGCCCAGGATTTGATCCTCAGCACTGCAATCAATCAATCAATCAATCAATCAATCAACAAATAAATAAAATAAAAATAAATCGAAATGGCAGTTTTTAATCTACTATGTATCATGTCCTTTGAACTATGCTTATAATGCTCAAATTTCTATTTCATAGACTCAGAAAGCATCACCAAAATTTTAAAGTTTAAGTGTTGATTAAATTAATGACCAGTGTGTCCATAAAAATACTTAATTTTATAATATTTTAATAATTTAAAGCAATTTCTATAAAGTTACATGGGAAGAGAACAAGTTCTTTTTTCCAGTAATTTCCATACCAAAAGACAATCCATAGCATGTAGGCATTCATAGAGATGACTTGGGGATCAAAGAAATAATAAGCAGGCCACCAAATGGAGTGAGGTCTCCAAGAATGGGTTTTACCAAGCTAGTCAACTGGCAAAACAGTCAGATGAATGACTGGACTTCTCACTGGAGGGCACCCAGTTCAGCTCAGCAGTGACTGTTCCTTTCTGTCCTATGCAATTTGTGTCTGGACTCCCTCAGCCCCCAGCCCCCCATGAAAAAACACACACACCTTTTGAGTTCCAGTTGCATGCCAGCCTCTATGTTAAGAACTAGGGGTATACAAAGTAGGAAGCCCTACTTTCAATGATTTAATGTGAGATGATGGGAAGAGGATGATAGATTAGAGTGTTGGGAAGAGGTCTACACTCTTTCCTCAATCTCTCAGCTTCCCTGCATGTCTTCTAGGATCTTGACATCACCAGAAAACTCTTCTAGCAGTACTTGGCTCTGATGTTTTTCCCCTCTAATAGCTAATAATTATACCTATCATTTACTGAATGCTTATTATATGACAGGCACTGACTCATTAAATCATTATAAGAATTTTAGGAGATAACCACTGTTATACCCATTTTTCAGATGAAATAACCACAGCACATGGAGAGGAAGTAATTGCTTAGTAAAATCAGGTAGTTAAGTGAAGGATCCAGGTTTGCATTTAGGCAGCCTGGTTCAGTACTTCTTCTCTAACTACTACATTCTTCTCCACCATGACCTTTAATTTAGGTCATAGACAGAAACTACTTTTCCTTTGCTTGTTTCCTTACGAGGGTGATCTTGAGTGCTGATGTTTCTCAGCTTTAAATTTAACCCCACAGGTGGAAAATAGCTTCAGATGTTGAAGCAGTGAAACAAAATTTGTATATTGTCCTATACTTTGCTAGTTTTCTTTGCTAACAAAATCCAAAGCCTAAAAACCCTCTGCACCACATTTTTAAACATTTGAAATGTAAGTTGTAAACTTTCTAAGCTATTATTAACACCATAAATTGATAAATTTTTTCTCTTCTTCTTTTATCACTGGGAAATAGTGTGCCCTAGCCTAGCAAGAATAGGTTAAGCCCAATAAAAAGGCACCTGATGTCTGTAAGATTCAGTCTCAATCTCACTTGTAGAGAACTGCATTTCTATGACTAATGGATGTGTTGTGAATGCCTACTTTATATCTCTGGCCCACTACTTGCCTAAGTCTAATCTGGTCAGTGAATACTCTTATTTCATATCCTTTGCCTCATTTGACTATTCTCTGTTATTTACTCCTTTGCACGTTATCTTTTTAAATTCCTAAATAAGCCTCTGACAATGAGAACTTCACCTTTGAAATTCTTAAAGGTGTACTATATTCAGTGACATTGCCACTTCATTTCCATTCCGTTTTAAATTGTGAGTTACATAGCCTGAGAGTTCCAACTGTAGAGTAAGTAGAAACATGAGATATTATGTGATACACTTCTTTTTTTACTTGCATATTTGAGGTTCCAAGATGTAAAGGAGAATAACATCAAGAGTGAACCCTAATATAAACTATAGATGCTAAGTGATAATGATGCATCAATGTAGACTCATCCATTATAACAAATGTACCCTCCAAGTGAAGGATGTTTGCAAGGGGCAAGATTGTGCATGTGCACAGTTAGGGGATATGTGGGAACTCTCCATACTTTTCCTTTTGATTTTCTTCGTACGTATAAAGTAAAGATTTTGCTTGAAAAAATAGAGTTTATTAAAAACAAAGGTGTAAAGAAAGCTGCTTTTTCTCATGCTTTCATTCAACACAGACACTTCTGTGATGAGATGTGTAGGGGTTTTCATACTATTGTGCGAAATTTCGTACTAGTGTACAATTTTTCAACAATTCTGCCAGGTGTCCTACAATTGAGTTCAGATTGATACTATCTACCTGGAGATAAGCATCAGATTCCACAGGTTAAGGGTTAAATTCCACAAGACTGCCCTTCTACTTCAGATGTCAATCACAAGTACTAGGTCCACAGCTACATACAACTTCTGTCCAACATGTCAACAAAATCAAAAGTTCTCATGACCCCCTTCTTGAACTCAAATGTGTTAAAATGGTTAACAGAATTCAAATAGACACTTCCTTTTACTTATTGGTAGAATACTCAGGAATAGCCAAATGGAAGAGAGTCATAGAGCAAAGTATGAGGGAAGGAATTTGGAGCTTTCCTCTTGCAGTCAGCACTGTCTAAGTGTTCAGAAACTTGAAAGCTCTCCGAACTCTGTCCTTGTGAACTTTAATGCTTTCATTCTTTCATTCACTACATTGATTGAACCAATGGCCATTGATAGTGAAACTTTCAGCCTCTTCCCTCTCTGGAGATAGAGATGAAAGTTCAAACCCTCTAATCACATTGTTGATTCTTGTAGCAGCTAACCCCCATCCTTAGGGCTTTCCAAAAGTCAACACATTAGCATAAACCCAGGGGTGAATGAAAGGGGCTTGCTGTGAATAACAAAAGACTTTCCCTTCATTTTTATTGCTTTTACCCTTTAGCAAATTCTAAGTATTTTAGGGGTTTTATACCAGGAATGAGTGTGAAGACTGATAACACATTTCTAGTTATAAATCACAATATCACAGGAACCATATATTTAAAAAAGAAGTAAAAACCACAGCATGGAACTCAGGCTAGTTATGTTGTTGTATTGAGGGGATTTTCCAATAGAAGTAGTGAAGACTCTTAGAGTTTATTAATTACATATAAATATGAAGAAAGACATTAGGCTTACCTGGATGGAACTTTAGAACTGGATATACTTCACACACTTAATTCCAACCTTTTTTAAAGACTGTTCTTTCAGCAAAGGAATGGTATAAGGAACATTATTTCAGCCTGGTCTCTGGGTAGAAAAAAATTTAATGTCTTACTAGAATTTAGATGCGTGGGCATACCTTCAGAGGAATTCAGAGTTGAAATGTATTATGTCCTCATGATTGAAGAAACATAAAACAAAAAAAATCTAAAGTGGAATTATTTTAGGGTCTGCCTTAAGCACTTACAGTAATTGTGTGATTACTGCCTGAAACAAATGCCAATTTTCATAGAATGAATGGGTTGACATATGTTTCAAGGAATCAAACAGGTAAAACTCTGCCAAAAATGAGTTCGCAATGCACAATGAATGAATGAATGAATGAATGGAAAATTAATTTCCATGAACAAAATTCAATAGGAATGGACATCAAAGAACTGATGATAAGTGCAATTCAGTCTTAAGTCCAGAAAATACATATTGTTTTTAAGCACATAAAGAAAACAATATTGAAAAAGGCCTTAAGGGGTTGACTAATTTATTAATACGTTTCCACCTAATTCATAGATCAAAGAAAAAAATGACAATGAAAACTTGAAAATACCTAGAACTGAATAATATCAACATATCTTCTCTGAAAATCTAACGGTTACTATTCAAGTCATACTTAGAAATGTTATTGTTAAATATATAAATAAATATGTGGTTTTAGAAAAGAATGGCTAAGAATTAGCTATATATCCAAAGTAACAAACTGAAAGAGCAAAACCTAAAACAAACATATGAAAAAAAAATAAAACAGAATATATCCCCAAAACAAAACAAAATGAAACAGAAAGATGAAAGAAAATAGTGAAGATTAGAACAGAGTACAAAGGTAGAGTGGAAAGAAAAGGCAAAGTCTGAAGGTAGTCCTTTATAAAAAGATTAAGTATATGGATAAAACTATAATTAATAAAAAGTATATAGTTACAAATATTAAAATTTAAAAATATTATACATCCACAAAGTAGAAATTATAAAAAATGCAATAATAATATAATAAACTCGATAGAAATAATTGGAAAATTTACATGAGTGAAAAATATCTTTTTTTTTTTTTTTTTTTTTTTTTTTTTTTGTGGTACCAGGGATTGGGGCACTCCACCACTGGGTCACATCCCCAGACCTTTTTTGTATTTTATTTAGAGACAGGGTCTCACTGAGTTGCTAAGTGCCCCGCTATTGCTGAGGCTGGCTTTGAACTCGCGATCCTCCTGCCTCAGCCTCCCAAAGTGCTGGGATTACAGGCGTGCGCCACCGTGCCCGGCTTGAAAAATATCTTAAAAGCATAAATTACCAGAACTATCTAGAGAAGAAATTAAAACCTGGGAGAGCCAAATAGCCAAGTACTAAGTTAGATGTCAAACACACACACACACACATTGACACAATCTACCCCTTTCTAAGGATAGTGAATGGCTTTCTTGGAACCTAAAGGATGAACACTGAATAACACATTTATAAAAATTAACAACTCTGACATCAAAACTACCTACAGTGTAAGGGAAAAAAAAATCACTGGAGACCAGTCTCGTTATTAATAAAATGTGACCAAATACTTCAAAAATATTATCAAGTTGAATTCACCAACTAATATGTGACCACACTGGTTCATCTAGATCACTTTGCATTTTGCACAGGATTTCAAGAACGTATTTACATTAGCAAAACTATTATTATATGTTATGATAATAACAGACAAAAGAGAGAAAGCAACTGCTTCTCTCAAAAATGTAAAATGTCATTTAATAAAATTCAAATCCCACTCATGAGATAAAATACTGCATTAAGAATAGAAGAATAGGGGGGAAACTACTGAACCTGAGACAGCACCTGTAAGATCAGTGAAATCTTTACACTTTTCACTTGTTATTCAGCTCTGATATTCACAGGGGTCTTAGATCCAGCCGGAGCCCACCTAAGAACCAAGGGGATGGAGGTCATCTCTCTCACCTGCAGTATCAAGGGCAAGCAATCTGATTAAAAGGAAGTATCACAAAGGCTTGAGGAGAATAGACAATTTCCAACTATCATTATCCTAAATGCATGTTGAAGATCTGAATAGTACTTATATACTTTGTATACAAGCAGTTGTATGTAAAAAGATACTATACTTGTGCATTATGAATAAGTAAATAAATAATTAAAAAATTTGGAAAGATCTTCAGACATTCATAATAGCATAGCAGATTTGTAACACATACATGTAAACTTTCAATTTTTCTTTTGCTGTTCACTCTTAAACTTCTTTTTTTAAAAATATTTTATTTGTTGGTGGTGGACCTATATTTATTTTTATGTGGTGCTGAGAATTGAACCCAGGGCTTCACACATGCTAGGCAAGTGCTCCACCAATGAGCCACAACCCCAGCCCTCTTAAACTTTTCTTGAAAGAACCATTCATGCATACTACTTCTATTTTCTTATCTCCTGTTCACTGACCAATACATTGCAGTATGGCTTTTGCCCTATCTCTTATCAAATCATTGATCTTCATTTCCTTCAACTTCTTAGTAGCATTTGGCAGTACTGGATATTGCTTCTTTGAAATATTCCCCTGTTCTACATTGTGTTATCCTGGTGGTTTTCCTCAGAAATGACCAGTCATACTTTTCCTCAACTTGTAGAAGCTCCTCTTTTTCTCCTTTTGATGTTCTCACTTAAATGATACCAACCCCAAGGATTGGAATATTAGCTCCATAAAACATAATTCCGCAATCAGGGATCATGTTTTTAGCAAGCTTTAGGAATAAAAGAATTTACAAATTTATCGTTTGATTTCTATGATCCAGTAACAGTTAAAATGAAATTGCAGAAGCAATTGAAGTTTACAAAATAAAATAAATAAATAAATAAAGGGGCATCTTTAACAAAATACACCCAAGACCTTTGTGTCAAACTTTATAACAAACATTGAGAGATATTAAAGAATATATATATATATGTATGCATGTGTGTATATAAATATATATATATATGTATAAAATCATGTTCATAGATAAGAACACTCACTAATGCAAAGATGCTGGTTTATCCTAACTTAATTCGAAAAATCAATGATATTTCAGTCAAAATCCTGGCATTTTAGGAGGATGCAACGTTTTCCTATAGAAGAGCAATGAGGCCATAATGCTAAGAAAAAGAAGGGGTAGGACAGTAACTTACCAGATATCAAAATTTGATATAAATATTAACAATTAGGGTGATGTGGTAAATAGGCATATAGGACACTGGAACAGAAGAGCAAACACAGAAGCAAAACTACACGTATACGCAAAAGATCGTTCATTAAAGCTTCCACTGTAAATAAGTGTGCATGGATGGACTATTGGACAAGCATCACTAAACCATAAATTCCTAAGAAAGTACCAAACCAGGGCTGGAGTTGTAGCTTAGAAGTAGAGCCCTTGCCTCACAAGTGTGAGGCACTGGGTTTGAGCCTAGCACCACATAAAAACAAATAAAGGCATTGAGTCAGTACACACTAAAAAATATATTAAAAAAAATAAAGTCTCAAACCATTACATGCAAAACACAGGTATCCTTTAATAGAAGGGTGGATACTAAAGAGAACTATGTTTACATGATAGGATGATATATGGCAGTAAAAATAACAAACCAGTGCTAAACATATAAACACGGATGAATCTCAAAACAAAAAGCCAAAATGTCAGTGAGTTATACACAGTTTGATCAAATAAATTCAAAACAAAAAATGTTGATGTTACACATAGTATGACACAATAAATAGTATGTGGTTTAATCTGCAAAACAACAATGTTATATTTAGGAATTTTAAAGAACTTTACAGATGTAGTAACAGTATAAAGTGTGAAAATGAAGACATTTACACATACACAAAATGTGGTATCCTCTTGTGATCAAAGTGGAAGGAGTACAAGGAAAATATTTTCTCTTTATATATTTCATATTGAATTTTCCAAGTGGGTTCTTAGGAGCATTTTTTTGTAATTTTTATTTATTTTTTATTTTTATTTTTTTAGTGCATTAGAGTTATATATAATATTGAGGTCATTTTGACATAATCATACAAGCATAGAAAATTTTTTTTCTAGGAACATGGTTTTGCATTTTTCTTTAATCATTTTTTATTGTGGCTTTAAAATATTTTAAGATCATCAAAATATTTTATTAAAACAGAAAGAAGGAGTAAGCAAACCTACTACCAAACCTAAATATGAAAATAAACGTATTTGTTAAAAATCATCCTTTTAAAAAAATCCATTGAATCAGAAGGAAGAATGGAGAAGAGGTATTCTGAAGTCAGGAAACCTAGATTCAAACTGAGCTATTTTTAAGTAATTTTGTGATTATTGCAAATCATTTCTTGACTAATGATAATTTTTGTTTCTTGTAAGTCTTTTGTTTCTCAGGGGTGGGCATTTTCTACGTCAAATTGTATTTTATCATTCTTCCAAGCTAATACTTTGCATTTTTAAGTATTTTATATACACTCGCTGTGTCTCTGTCTCTTTGCTAGGTACTTTAAGAAACAGAATAGAAACCCAACACCAATCAGATTCTAGAACTTGCTAAGGAAGGAAAAATTCCAACTTTGTTCCCAGACCATATGCTTTCATCTCTTATTATCGCAAACAGTTAGATACAGTGTAAAAATGTCTTATACAGTAAATTAAAGCAAGACAACAGAATCCTAAAAAATACTTTAAGCTATGAAAGACTGTACTTGCAATGTTTTCCCCCCTCTGACCACAAGTTTGACTTGTAAGAATTATGTCTTCTCACCTTTGCAATGTCATCATACTCTTAATTTATATTCCCCACTTTCTCTTTTATCCCTCAGAAACAATCAGGGATTGAGGCTGTCTAACTGTCTGAACACACACGCCAGCCTTCCCAAGGCTGAGATGATTCTGGGGGAGACTCACCCTGGTCAAGTGCTCTCTCAAGCTGATTTCCACCTGTTGGGCACGGTGTGCCTGCGGCATGTTCTTGAACTAAAAGACTTCCGTAGGAAGCTTCCAGATTCAAAGTGGATGTGGAATCCTAGTTCGGTGTGGGAGTATTTTCCACTCATTGATACCTTCAGCAGATGGCTGTCTCAGGGCTATTGAACACCCAGTGGAAACACATTTTTCTCATAACAGGCTACTGAAACTAGCAAAAAACAACAACAAAAAAATGAATCTAAGAAAGAAAAATAAAACCCACAAATCAACACAGTCACACCTCAGAGTCAATATAATTAAGAAATAGTTCTTGTAACTTGCCTTAATGTGGAGCCCATAGATCATGTAGCCACAGGTAAAGGTAATGAAATGTGAGGTGAACTGTTTGAAGGAGCGACACGTTTTTCCCTCCAGAGCAGAGTGACTTTAAGCCACAGGTGTTTCAGTAATTGCAGTACATTAGGAATATATCATGTTTAACGGGCCTTGTACACACATTTCCACCTGGGTGGAAATGAGTGCCCCAATCTCAATACTTTGAGCTGAGTATCACATGTACTTGGGTCTGCATTACTTAATAAGTCTTGGCACACAGAACAAGTCGTGTAGCTCTGGCCTCCTCCTCGCTCTGCTATTGATTACTTGTGTGAAGAAGGCAAATCACTTGACCCTTAGCATGTCTACATTTCCTCATGTAAAATAGCTCAATATTCCTGAAGAGTTTTGCAGGCCCTTTATGAGACACAAAATTCCCAATTCTCCCCTGACTGGATGAAAATTTAAAAATGTAGATTTTTAGATTTTGTAAAATGTCGATCTGGTTGGTTGAGATTTAGATCACCATTTTGATAAAAGTTCAAAGGAGTTTATTATAATGTTGTTATATTGATTTGAATTCCTGAATAAACTCTCAACTCTATTCTACCAGAAGTCTAAGACCAACGGGAGAGTCAGGCTATGGCTTTAAAATGTCACAAGTTCTTATAGTGTGTTATCTATTTTTAAAATATATTCTTTTGATTTATAAGATGCTTTAAAACTGACATACCAAATAAAAGGGGTTGGATTATACTATTAAAAATACAAGCTCAAAGTACCTTAAAATTAAGAAAATTACTATATCAAAAATATACACTGGGGCTGGGATTGTGGCTCAATGGTAGAGTGCTCGCCTAGCACACGCACGGCCCAGATTCAATCATCAGTACCACGTAAGAATAAAGGCATTGGGTACAAGTAAAACAAATAAATAAATATTAAAAAAAATACATACATTGGTTAAAATATGTCATATTTAACTTTGACTTTTTGTCAACTAAAGCACAGTGGAACTAAAAATGGATATATGAGTCTCACTGTCAAAGAGAAGAATATTGTTTTTACAGATAATGCAACTATTATGGTGATTGAGGTGTTTAGGTTCTTGTATTCTTACACAGAAAATTAAAAAGACTTTTGGTGAAGCTTTGATTTATAATGTAATTAAAATCCATATTTCTTTTATTTTTATTTATTTATTTTATTCTAATTTGTTATGCATGCTTGCAGAATGCAATTCGTTTCATATTACATATAAAGAGCACAAATTTTCAAGTCCCTGATTTTATATAAAGCATTTTAACACCATTTGTGTCTTCATACATGTACTTAGGGTAATGATGTCTAACTTATTCTTCCATTATTCCTATCGCCTTGCCCCCTCCCCATCCATATTTCACAGTAGTTTGCAAACTGACCCCAATTTCCCACCCCTTCTTAAATCCCCATCCTCTGCTATATAAGTTAGAAGTCTTCATGTATTCCATCTCCTGCCTCAGCATGGGATTGTCCAAACCACAAGATTTAGCAAACTCTGTATATATATATCCAGAGGATTGGAAAATGCTTGTACAATTGGGCTTGCTCTGCCTTGAGACCCTGCCATGACCCTGAGAATACACTCAGGTCATCTGCTGGAAGATGGGAGGCATGGTGAGCATGCCAAGTGGTCCCAATCTCCGCTTGCCAGGCTCTCCAAAATAAGCCAAATCCTGACTCTATGAATGACCATGGCCAAGGTCATTAGAGCTATCCAGACAACCACCCCAGGGCTTTGGGGCTCATTTCTGCATTCCACTCACATTTGAGGATGACTTGTTTTGCAGCAAGAACTAACAGATAAATGCATGCGCATATCAGAGGTGTTCTAGTCCTATAAATGCAAAACTAAATTTTAAAATTGATAAAAGTAGCTTATACCCATTTGTACTTCTCTTTATAATCAAAATAAGCCACCATCTGCCCTGTGAGTCATTTTTTTCCAATCTATAATAGAAATCTGTTATTATATCCAGATTGCATCAGCCAGGGATCACTGAACAAAAACTCAGGAGACTCTGAGTACAATGCACAACAATTTTATTTCCCTACTTCTTTCAAGCATTACCTTCCAATATACTGTTTGATAAGGAGTTTTTCATCCCAGATTGAAATTTACTTTGAGGAGCTGGGGATGGATCTAAGGCTGTTTCTCAGGGAAGTTAATCCACATATGATCTATTGATAGGCCCAGGAACAACACATAGACCATGCTCTTTCTCACCAAACTACGACATGGAGGGATTCCAGTTAAAGCAAAGGACCTGGACAAGGTGTCTTCCAGAAGCTCTGTAACTTTTAGGCAACTCCCATTTAATAGCTGTGGTCACCACTCAGAGATAATATAAAGGGAATTCTGTTTGGGGAGGCTTTGTGGAAATAAGATGAATCCCAATTTTTTTCATGCTCTGGCAGACATAGAAAATTAAAATATTTACTCAATAAACTAAAGTTAGCAAAGGAATATTGTTAATATTTGTAGGCCACTTGCCCAGGGATCTAGAGACCTCAGGTCTCACCCCAAAAACCTCAAGAAGGAAGAGACCCATGTGTAGATCAGATGCTACCCATTTTTCTAGTTTGGGTTAAGAATCTCTAACAAATAATTCAAAAGACCCTCTTGGTTTTGAGGTTTGTAAAATGAGACCCCATGTAATTAATGGGAATGTGGAATATAAAAACAAATAAATAAAATTCTTAAAAAAGCTCATTGTACCAAGAACATTTGACTCCTCTCAAAATGACCAAAAGATTCATTCTTGGATGAATTATTTAACTTTTTTTTAATGTCAGATTTTCATAAGAAAGAATAGGAAAGCTAGGAAAAAATGGACTTTACATTTCTTATTTTGAAGTTATAATACCAGTGGGCATATTAATGCATGAAATTGCTGACTGGATTTGTTAGGGAGTGAGAGAAGGAAAATCATTTTGTAACAATTTAATAAATGAGTATATAAAAGCCATCATGACTCGCTGTATTTCTATTGTTTCTAGTTTGTTGATAATGAGCTCTTGATTAGGTGCTAGGTTTCTACAGCTTGCTATAAGTTAAAATAAACCGAGTTTTGAGAGAAAATTTAAGTATAATTTCTTTGAAGATTAAAAGGTACTTATATCATTATCAATTGGATCCAGAAGTGTACATGAAATAAAATATTTAAAATACCTAAATTCACCATTTCATGTTGTATTAGGTTTAGAATATGCCAAAATATAAATATTTCACATATCAATGGTCTTCATGTTAATAAATATCTATTAAGCCAGATGCTTTTAAAAAAGCAGTACCCTAGAGGTTAGGGAAAAACAAAAGATGACAATTTTGTTAATACAAAATTCTTATGGTGGTAGTAAATTTTCACAAGGAAAAAAATATGTTGAGTTTTAAAATATCAGGAATCAATATTTATTAATATGTTATGAGTTTTGCTCTGTACTTTAATAACTAATACTAAGATTTCTTATTGATCATCTAAAGTGTTTACAGAAATAATCTTGAAATATGAAATAAAAAAGAAAACATCAATGTCAGACTTGTTTCTGAGCCAATATATGGCAAAAGAAAAAGGGGTCAGAATGTTAGTAAAGAGCTATTACTGAAAACACATAGTGACTTAGAAAGTATTGAGGCTTAGAAATAAGTTACAAAATAAAGTTAATATAATCTTTTAATGTTATTGCTAGATTTTTTAAAACTGTAGAGACAGAATTTTAAAGGAGTACTCCCCAAAGTTACTCCAAAACAACATACAAATAAGCTTTTTTTCATATTAAATTACGTGCCTGTTTCTTTTTAACATGAGAATTTTTGTTAGAGACTCACAATCCCAGTCCCTATGGTCTCCTTAATTGTTTTCAAGCATCAGCTTTGACCTTGAACTTCACACTTGTATTTCTACATGACTAAATGGGTATGTGCTGGTTTAGAAGAGCATTCATTTTACTAAGTCCAACTTGTAAAATAAGCACTCACAGCCTGTTCTGACCCAAGCACTCTGATAGGTAATGGGAGAATAATAAACACTAAAAATATTTCCTATCCTCAAGAACATTAATTCATTCATCTACTCATTCTTTCTTCCCTCTAATTTTCTTTCTCAAAGATAATCATGCTGGTCGATTCAAATGTAAAAGGTCAAGAGGATATAGGCTTCATCCCTTGGGGTGGACACTTCTGTTTGCCTAATCACTGTTCATTCTTCCTTTTTTCTATTATTTAGAGAACTTTGGCTTCATCCTGTTAGAAATCATCACCCTTTCAGAGTCTCAGCAGTCTAGTGATGATAATGTGTTAAATTCTAGCTGATGCAATGTAGACGGAATGGGAAGAATTCAACTCAAAGAGACAGTTTTTGCATATATTTCTTTATTGATTGTATATCATTTCTGAGAAGTATCTGTTTAGTTCCTTGGCCCATTCATTGATTGGGTTATTTGTTTTTTGTTGTTGTTGCTTTTTGTTTGTTTGTTTGTTTTTGGTGTTAAGGTTTTTGAGAGCTTTATATATCCTTGAGGTTAGTGCTTTATCTGATGTGCCTGTGGTAAAGATTTGCTCCCATTCTGTAGGTTCTCTATTCACCTCATTGATTGTTTCTTTTGCTGAGAAGAAGCTTTTTAGTTTGAATCCATCCCATTTATTGATTCTTGGTTTTAATTCTTGTGTTATAGGGGACTTAAAGGAAGTTGGGGCCTAATCCAACATGATGGAGATTTGGGTCTACGTTTTCTTCTATTAGGTGCAAGGTCTCTGGTTTAATTCCTAGGTTCTTGATCCACTTTGAGTTGAGTTTTGTGCATGGTGAGAGATAGAGGTTTAATTTCATTTTGTTACATCAATAAACAAATATATGAAAAAAATGTTCAACATCTCTAGCAATTAGAGAAATACAAATCAAAACAACTTTAAGATTTCATCTTGCTCCAGTCAGAATAGCAGTTATCAAAAATACAAACAACAATAAATGCTGGCAAGAATATGGGGAAAAAGGCACACTCATACATTGCTGGTGGGACTGCAAATTGGTGTAACCAATCTGGAAATTAATATGGAGATTCCTAGGAAAACTTGGAATGGAACCACCATTTGACCCAGCTATCCCACTCCTTGGTCTATACCCAAAAGACATAAAAACAGCTTACTACAGGGACACAGCCACATCAATGTTTATAACAGCACAACTCACAATAGCTATATTGTGGAACCAACCCCATGCCCATCAGCAGATGAATGGATAGGGAAACTCTGGAATATATACACAATGGAACACTATTCAGCACTAAAAGAGAATAAAATCATGGCATTGGTAGGTAAATGTATGGAGTTGGAGAAAATAATGCTAAGTGAAGTTAGCAAATCCCAAAAAAAAAAAAAAAAAAGGTCAAATGATTTCTTTGTTATGAAGATACTGACTTATAATGGCAAGGGAAGGGGGGTGAGAGGAAGGAAGGAAATTTAAATAGAACAAAAGGGAGGAAGGGGAGGAAAGGGGCAAGGGAATAGTAATATTGGCAGAATGAGTTAGACATCATTACCCTAAGTACATGTACGAAGACACAAATGGTTTGAAAATACTTTATGTAAGACAGTGACTTGAAAAATTCTGCTCTTTATATGTAATATGAAATGAATTGCATTTTGCAAGCATGTTATAACAAATTAGAATTAAAAAAAAATTGTTTACCAATATTCAGCCAGGAAATACTCCCTCATTTGAGCATGAGTAGAAAGTACAGCTGAAAAGGGAGAAAATGTGAATTAAGTACTGCAGAGCAAGTAGGGAAACTGGTAATCCCATAGAAAACAGCAAGAAATAAGAATAGAATGTCTAATGCAATCATATAAAAATGGGCAACATGAAGCCAAAAGAGAAATGAATACAAAGATACTCAAAGTGAAATTTAAAAATGAAAAAAAAAAAAAAAAAAAGAGTTTTTGCACCTTTTCTTTTTTTAAATCTCTGTTTATGTCCTTCCTCCTGGCAGAAATGCAGTCATGATGCCTGGAAGCAGAGCAGCTACATTATGAGCACGAGGAGAATAACCACAAGCAAAGGGTTAGAGATGTAACTCAGTGATAGAGTGCTTGCTAGCATATGCAAGGCTATGTTCAATCCCCAGCATGGGGTGGAGGATGACCACAAGTGAAAAATAGTGGGTAGGGAAGTTAGAAAAGGCTTGGGACTTTGAAAAGTTCCCAGAGCAGCAACTGGCTTACCACATCTGGATTTCTTGTGATGTCAAAAATGTCATATTATTATTAGATTTTCACATATTCCTTTTTTTTTTTTTAGGACAGTCTTTTAGATTTCCTGAATACTATTTATTTTTCCCTTTGTTCATGTGTCTCTTTTGTGTTAAGAACAACAAGGGGACATTTTATCATGAACACAGTGAGATGGAAAGAAAGAATTGAGGGGAGGAACAAAAATCCAAGGACCTACCTCCATAATATAGATAGCAGTGGCACAAATGGGAAGAAAAATAGTCCTAAAAATCAGTTATGTTGGCAACCTGTCTACCAGCTTCACTTTAAAAATGATATGATGAAATATACTATACGATTTCACAAATTAAGTCAAATGTATATTTCCCTTAATTTCACCATACAAGCCAGCTTTGCTGCCACTAATATCAACAGGAAAAAGTGGGTTTCCTCTTGGCCATTTTCCTCCCTCCCTAACCCTGTCCTGGCGGCCACTGGCAGCAAAATGCGCCCTCATACAAAACTCTCAGCAATTAAATGGGAACTTCACACAGGGTATTGGCTGTATCTTTAAAATGACTGTGTCGAGTTTCCTTTCGATAATTAAATAATTCCATATCTAGAAACCTGCTCCTGATTTATTTTTTGAATATGATAAATCTTAATGGAATGGTATTCCCTATATCTTAAGAAGGACTACATGTATTTTAGTAAAACTAATATTGTAGACCCAGAGGGTCCCTGTCTCAAATTCCATCAAGGAATTTTTGTGCTGTGCACCCTCATATGTTAATGGTTAGCCTGCTCTAATTTTCCTTTTTTAAAAAAATGATCCTATTGGTGACCCAAAGGCCTTTTTTTGTTTTTCTAGTAACCTAAGGGGAAGGTGAGTGCAAAAGGTATGTGAGATGAGGGATGGGTTGCAGGCCTCCTGCATTTCAATAAAATAGACCCCTAGCTAGGATTTCCTCTTCCTCATGAGCGTCCAGAACCTCAAGCTTTTAACTCACAGGGCCTGGGACAAATATTTTTAATTTTGCTTAGTTAGTGATTCATTAGCTTTTCACCCTATTTTTATTTTTTTCTTTAATTATAAGTGTTCTAAAGTCACAATTGTGCATGGAAAGTTTAGAGAAACAAGGAAGAAAAAGAAAAAATATAGGAAGAAAGAAAGAGAAAGGAAGGAAGGGAGAAAGAGAAAGAAAGAAATTATTAGTATGAACTTACAGCTGTAATTCTTTTTAGGATACATTAATCAAGTAGTCAAAAATAGTTTGCTTTAAAAAAATAAGTCCAAATATTTATGGTAGGTTTTCTTTAAATTACTTTAATAATCATTGTTGTGGGTTGGATGTATGTGTGTGGAAACAATTATCATGTTAACACATGATTCATAGCATATATGTTTGCAAATACCCTCAATTCTAATATGTTATTTCTTCCGTATGAGATTTAGCATTCCAGACAAAGTGTTTAAAAATATATAAAAGAAGTAATAGGAAAAACATATGTTCACGCACCTTGCTTTGCATAACAATTCATTAAAGAATAAGAAATATAACCAAATAAGGTCAGTCTGGCTGGTGCTAAATATCATTTGTGGTGTAACAATCAACCACGGGAGAGAAACACTCATATTTAGACTGGCAGTTTTAATGCTGCAAGCTGGATGTGTACTGGGTGAAACACTTGTTGCTAATGTTTCCAATTAATGTAACTTTACAGTAGGTCTTTATGAATTCAAGCATAACACCCTCATGTTGCCTTATGTGTGCTTACCATAAAACCAAAGTAAGCAGTGTTCAGTTTGATTGAAAGCTTCTATAACCCTTCAAATGTATATTTTTCCACTCATTCTCCCCCTCCCTCCCTTCTTTCCTTCCTTCCATTCTTTCCTTTTCTCTCTTTCTTTTGCCCTATCCCTTCTTTTCTCTTCCTCCCTCTTCCTCTCTTTCTTTGTTCTCTTTTCTACTCTCTCTTCCCCCTTCCTTCCCTCCCTCCCTTCCTTTCCTTATTTTCTTTAAAATATGTGAGCCTGGCTAAGTTAAACTTTTTAGATGCCAATCTTAAAAATAAAATAATGCTTTGTGTCACTGCCTCATAGAAAGTACATAAACTGCATTTCACTTTGCTTTTACTATCAATGGGAGTTTGTGTGTGTGTGTGTGTGTGTGTGTGTGTGTGTGTGTGTGTCTTACATATATAAACATATGTATATATATATATTTTCTTATTTAATGAGAACATGAAATTGGTCACATAAAAGGAAAATTTAATGAAAATACGATTTTACAATTTAAATTGCATATTGATTGGTTTCTGTCCTCATAACTTCTTTGTACACACAAGCTTCTATATAAAAATTTCAAAAATCCCAATACTTTAAAAAATCCAGATATTGAAATATATAGGAGCATTTCCTGTAAGAAATCAATTTTTAAAACTGGAAAGGAGTTGATACAATGTTAAATGAAGGTTTTGGTGCTTGGAGGGTTCAGCCTCCAGGAAAATGGAGAAGCAACTACCTCCTAAATTTTCACTCTATCCTAAACCCAATTTTGTCTGAATTTGGTTATTTTAAGCCATGCAATTTCTTTTTTCAAATTGTTCAAAATTTTTTTTTTTTTTTTTTTTTTTTTTTTTTTTTTTTTTTTTTTACTCAGGATCTAGCATGAGTATAATCACTGACCTAGTCTGAACAGGGACCCCAAACTCTATTTCCCAACATATTTTTTCTTGTTGTAGTTTTCTGTTTTGTTATGTAACCGCACTGAGAGTGAAGCTTGTGGATAGTTGAGATGATCTTGTCATGCAGACTCTGTGGGATAAGTTTCTCTGGAATCTTCTTTGGGGTAGGTGCCCAATCCCATAACAACATACATCCTGGTCATCTCCTGGTCATCTCCAAAGACCAAAGTGTAACACACCTGGAGATTGGACTAGACACAGATGCAGAAGTTTCAGGAACAGAAGACGGTTCTGGGAGAAGGTGTTTTGGATAAAATTATTGACAGCAAAAAGGAAGCAAGTTAAGAGATGGGGATGATAACTACAATGAGAAGCAAGAGGTCTCCAGGGTTTCGTGATCACTTGGAATCCAAGGCCCATCCTCCTGTATGCTCACTCATAGGCAAAAATCCAAATGTTTGAATACACCCATTCAAATGAATTGTCTGTTCCACTTCATAGAAGACACACTTGCAGCAACTGACACCATCAACCAAAATATAACTTCTCAGGTTTAGAAAGTTGGCTAGACTCTCCACCAGAGAAGACAATAGAGCTTCATTATATTCCTTTACTTCCTAGTTCTAACCATTTGGAACAATTGGGAAAGCAAGGTTTTGTTAATTTTTCCCCCTTCCTTTTATTCAAAGTTGTTATATATGACAGCAGAATGCATTACAATTCCTATTACACTTATAGAGCACATTTTTACATATCTCTGGTCATATACAAAGTATATTCACGCCATTTGTGTCTTCATACATGCACTTAGGGTAAGGATATCCATCTCGTTCTACCATCTTTTTTTTTTTTTTTACCCTTCCCCCTCCTCTTTTTCCCTCCCTCCCCATTGGCCTTTCTTTAGAGGAACACTAGAGGAAGGTTTTGTTATTTTCTCAAAGAGTAAATACTGCTGGGAACGGTAGCACACACTTGTAATCCCAGCAGCTCGGGAGGCTGAGGCAGAAGGATGGTGAGTTCAAAGCCAATGTCAGCAACTTAGTAAGACCGTAAGCAACTCCGTAAGAACTTTAAATGGGCTAAGGAATTGAGAAGACACCTCTCAGAAGAAGATACACGATTAATTAACAAATACATGAAAAAATGTTCAACATCGCTGGCAATTAGAGAAATGCAAATCAAAACTACTCTAAGATTTCACTTCACTCCAGTCAGAATGGCAGCTATCAAGAACACAAGCAACAATAAATGTTGGAGAGGATGTGGGGAAAAAGGCACACTCATACATTGCTGGTGGGAATGCAAAATGGTGCAACCATTATGGAAAGCAGTATGGAGATTTCTTGGAAAACTGGGAATGGAGCCACCCTATGACCCAGCCATCCCACTCCTGGGTCTATTCCCAAAGGACTTAAAAACAGCATATTACAGTGACACAGCTATCTCAATGTTTATAGCTGCGCAATTCACAATAGCTAGGTTGTGGAACCAACCTAGATGTCCCTCAGTAGATGAGTGGATTAAGAAAATGTGGTATATACGCACAATGGAATTTTACTCAGCAATAAAAGAAAATAAATTAATGGCATTTGCAGGTAAATGGATGAAGTTGGAAGACATAATGCTAAGTGAAGTTAGTCAGTCTCAAAAATCCAAGTACCAAATGTTCTCTCTTATATAAGGAGGCTAGTCCATAGTATTGTTGGATGGGAGGGTACATACGAGGACTAGAAGAACACTAGAATGGTCAAAGGGAAGGGAGAGTAAGGGAGGGAGCAAGGGGGGAGGGAGAGGGAGAAAAGGAAAAAGAAAAGAAAAGGTGTTTGAATGAGATGGATATCATTTTCCTAAATGCATGATTGAAGACCTGAATTGTACGAATATACTCTGTATGCAAGCAATTGTATGTAAAAAAATGCTAAATAAAAAAAAAAAAAATGTAAAATCAAAAAAAAAAAAAAAAAAAAAAAAAGAACTTGTCTCTAAATAAAATATTTAAAAGGGGGCTAGGGATATGGCTCAGGGTTTAAGCCCCCACCCACCCACCCACCCAGCCCATCCCCATTCAATTCCTGGTACAAAAAACAAAATAAAAAACAAACAAACAAACAAACAAAAAGAGTGAATATTGCTAACTACAAAGTGAAAAGGAAGAAGTAGATTGCACTAGGAAGAAAAGTAAGGTAATTGTTTTAAATTATGCAGAATGTGGTAGGGAGTTTTATTAAAAATAAATCACTACTTTGTAATAGTCATAGGAAGTATGAATAGATATGTTTGGCTCTGTTCACCTGGGTCCTATCCATTGAGATAGCATCAACAAAATGTGGCCTGTGGAAGCAGCATCACCTAAGTGGGTCATTCAGGACCAGTAAGCCGTAGGCGTAGTCCATGATCCTCACAATTCTCATGCAGTCATGATGTCAGAGGAAAGCTGAAAGACCCAGCTCAATGCCCCTTCACAAGTTTCAATGTGTTTTAGGTCTCTGGTTTGAAAAGTCACTGTAATTAAAAAATCACCACAATAGTTCACTCTAATTTCGGAAATCTCTGATTCTTTAAAAATAAAAGTACTTAAAAATACTAATTCTGTCTTCCTATATCATGCACTATATATTTGTTTCATCTCTGACCTTTGAGAGCATTTAAGACAAATCCCTCACAATAAGCTAAGCAGTGACTAGTTACGATTGCTTTTCTCCCTTTCTTTCTCTCCCCACACACACACACACACACACACACACACACACACACACATACCTTGTGGGCGTCTATTAATCTTTTTCTAAGAGTCAACTGTCATTCCCATGAAAAGTCTTTTTTGGCATTCCTCTAGATTGGGTTAGACACTTCTTCTTTATGTCCCCATAAGATTCTGTTTTTCCTCCCTCATAGCCCTCAGCCTTGTTAAATACAATTAAGTGTTTTATGTGATGTCCTCCCTACCACCTGGCAAGGACCGCAAGAGAGGAAAACTTGTATCTGTTGCTCCAAAATACATTACTGTCTCCTAGAACGACACTAAGTAAATATCACCGAAAATGGATGAATGCAGAATTCAGGACAAGGACAGCAGCAGCCACCAGTAAGGGACAGTGGGATTACACAGCGAAAGACCTTAGGTACCATTTTATTGAGTTTGCCTGTTATTCATCAATTAATGGGGAGTGATGGTTTTTGAGGAGGGGGTCCAACATCACTGAGAGGGGCTGCAAAGAATCAGGCTGCTGAGCCCAGGCTCACTTGCTTTGGCCCTTCCTCTGCTCTTTGTCAAAAGCATTCTTTGGAATATACATATAGAAAAATATAAATCAAAATTGCATATCACAGGGAATTTTGTCTAACTGAACACGCTCATTTAACTCATCACTTGGGTAATGAAAGAGAGCACTGCCCAGCTCCTTCTACCCACTCTAATCAGTAGCAGTCACTCCTTCCCAAAGCACTCACTGTCCTGGCCTTGGACAGGGCACACAGAAGGGTGTGTGCGTGTGTAAATGGCATCAGGCACTGACTGACTGATTGGCTCTCTGTGCTCAGTATTTTTAGTGCCATGTACCCATGCTTTTGCATTTTTCAGTAGTTCGTTCAATTTCAGTTGCCATAGTGGAGTCTGTAGTACGAACAGAGCTTCCTGTGACCATTTTACCACTGATAGGCTGTAGGGTTGTTCTTGTAATTTCACAGTCCCGATACTGAATCCTTCCAACACTACAAGCATCCCTCCTTCACATGAATGTGCCCTAAAGACGTCCAGTCCCCAACTCATGGCAACCATGACTATACCCTCTATTTCCAAAATTTTTATAAATTGATTCCTACAGACTGCAAGCATTTAGGACTCTCTTTTTTTTTGTTGTTGTTGTTGTTGTTCAACATAATTGTCTGGAAATGCTTTCATACTTGTGTGTTCTCCTGTAGCTCCTTCCTAGTAGCAATCCATGCACAATGGTCTGTTTACCCACATATCTCTTCAAGGGCATCTGGTCTGCTTCCAGTTTGGGGCTATGACAAAGAATGCTGCTATGAACATTCATGTACAGGCTTTTGTTTGGACATAAATGCTCATTTCTCTGGGATAAATGCTCAAGAATGCAATTATTGAATCAGACGGTAGTTACATGGTTAGTTTTTAAAGAAAATACCAACATTTCCTGATTGTGCCATTTTGTATTACCTCCAACAACGTATAAGTGAACTACATTTTTTATGTCTCCACCAGCATTTGGTACTCACCATTTTGTGTAGGTGTGTAGTCATATATCGTTTTGGATTTGATTTGCATTTCCCTATTGGCTCATTATAATAGGTTTCTTTTTTTTTTTTCACATGGTTATTTGCTATCTCTATACCCTGAGATGAAATGTTTCTTCATGTGTTTTGAATATTTTCTAATTGGAGGGGATTTTTTTTTTAAAGCTTTGCATTCAAGTGTTCTTTGTATAATCTAGATGTTAGTTCTTTATTAGAAATGTGGTTTACAAATGTTTTTTCCCTGTCTGGAGCTTGCTCTCCTCCTCCATTCACATAGGCTTTCATAGAGCAAAAATTAAATTTTTCATAGCTTGGCTTAACAATTTATCTTTTCATGAATCATGTTTTTGGTGGCAACTTTAAAAACCCTTCTCCTAGATTTACTTCCCTAACATTGTTTATGGTTTTCAGAAAATTATTTTTATGTTTTGCAAGGAAGCAAAAAATCTGTTTTGAGATGACTTTTGTGTAAAATGTGAAGTTTGGGTAGGGCTTTTGGGTTTTGCATTTTTTGGGGTTTTTTTTGTTGTTGTTGTTTGTTTTCTTTTGTTTTATTTTGTTTGGGCCTATGGATATCCATTTACTTGAGAATCATTTTCAAGGCTATCATCCTCATTTGAACCTTTGTGGAAATCAGTTGTGCATACTCCTCCCTAGTTCTGGTTCTCCTCTACAATGTTGCTGATCAATATGTCTTTTCTCGACCAAAGCTACACTTCCTGTATCCCATGACTTCCCAGTAAACTTTAACAGTAGTAGAGAAATTATTCCTCTTCCATTTTTTTTATTCCTCTTCCATTATTTGTGAGGGTTGTTTAAGGTATTGTTGGGGCATGTGCCCTTCTGGTTAATAACAGAATCTAAGTTCATCTATGCTGTATTTTCAGGTCCATGAACACAATCTCTTTGTTTATTTATATTTTGCTTTATTTATTTCATCAGAATTTTATAATTTTCATCATAAATTTCCTGTACGTGTTTTGTGAGATTTACATCTAAATACCTTTTTTCTTTGAACACATTTTAAATGATGCTACATATTTATTTTGGTTTCTGCATGTTTACTCTTAGTATATAAAAGTGCAATTGCTCTCTGTTTGTAAAATTTATATCTTACAACCTGCTGAGCTAAATTATTAGCTCTAAGAGGTGTGTGTGTGTGTGTGTGTGTGTGTGTGTGTGTGTATTTCTTCAGTTTTTTTTTTTTTTTTTTTTTTTTTTTTTTTTTAGTATCATATCATCTGCAGGTCCAGATAGATTTATTTGTTCCTTTCTAATCAGTATGCCTTTTTCTTTGTTCTGCCTCACTGCAGTGAATAGAAGTTCTAGCACTTTGTCCATTCAAAAAGATGAGAGTTGAAATTCTTGCATTCTTTCTGATTATTAGGGGAAAGGCATTCAGTTTTGGATGATTCCAGCCCCAGAGGTGAATGTGGAGCACCAAGCAATGTCTCCTCTGGCAAGCCTGTCCTACATGGATTATACCAAATTATTGGGATTCAGGGGGCCATGCTATAGCCTTTTGATATGAAGTAGTTTTTCCCAGACTTAGTTGCCACAGGTTTATTTGGTATATTTTGAGGAAGCTACAATTGATCATCCCCACTCACTGTAGAGCATGGACCTCCTTCAAGAGGTCAAAACCAGAGTTGGTTAGGTCAGGTCAAAGGGCAGGCAGAATTTGGCCAGTACAAATCATCACAACTGGTAACATGGACTTACTTAGATTTAAACTTCAATTCTTATTTTTTAAAGATTATACCATTCTAGAAATCACATTCTGAGTAATATTGGTAACTCAATATTATAAAACAATAAATTTTGTAACATTATTATAACATGATGAATTTCCAGATTATTGGTTTATGGAAAAATACAAGCCTAGCCAATGTTCTTAGGAGAGAAAAATAAAGGGCTTGATTTTAGGGCTTGCTTTCTTTTCACCTTGATTTATGAAGTCAAGTCTCATCTGTAAGTTATTGTTTATATCAACTAAAGAGGAAACACTAAAAGTGAGATGAGAAAAGAACCGAAAAGTGCACTTGGAACTAGCTAGCCGAAGACTATGCATTTTTGTTTGGAAACATCTATTAGGACTCCACGATGGTACAAATTTCACAGTTCTTTTTATTTTATAAAATAGAAAATGATTACAATTTTGTGTAATGTATTGTACAGGTTTAATAGGATTGCACTCTTGCCAAGTACGGTAGTAACAAATAAATGCAATAGAAAATTGCTGACACAATAGGAAACTGCTAGTTCAACACAAATGGCTTCTGTAAATAAATCCGGTGTAATTTCCCTATACATCTTGACTCCTGCTCTCAGCTGTGCCACAGGAGAGCAGTTGCACAGGGCTGGCAGGATTTTATACTTTTGTCTTTTCTGTGTTTGGACCACACAGCTGCTCAGGTTTGTTGGTTCCAAGTATGGTGACAGCCACCAACGGAACCTGAGACAGCATGCAAACTCTGGACATGGGTGTCTCCCCTAAAAGCCTGTTGACAGGAAGCTACATTACACATAAGAAAAAGAAAAAAAAGAAAAAAGAAATAAATAAAAGGGCCATGGTTTCTTCTGAGTCTATTTTCCATTTCTATTGTGGTGGGTTCAAGCAATTTCCAATTTAGCATTCTTTTTCTGTATTGCTGGTTCTCATGTGTTCAAACAAGTGTGTGTTACATTTTCCCAAAAGTCATGCAACATGGTCTCTGTTTCCACTAACAACTTTATCCCCATCAGGAAATGACTCTCTATATGTATGTGGTGGTGCATGCCTATAGTCCCAGCAACTTGAGAGGCTGAGGCAGGAGGATCACAAGTTTGAGGCCTGACTCAGCAACTTAGTAAGGCCCTAAGAAACTTAGTAAGACTCTGTCTCAAAAATAAATATAACAGGGTTGGGGATGTGGTTTAGTGGTAAAGTGCACCTGGGTTCAATTTCTGGTACAAAAAAAAAATCCAACTTTCAAGGACTTTGATATTCAGATTTTCCTTCTACTGTATGTATATATTTCAAAATATAGAGTTGTTTCTCCTTTTAGTTTTTAAGTGATTACAGATTAATAGAAAGTTACAATAAGGTATTACAAAGATATCCCCTATTCTCTTCACCAATTTTCTCCAATAATATTGTCTTACAATATCCGCAAACCAGAAACTCGAAATTCATGCAGTGCATAGAATTGGTTTGATTTTGCCTGGTATACACACATGCATCCATGCATAATTGTGTGTGTGTGTGCATGTTTCTGTAGTTGTGTACAATTTTGTTGCATTTGCAGTTTTGTGTAACCATCATCAAAATCAGGACCACAGGTCTGTTTTAAACCCTCAAATTTCTCACATGCTACCTCATTATCCTCACATTGACTCTCTGTCATTAGCACCTGGAAATCACAAATCTGTTCTAATTTGTAATTTTAAAAATGTTATACACATAGAATTGGTCTTTTTCAAGCATCATAATTCCCTAATGATCTATCTGCATGTCTGCACCCATCATTATTTGGTCTCCTGAATACTGCCCGCCAAGTCATATTTCATTATGTGAATGTACCAAAGTTCAAAATTGCAAATATTGTAAAACATTTGGGTTGCTTCTAATTTGTGCCAATTACAGAGTTGCTATGAACATTTGAGCGCAGGTTTTTGTGTTAACATTATACATCTTCAGTTCCCTAGGATCAAGCTCAATGGTGCAGTTGCTGTGTGATACCATAGTTTTTAATTACATGCAAACATATAATCTTATGTATATAAATGTATATATTTAAATGTATGTAATATGTGACATAAATATATACATATGTTTTTAATGTTAACTTTCACCTTCTATCTTTTTGTTTTTTTATCATAATTACTGAAGAAGTTGGTCGTTTTTCTTAGTGTTCAAAATCTGAGTTTTAGTGATAGTGTTCTTACTTTAGCATGTTCTTCATAATTCTACATTTCCTGACATTAGTTATTATATCTAGTGACTTGATTATACGCACTTTGAGTTTTGGGGAAGGACAGCAAGACCTTTATAGCTAGTTATGGGATTTTGAACAAGAGGCAACAATCTGTTTTCATGGAGTAACCAGTTCATTCGTGATTACAAAATGATAATCTAATTTTGCCTGAGGAATATTGACGTATTGGTCCTGATTCTTTGCCCCTCTCTGTATCCACACCACACTCTTGCCATGAGATCATAAAAGGCAGAGTGTATTCTTCTGCCTCTTCATCTTGTCCTTGGCCGTGTTATTTGCTTTGGCTGTCTTTTGGTACCTGGGTGAGATTGAGAGTGTGTCAACCCATGCCTTGGTTGTGAGAGTCCCAAAGGTTTCTAACTTGCACTCCTGCCATTGCCATGAGAAGAGCTTGCTTTGGATCTCATCTTCATCCTGGGCTCTAGTACCAATGGCCAGCTGGAGCTGCTGCCTGAGGCTGAGCACTCAGTTGAACCTAGCCAAGATCAGCAGGCACTTAGCAGATCCACAGATCCAGAAGAGGAAGTAATTATTATTTTAAGACTTGGAGATTCGGAGACTTTTCTTATGATTTTTTTTTCTGATAATAGCTACCTGATACACTTTCATTGCTGGGAGTCTTTATAAAGAAAACCAGTCACCTTCTATTTGGTTTCTGAGCTGTATACTTTGTTGAGAAAATGCAGAGTAAATTTCTGGTTATTTTTATTTGTTCTTTTTCAAACTGTTAGTTACCCAGTATCACTCATCTTTTCTTTTCTGTAACAAAATACATGGGAAAATCAACTTGTAAAAAATACGTTTACTTTTGCTCTTAGTTTCACAGGCTTCTGGCCATGGTTGGTGGACCTCATTGATTTTGAGCCTGTGGGAAGGAAGCACATCGTGGTAGGGAGTGTTGCTGGGCAAGCTGTTCACATCATGGCTGGGAAGGGAGAGGGATGGGGGTTCCATGGGTCCTGTTCAAGTGTGTCTGACTATGAATTCAAGCATTTAACATATACAATGTTTCTATCTACTGCTGCTCTTATCCTTTTTGGTAGTTAATTACCCTACTTTTGGTCAATTAGGTCTACACCAACTAGACTCCCATATTTTTTCCATAAATTTTTTTCTTTTTCTTTTTTTCCTTTTTGGTACTGGGATTGAATCCAGGGGCACTTTACCACGGAGCTACATCCCTAGTCCTTTTTAATTTTTTATTTTGAGACAAGAGCTTGCTAAGTTGCTGAGTCTGGCCTCAAATGTGTATTCCTCCTGCCTCAGCCTTCCAAGTAGCCAGAATCACAAGCATGCACCACTGCGTCTGGCCCTTTATGTAATTTTTGATGATTTTCTTTTATCTAGTATAATATGTCCTGGGCTCTTCAACTTGTACATTTTTCTGTCCCAGATTTGTGACCAGTCTTCTCTCTAAGAATATCATTGACACTGGAATGTGATGTTTGTTACAACTGGGCTGGTATGTTATTGTTTCTGGTTCTTTTCTGTGAAGTGAACAACTGGTAATTCTGAGCTTAAATGTGAATTAGAAAACGTGTGTGCAAATGTACACACACATTATACATAGTTTTTTTTTTTTTTTTTTTTTTTTTTTTTTTTTTTTTTTTTTTTGTATTTAGGATTTCACACAGGGGCTCTTAACCACTGAGCCACATCCCCAACCCTGTGTCTCACTAAATTGCTTAGGGCCTCACTAAGTTGCTGAGCTGGCTTCGAATTCATGATCCTCCCACCTCAGACTCCTGAGCCACTGGGATATACTTAAAATTCTGAATTAACTTTCTTCATTACTTATAGAACAAAACATATGTCCTACATGCTGATATTTCTACTTAGAATTCAGGACTATAATTCTTCTATGTTACAGATATAGCTTTGTCTTCCCTTTCCATACTAATTTTTAATACATTTGATGATAAATTATGTTGTAGAAAACATTATCAAAATAAGATACCAGTACTAAAACCTACAATGTGGTTATTGAAAGCAGTTTAAAGTATTTTGCTTGCTGAGAACCGTGGCACACACCTATAATTCCAGTGACTGGGGAGGCTGAGGCAGGAAGATTGGAGTTTAAAGCCAACCTCAGCAACTTAGTGAGGCTTCGAGCAACTCAGTGAGACCCTGTCTCTAGATAAAATATAAAAATGGGCTGGGGATGTGGCTCAGTAGTTAAGCACCCCTGGGTTTAATCGCTGGTATCCACCCCCCCCAAAAAAAATTTGTGCTTACAACCCACTCATTCCCTCTGTATGGTCTCTAGTTATACTATGGATACATGTAGTTCTTAGTTATTATGATCATTTAGTTTCAATTGTATAGGTAAACTTATGTTTAATGCTTACCCCTAATTTTCATGTTGGTGAATCTGCAGTCGTATGGTTGCGTGAGGTTTGTTTTCTAACTCATCCCTAAGGAAGGTGTTATTTCCTCCAATTAGGTGTTGAGGTCTCTTTCTCTGGAGATTGACCAAAAACTCTTGGCCTTCCCTGAGGGCACTCCAAGAGAGATGGTCACGAGTGCCTTTTACAGGGTAGTTCTTTACCCTGGCAGATTTTCTAGCGCCTCAGTTTCCAATCTGTGACCAGAGGTCCTTCTCAAAGAAAACTTGCTTACACTGCTGGCCACCGCTGTGGCTCTTGTCTGATCTTGTCTGACCCCTAGGTGAGCCCTGCAATCTCCACCAAAAAAAAAAGAAAAGAAACAAAAAAAGAAGTTCGATTCAGGTGTGTCGTTCAGGTGAGACACAAAGGAGACAGCACAACACAACAAACAAAGGAGGCACCAGGAGCAGTTTATTATTCACAGATCCCAGAGAGAAGGGGGCAGGGAACTTCACAGGGCCAATAGGCATGGGGAGCTGTGGGGACCAGAGGGAGTAGAGTAAGAGAGAGAGATGAAGTGACCTGGGGGCCAAAGGCTTTGCTGGGGAACAGGTTTTTACCCATACAGGTTTCCTAAGGGGAGTTCGAATTGGTAGGGTTAGAGCAAGCAGGCCTGTGTTCTATGGGGCCATGCTGTGACTGACAGGTGGTCACTGCAGCATATCTGAGCAGTGCATGTGGTCAAGTAGGTTGTATCTATCCCCCATAGGTCGGTGGTCACCAGGAACTGACTGTACAAGGCAGATACTAGAATCCAACCATTTGAGGAACCAGGTGGAGTTAGAAAACTGGAAACTATCTCAAGGATGGCTAAGCCCATTCCTTGTATGAGAAAGTCCAGCTGATATTAAAGATGAATTCAGGGCAACAACGTCGTAAGTACTCACTGCAGATGGGCTGGGGAGCAATATTGCTTGATTTTTTACATGCAATGTTAATTTGTCTGTGATCTTGATATGTGAAAGTCAATTTTCCTGGGTACTAAATCTTTCATTCACATTTTCTTTTTTAGCTATCGTTTACTTAATCTTCTATTGTTTGTCCAGTATAAAATGACACTATAAATCTAACAATGATCTGATTTTCTTTGTCTTATAAGTGAAGAGACACTTGATTACTTTCATTTGCTTTAATGCCAAATAGCTTTACCTGTTCACAATTTTACTAGAATACATAACAATTTTGGGAATTCTTAGTATATTTTGCCAGGTGTGCAGGATGGCTTTTCACGTGTCATTTGGAAACTTTTTCTTTTCAGGAAAGTTTCTAGAACTTTGGTCTTACAGTTGCTTTGCTTCCTATTTCCTTCTTCCTTCTTTTGGAGACTTCTATTTTATACTTCCATTTTGTACATTTTGACTAATTCCTACATGTGTCACTTTGTCTCCAACCTTTTCAATCACTCTCACTTTTTAAATTTTAAATATTTTTCTCCTTCAGTATATCTTATAACTTTCAAAGCATTGTCTGTTGGGTTTGTTCGTTTTCATGTGTATTCTAGTTTGACGTTCATTTCTGAAAAGCGATTTCGTTTCGAATTCTTTCTGGAGTTCTATCATCTTATTTCTAATTTTATTTTTTTTCTGGAATAATTTCTGTTATGGCTATTATTTTATACTTTGTATCAGTTCTTTAAAACCTTGTCATTTTTAGAATTTTTTTTCTTGTTTGTGTTTTGGGAAATATTTTATTTTATTGTATGAAGTTGCTTTTTGCTTCTGGAAATATTGGTAGTTTTCTTCTGTTCTGTGGGCAGGACTTTCTGGAGGATGGTTGACTATGGAGATGTTCCTGGGCTATACCCTTTTTAGATAACATTCTATGGTATTGATCTTACTTTATGTTGCTCCTTTTTTTTTTTTTTTTTTTTTCATGAAATCAATTTTCCCTAATTTAGGGGAGATAAGTTTAGTTGAGAATAGCTTTTTTTAACATCTAGAGGACTTCTAGGATTGTCCAAGAACACTCTTTTCTGCAGACCTTGTGTAATGCTTTTAAAGATATGACACCTTGATTTCTGAGAGGTCCTTCATCCATTTTCACTCCCACACACAGGCAGTTAGACAGTCATAACTCATTTATCAAGATGGGTTTTTGAGAAATGCATCATGGAGTGATTTCAGCATTGCTTGGATATCACGGAGCATGATGATGTAAGCTAAGATGGCTATGAGGTCACCAGGTGACATAACCGGACAGGCTACTGCTGCACATGCAGCCCCATCATTAACCCAACGTCAACACGTGGCACATGGCTGTATTTGAATATTCTTTGTATTTCTATTATCCTCATTCTGCCACATTTCAATTTTATTTCATGCAATTTCTTTTCAGCATGGGACGTTTTTCCTGGAAGGGAGTTTTGACTGGCTAGCTGGGAGGGTTCCCAAGATCCAGTCTGCTGAGGCCATTTTAGACCCATTTCATACCCAATGCTGAAGTATGAGCCCTCCCCACACAGCATCAGTGGAGGATTGGCTCACTGAGATTTTTCATGAGTATCTTTCATTTATTTTTGAATTCTTGGGTTCTAGACACATTATCATCTTCCACTTCTCTTGAATAAGTACTGAAAACAGATTTTATAGCTTTCTACATACTCATCAGCACCCAGTTGTATTTTAGATTTGTGGGAAGTGGGAATCATGATATAAGAAGTGATTAAGAGAGATGGAACTCAGAAATTCCAGAAAATTATTAACAACATCTTGCCATCAGACCATGTTGGATCTCAGGTTTGCTCCAAATCCATAAAGTCAATTATGAGTTGTATTGCTTTTTTATTTTAAAATCAAATTCTTATTTTCAGATCACATTGGGGCTAAACTTAGAACAGATTTTCTTTGATGACTGTGTTATAAATTTAGTTTCACCAAATAATAGCAAGTTTATCTTTCGGGGGAAGGGATTGTTTTCATAAGAATTTGCTAAGACCATGATGGTTCGCTGATCTTTGTGTCAATGCATGTTCTGACTAAATTTACTGAATCATTAATTATTACACTGTCAGTACAAATAATTGTTTTTTATGTTGGAAACATATCTTTAAGCCCACTTTCCCCTTTTTTTGCAGGAATGGCATTATTTCCCAAATTCCTAGCTTGCTAATACTGGGTAAGTGGTGGGGAGAGTTGTCATGTAATTGATTTCTACATTTATAGCAGTTTTATTCTAATAAAAGTGTATTATTTGGGTCTCATGTAAAAGAGTTTAGAAATGGTGGAAATGCATGATCAAACTCAATATACCCTAATCTCTTTGATGAGCACCTGATGAGGATTATTAGGTTGGATTTTAACATGGGTCCTTCTCAACCATATAAATACACAGGCATTTGCATTATTGTGTTGAAACCATAGGAGACACAAATCTAGCTATGACAGACATCTACAAAGGGTGAAGAGCCAAAAGAAGTAATGACAATGTGGAAATTATACCTCACTCCCTGCTGTGTTCACAGCAAATAGCAACGCTGGGTCAATTTCCACTGGATCTGGATGTAACCTCAGAATCTTTCTTAACACCATGCTCTAAGCATTTACCAAGAATCCTAGTTTGCCCAGGAATTTTACTAGTCACACTGAGATAGGAAAAAAAAATCATATATATATATTTTTTATAAAATATATATATGTATATATATATATATATATATATATATATATTTTTTTCCCCCCCCCCCCCTTTTTTGGAGACCTTTTCTTAGGCTGACTGAAGCTGGTGGGTGAGCCACGCCCCCTGGAAGCCTTTTCCAGCAGCAGGGCTCTTTTCCCTGGCACCTGCAGGTTGGTTAAGCAGCCGGAGCTCATATCCTCACCCATTACTCTGAGAGAACACTTGAATGACAGGCACCGAGCCAGTGTTTACCCTGTGGGGCTCGTGACACACACAATATCTGTCAACACTTCCTATCACTCTCCTGCTTATGCAGAGATTTTTTTTTTTTTTTTCTGGTCTGATGTATTCATCACTAGACTGCAGACACCTAGTTAATCCATTTAGAACCTATCAGCTCTGTTCATCGGCTCATAAACCTATTACCTTGGAGGCTCAGTTCTGAGGGACACAGGTGCCAGGCCAGTGCACAAAACCCAATTGAGTTGTGTAGCAGGCAGTGAGGGGCTCCTAATCACAAGTCTGACTGCATGGGGAATTGCCCGTGTTATGTGGTTGCAGCCACTTTATTAAATATCGATTTAAATCACGGCCTTTAATCAAATCTGATAGAAGACCTTTTTCACCTTCGCCCCTCCTCAGCTCCTCCTCGCCCTCCGCCTTTTCCAATCAGCCTGTCTGGTGACATCGGAGCTGAGGAATGGATCGTTAGCAAGTAGTTCACCAGCGAACCCTCTTCAGCAGTAATGAGGCATTTGTGATAATCGAGTGATGAAATGTAAATGGGCAGTAATGAGCACAATTACATCCACTAGGGAACCATCAACGTGGCTTCTTTCCTCACAGATAGATGAGCGCTTTCTCTGTCATTGCCCATTGCTGACTTCACCGCGAGGCCGGATGGATGCCGAGCGCAGGGAGGGGGCGAGGCCGGGGACGGGGGCCGCGGAGAACCCGCAGATCAGGGCCGGCGGCGCGCAGGGCGGAGCTCCAGCGCCTTGGCCTTGAACTCCCGGCCTGGATGCTCACCTGCTGGCCTCCGGTGGCATCCCTTCCTCTCCCTCCCTCTCTCCCTCCCTCCAGGATGCTAGGGCTCCGTTTGCAGCGCTCCGTGCGCTACGGAGCTCAAGGTGAGCCTGGGCCTGTCGGTTACACTGCAAATCCCTGCGCTACGACCGGGACCGGCCGGATGCCTGCAGAGACCAAAGCCAAGAAGTGGGACACCCGCCAGGAAACACGCGTGCCGCCGCTGTCTGTGTCCTCTGGTCGTCAAGCGATAGCGGCGAGAAAGACGCAGGGGCTTCCAGGAATCCCGGCTGCTCTGCACATCTGCGATCGCTCTGCCCAGAGGAACGCACTCTGGCTTGAGTGGCAGGAAGCGTCCGCCCCAGACCTGGAACAGACCTGTCTCCCTGTTGCAGGCCAATGCTTTGAGATTTAACCCGTTTTAAAATTGAAGATAAAAATAGCCTGCCCTTGACGTAGGAAATATGTTAATAAGGTATTTTAACAACACATAGCAAAGGAACTTCTGGCTCACTCGTGTGATTATACAATGCATATATAGACATATTAAAAATTATATATATTCCTTATTAATAATTTCACTGAGTGAAGGAGTTCAATGTTTAGATGGAAGGAATGAAGAGTTTGCAATAGGAAATCCGTTCTTATTGAATTTTCATCAATTAAAAGCCCACTGATATCATTTTATATGAGAAGTTTCCATACCTATGAAAAATTAATACATTTTAATATCTCCACTTTTGAGGTACAGCAACTGTCATTTGTCTTTTATTTTGCCCTTTGAACTTTTCATTTTCCATCATTAGATAGCTGTTCATCCAGAGCTGGTAAATTCTAATAAAAATATATCTTACATAGTATTTGTATAATAAAATGCATAATTCATCCTGTCAATAGGATAATCTTTTACATTTGCATGATTATTGGTCAATAAGAGAAATGCATCTGTGATTAATACTATTCATTTATCCAGAGGAAATTTGACAAGTTTAGTCAATTTTTAAAAATTCCAACCCCCCCCCTTTTTTAAATGCAATTATTTTTCTTAGAATATTCGGTCCCAAGTGTGCTCAATTCATGGAAAGCTAAGGTTCTTGGTGGTTTCTTCTCCATATTCTATGAAATATATTTGGAAAGTTCAACAAAATGGCTCCTCAAGGAAATGGGCCGATTGACATTTGGTGAACTGGGCGTTTGGTTTTTCAGTTTTTCAATGAGTATAATGACTTTTAGCAAAATAACTTTTATTCAGTTGGCTTTCAAAAATGTTAATACACTTAGAAAACCAAAGGAATCATTTTCAATGACACTCTGACCTATTTTTTTAAGTTAATGTTATTTACTGATTTAGAATAGAAATTATTGTCTCAAGTGATGACCCTGGGTCATTTCATGAACCTTATCTTTTTTTTTAATATATATTTATTTGTTTTAGTTGTACACATGCCTTTACTCTTATGTGGCGCTGAGGATCGAACCGTGCATGTGCTAGACAAGCGCTCTACTGCCGAGCCAAAACCCCAGCCTGAACCTTAATCTTTTGAGTAAGGTGTATAACTGAAACATGAGGCAGTTAATATGTAGGAGATATATATATATATAATTTTAAAAAAAAAATTAGAATAGAATAAAATGTACCTCATAATGATATATTGTATTCCAGTAATCTTATTTTTTTTTCAATTCCAAAGCTTATTGTTTGTCCTGTGGAGAATTAAAATGTGCTATTTCCCTATGCAATGTCACATGTGTTTGTGACTTTGCTTATGCCGGTCTCTTTATCCTAAGGACTCTGGCCTTGTGCCCTTCTTTGCCTTCTCATTCTTAAGCAGTGCTCAACCTACACATCCATTCTCTGAAAGAAGTCTTGCCAAGTTCCCAAGACTACAATGTTTGTTTCTTTTCTCAGTATCAGTTACTTCCTTTCTTTCTCAGCATTTTTTTTTTTTTTTTGTACTAAAATCCCTGGCATCTAAGAGCCCAGGATGAATTTTTAGGTTTGTATTGGTTCCATGAAGTTTATTGCCTGGAGCATAGTAGTTTCTCAATAAAAGTGCATTAAATGGAAAAATTTTAATCTACCTCCTTAACTTAATAAGCATTCAAACCTCAGCTTTGTCTTTTTTATTTTACTTCTTATTATCTATCTCCTTCTCCTAAAATATCATACTCAGAATACATTTAGCAAAATGAAGTTTCTGTGAGGTTGCATGTTCATGAAGTCTATAAAACAAAACCCAATCTTTGCAGTGTGATCGTTTTCTTGAGTGCCTGACATGAGCAGAGGTCTAATTTCATCAAAGAAGTCTTTATCTGTAGCTTTGGCTTTTTTTTTTTAAATTTTTTTCCAAAAACAATTTGCATTTATACAGTACATGAAACCTCCATGAAATGACAACACAGGAATAGCTGACCTACTTGGGAGAATAAGCTGTTTCAAACAAATATGGTGCCAAGGATTTGAATTTAAAATTTCATGATAATAGAAACTTTTAGATACATTAATTAAAATAGATCACCCATTTAGCGAAAAAAAAAAAAAAAAAGGTGGGGGGGACTCCTTGGTGAGATACTATTTAGGCATTTAGGCTGTTTAAAAATCCCATAATAGCTTTTGCTTAGTTCAGACTGCTTGTGTCCACAACTCACTCTTATCAAGAAGCCTAAAAGGCACTAGAGTCAGGCTGTTTTGGGGGACTTTTCCTTCATGCTGATTTTTAAATATTATTTCAGTAATACTTGGCAGTTTTGCTATAGGAAAAAAAGTGAAAATTATTCCAGTCAATTGCATTAATTTAGAGATGGGAAAGGAAGAAACTTCTTGTAAGAACAGGTCAGCAGAATTAGGTGGGAAATTTGCAAATTGTAATTTCTAGTCACCCCTGTTGTTTTGAGCTGGCTCTACTGTAGGTAATTCTAAAGGATGCTTCATTTTAAATGCACACGTACCGTTTTATCATTTTTTCATTCATTATTTTGTAAAAAGGGGCTATCTGACATCCCAAAGGCCATACTTAAGCCATCACCCTAAAACATATAAACAAGCTCATTGGAGTCTTTTGGAAATAACATCAGTCTATTATATAGGGCGCAGATCAACAATTTATTTCACTTTGATGCTATCACCTAACCCGTCCTGCAGTTATTCATGGATGTGGTTTAGAAGAGGTTATTTTCCCCCTGACAAAAATGGGCCATTTTTCCCTGTTTAGCAAAATCTGGAACACAGATCATTATAGTGCTTTTGGCAGCTAATTTGAACATCAGTGACTCAACTTTGAGAAGAATCTTTTTTCTGCCCTAAAGAATCTCTGAGTTTTCAGACTCCAGTAATTGAAAAATCCCCAAACACTCACTCACAGAGGAGATACACATTACTGCAGGAACAGTCTACAAATTGTAAAGTATTCAATTTACATCCCTACCACCTCAGGGCAGTTCTGAAGAATTTATATCTTTGGGAACCTTTGAACTAACAAAAGATAACATTTCACAGTAAAGTCTACTTGCATAAAAGTTTTTAACTCCCTTCTTTCCTTTCACAAAGCAGCTACATCCTTTGCTGCAGTTCTGACTAGCAAGAAAGAGTTTGTATTCACTAAGATGAAACCAAGGAAAGGATTGGAGAGAAAAACAAAAGAAAGAAAAGAAAGGAAGAAAAAACAGGAATATCTTCGCTATCAAAAAATTATTCAAATTCAAATTATTTTTCCTATGCCACTGTGGCACGGTTATGATTACTCTTTGAGATAACAACCCCTCCAATATTATTTATATGATTGCTCTTCAAATTTGAGAAAAAAAATTATGAAAGAGTAGGTTTTTACGGAACTGTTTTTCCTTTTATTGGAGCATTAAAATTTGGAGAATTCATGAAGTCAATCTGTTGTCAAAAGGTTCAGATTAACAAATAAAAACTCTACTCCTTGTTAATTAGCACAGGGTACTTCCACAGTCAATGAACCTTAAATGATTCATTTAATTTAAAAAATATGGTTCTATAGTATTTGGTTCTCCTTATTTTCCGGCTTTTGTAAATGAAGCCATAAGAAATTTGCAGTGGGTTAAATTGGACCTATATTTTGTAGGTAGGAAATGATCTTTCTCTGCTCCTTCCTCTGGGTTTTTGATCAAAGATGATTTCTTGTAGAGTAATTACTAATCTTCTGACATCTGTGGCTCAGGCCAGTTTTAGCATTTGAGCTGAAAATAGAAAAAGCAAGGAAAATCTCATCTATGAGACCCTTTCTCAATTCTTTAATTAGCATATTCATTACTAACACGTGGGTAATAATAATGAAACACTTTAAATGCAATAATTCGGTAAGCTTGTTTTTTAGGTTAAAAATTGATCAATGTTTCTGTTAACTAATAACCCAGGAATCAACAATCTCATAAAACTGGTTTATTCAGCCCAGAAAATTAGGCAATCCATCATGACTGATTTGCTCACATTTCCCCCTGCAAATAAGTGAGATGGAAACTTTAAAACCAATAAGATAATGCACTTTACAAATTCAACTGAGAGCGATGGATAAACTAAGATGCCACTGGCATCGGCTACAAAAAAAAAAAAAAAAAAAAAAAAAAAAATATTTGTCGTGTTTCCAATTATTGGAGCAGATTTTTTTTTTTATCCCCATTTGCTGCCAGCCTGCATCTCGCCCCCTCCTCCTGTTTTTTTTTTTTTTTTTTTTTTTTTCTTTCAAACCAAATCATCAGGTCTTAAATCAGAACAAGCTCATCATATCATACTATGAAAGGCCATCAGGGGATAAAGGACACCAGATGTTATATGAGTTTTCTTTTAGGCTTTCATTTCAGCCTTCCTGCATTCCCCATGCTGCTTTTTACTTGTCAGAAACTAAAATGTGCTTTGATAGATAACAACCCTATTTTCTTTACTGGCTGAGCTTAGAGAATACCATTAAGTATTGATATCTAGGGTGCTTGACTAGGGAATGCAATCACAGCAGTCCCAAAATTGGGGTTCTGTTGCATTATTTTACATGCCAAGATTTCTGAAAGACTCCAAATTAATTTTGTTTTCCTGAGGAAAAAGAAAATCATAGTTTTCGTGGTGAGATGAAAGAATGAGGACCCAAGGCAGATCCTCGGCTGCTTCTCCACGTCCTCCTGCAGATCTGAGCCACGGCCAGGACTCCAAACACCCCTGGGAAGCATGCAGAGGTGGAATCTTGGAAAATGAAACTCTGGCCCCAGCCTGCTAAAGCAAATTATCAACCTGCTTTGTACTTGGAGAGTTAAGCATTTGTATAAGTTTTGTTTTATTAACAAAGAAGGGGAGAAACAAAAGAATCATCCATCATGCATGGAGTCTCCGAGAAGGTCTCATCCTGTTTAATAAGGACAGCAATTCTTGGACACATGGCCAACTGGAGCATCTTGTGGCATTCATAAGGGGGGGTTCAAGGTCAGCCACTGATGACACACTAGTTTTAATGCTTATAGAGAAGACTAGCTGAAGCCTCCTCGGCTTCCAATGAAATTATTTTCTAGAAAAAGCTTCCGTAGACATTACAGTATACATGTTGTAAAGGGATTATGCACACATCCTACTATGGTTAGCATATGTTCTGCCTGAGAGGTAAATAGATAACTGTTAAAATGAAAAAATATATGTTTATCTGCATGCAGGGGTCCTAGATCATATAGATGGAAGAAAACATTGAATCACATTTTATGGGGAAATACCACCTTCCTCAACTGGAGGTGAATCCTCCCTCTTCCCAGGAATGTTTGGCAGTGTCTGAAGTCATCTTCAGTTGTCATGATGGAGGACTGAGGGGGAGGGGTGTGTGCTTGGGATCTAGTGGGTGGTGGCCAGGAATGTTGCTAAATATCCTGCAAAACACAGAACAGCCCCCACAACAGTTGTGTAGCCCCAAATGCCCAAACTAGCAAGGCTGAGAAATCCTGGTGCAAAAACCTCAAATCATAAAATGAGCAGAGACAGGGGTGGGGAGAAGGGAACAGGGTGGTGCCTGATTCAATAGGGGTCGTCAGTTCAGAGAAGACTGGGAAGGGTGGGAACACTGGAGTCCTCCCTTTGGATCCAGACAGGTGAAACCAGATTGAATCTAAAGAAATGTCCAGAACGCATCTCCTCTATTTATAATCTTCTATGGCCAAAAATTATTTTTTTTCTGATGATACAAAGTTATATGATTTAAAAAAGTACCCAGATGCTAAGATTCAATCCTGCAATTGCCCATGAACCACATATTACTAAATGGCACATGCTGACTACCAGATAAATGTTCATTTAATGAACAAAAGAATAATTGGTTTTTAATTGAATGAATAAACAAATGAGCTAGCTATTTCTGGATGTCCACACTTGGAGAGGTTTACTGACTCTTCCCTAGTCACTAAACCCAGCAGGAGCAGTTTAATGACTAGTACCTTAGGGATTGTAAGACATGGATGCAGACCTCGGTGTGCCTGATATGCACTGAATTTGCAGACTCACCTGTGCAATCCCTCCTATGCAATACATAACTGATGCATGAATTTTAAATCTTGAATGTTCCATGATTTGTGACCAAAAGCACATCCCCAATTATTTACTAACAGAATATGTAGCGATTTTGTACTTTGTCTTCTTGGCATCTTATTTTCAAAGACTAAGAAGCAGTGAAAGATTTAGAAACACAAAATAGGTCAAAACATATGATATTACTGATGTTCAACCTTTTAACCTACAAGAATGGCAATTTCATTTGGTTCAACCTAAATATAAAAGAACTTTAGAATAAGTAAGGTAAAACATATGGAAGATTTTCTTGCAAATTATAGAAAACCATTTCCCTATTTGGTATCCATGGTAATCCAAGGTCAGTTTCATTTGATGCATGTATATATATGTTCTGTTAGGCAATTGTTAAGGAGATTGGGAAAAGGATAGCAGATGGGGGAGAGAGAAGAGCTATATGGAGAAGTGGGGAGAAATTTTAGTCTTAAGAGGGACACACTGCCACAGATGAAAACGGGTCATGGCTAAGTAAAGTCACATTCAGACTGACATCAGAATCCAAGAAGGCTCTGATCTTGTGGTTGGATGAGAAGATTTGGGCCATGACAGCAACTGTAGCCTCAGATAACAGTGTTGAGTTTTGTTTGGAAAAATCCATGGTAAGAAACCTCAGGTTTCCAAGACATTGGCAGAAGCAGCCAGTGGGTCAGAGTGGATTTTTCTAGGAATGTTTAAGAAACCATAATGCTAAGTGCAAACTATTCTCAATGCTCTTCTTCTGTGGCTTCAGTTCTCATTTCTTTTTCTCCTCCTGTCTCCTTGGCCATTTCTTGCCCTCATCCACCTTATTCCTTCAATCTGGTGTTTCTCAGGAAACTGTCCTGGTCATCTGTTCATCTGTTTTGCTGCTTTTAGGTGCAGCTCATTCCACAGCCACAAATTCTATGTATATATGCTTGCTGCATACCAATGGTTATTGAATCTACTCTTCCAATCTGATTCTTACTCTCCAAACATGAATAGCCAACATATCTACATGGATATGCCCCATGTCCCTCTAAGTCAATATATTTCCAACTTAGCAGGGCTGCTCTAGTCCCTTCCCAAATACCACTGATTCTTATTCTTTGTCCTCTGATATTTTTAACATTGGCTAGTTGCATTGCCATTTGGTTTGTATTGGCTCCTAAATTTTTTCAAGTCTTTTCTTAGTTTTCCATTGTCATTGCCATTTTTAGCTGTGTGACTTCAGATAAGTTACTGTGACTTCATTAAATCTTTAAATAATCTCACCTTCTTTATTGTCTTAATTCCATCAAATTAATTCTCTGCCGTGCATTCAGAGCTATGTATCTACAATACAAGTCTCATCACACTATTTTTCAGCCCAAAATATCAACCCTAGCCCACCCAGTATGCTAACATTCAATTATTTAATATTGCATTCAGCACCATCCCTGAACCCAAAGTTGCCTCCCTCCACCCTTATTTTTTTTCCACTTCCCATCTCCTATTTTATAATAATTTCCTACTCAGATGTGTTGTGTTATACTTCCACACCTTTTCTCAAACTGTTTGTTAATAATAAGTTGTTACTGGCCTTCTATAGCAGTTGCACGGTTAGTCTTCTGGTAAACCATGACTCATAATCCAATGAGATATTATTTCCTTCATGTAGCATCCAAGGAAACCTTTGTTTATACCTTTGTTTCCTATTCATCTGTACTTTCATTAAACTGATAGTATTAAGGTGATTTTTAAACTGTGCTGAATTTTTCATTTCATTAAATGTTGTAGCAGGTTACAACAAGTTACATCTCCAATAGGATTCTGAGCTCTGCCCCACCTCAAATCTAGAAAATTTGCCTTCACCTTATTAAAATTATTATCTAAGATTTCATCTAAAGAAATAGCACTGCAGCAACATTAACAAGAACAACAAAAAACACTGAAAACCATAGTGATCTGATATTGGAATTATCTGTCTATGATACTTTTATAAGGTGTTTAATTTCATGCACCAAACAAAATGCATAGAGACCAAAGGTAGTGATTAAGCTGCATAGATTTTGCCCACAATAGGCAATGAAGAAATGGTGAGCAATAGTAAGAATACTGTTTTTCATGCTAAATATTCAAAATTCAGTGTTTTTGCTCTTGGAAAATTTTGGCTACATCATACCTGTGCAATGTGTACACACACATGTAAGTAGAAAAAGTAACTGTATCTCAATAAAACCAGATTTAGAAAAAAATGTTGCATATATTTAACCTTTTGTAAAGGTAGATGTGCCTCCTTACCTATCACATATATTTATACCCATAGGTAGACTTATGGTCTGCTAAAAAAATGTTCTTTATCTGAAATTGTAAACAGCAAGATGCTAAACCTTGCAATTCCGCATTTCCTATTTGCATTCAATTGAGGAATTTCATGAGGTACCTACACAGCCAACTTCTGAAAAGTGGTTTGCAAGTGTTGTTGCTCAGGAGAATTCAATATAATTATCCATTGTCATTGGAATAGACGTGGAGGATTATGAGAATTTTTTTTTTTGTCACGAAGCCCATGCTGATCCCTTGTCACATGGGTCTCCATCTGCGAGTCAGTCACAGACAGGGGAGGGGAGAGTTATTGATTGCACAACCTGAGCCATTCTAAATATGCAAGTGTCACCATTAGGAATGAAGATGGTGGCTTGACGGCACCCTGGGACCATCCTGCAAGCAGTTTGAGTGGATTTTCATAAAGGGAATCTGAGACTGCAGCTGGTTAATACACGTTGACATAGGCGATGGCTCAAATTAAGGAATTTGTAAGTTAAATATACAAAGTCCAGGACGTCATGTTTTAAGAAACAAAGATATATGACTATGTGAGCAGGAGATGCTGGACAAGAATTTCTGTGATATCAGACCTCATCATCCTAAAATAGAATTCAGGGAAAAATTAAATGGATTTTAAAAAATCAGTTAACATAATGTATTACTTATTAAATTCTTTCATGGAGCAAATAGAAGACTAATTTCTCTGGAGCCATTCATGCCCCCAAAAGTTATAATTAAAGACACAAATTGAATGATTTTAATAATGATGAACGTTCACCTTTTTAGTGCTTAGGTATGGTAATATGATAGTCACAGAAGGACTCTATCTTCCATTTTCATTTCACTTCTTCTCCTGGGATTTATAGGGGCACTTTTCCTCATTTATTTATTTATGGACATGAAAATACCAGGAACTGGGGGGCGCCGGGGGGGGGGCTGTTTTTTAAAGATAGAATTAGTCTCAACTACAAAATGAAAGCATAGTAGGGTTTCAAGGATGCAGAAGGCATTCTGAAATCCCCCCCCCCCCAACCCCACATACACATCTCTGATTATTTGGCTTCTGGTGTCTTCCGGTGTCACAGGGTCCTGCCAAGAACAGGGACTCCGATGTCTATTGGCACACGGCTTTTTTTTTTCCTCCCTTTTTGCAGGACACAATTAGTGATCATTGATGCCTTTACACAAAGAAATCAGAATGGAACATTAGATCAAAACTATTCTTAAAAGATGGAGGCAAAATGTAGTATTAAAGCTTGCTGGAAAATAAGTAACCTCTGCGAGCTGGTTGGTCAGAATATTTGTATGTTTGTATCATTTAGGAAAATCCTATTATGGCTTTAGCCACAGAAACATCCCTGGTGTGCAAGATAGAGGCAGTTCATAAAACACGCAGCATTTTCAGCCAGAAAATAGGGCAACCTATTGCTTTCTGTAGATGGCTGTTACACCCCAGTTCCCATCAATAGAACATAATCTCATTGCAGCAGGCAATACTTGGTATCAATGAAACACCAGTTTTCTAGCTTTGTGCTGGCTGCTCTTACCAAAAAGACAGAAAGATGTTGTTTTTGCAATGATTGGTATCTTCACACATTTATGAAACAAGGTAGTAAAACAAAGAGGTACAGTAGTTAAACACAGGTACTCAGAGGAGTCAATCTCCTTTTTCTCACTTTCTTACTCTCTTTCCCTTCCTTGCATAAACTGCCAATTCTCCAAATGCCATTACAAGATGATTTGAGTCACAGTGTCAGCTATATAATTAATCCCCCCATCAGTGGATGCCAAATTAGATGTCTGTTTCCAGAAAGACTTCTCACTGCTAGAGATGGGGGATCTATGTGCATTTGACACTTTATCAGGATAATTCCCTGAAAAAACAGGCAAGATGCCAAATTCCAAAGGCCTGTGTTCGTCTAGTATTAGGTGGGCCACACACCCAATTTGGCCAGTTCTGAGCCATGCAAAATAAAATAAAATTTGCTGTGCTGATATCACAATGATTAAAATATAATAAGCTAATGAGATTACAATAGCTGATTGTGAACAAGACCAATTGTGTTAATTGGAAGCTCCTGAATGGCAATTTTAGCTGCTGCTGAGTTTTGAAATATAATCAGTTTTACTAATTTTATCTGATTTCTTAATGAAGCTTGCCCTGAGCAATTGTTCTATGTGTTCTTTAGCAAACAGTGTGTGTCATAACTGCTGGCATTAATCTTGATTACTTTAGTTAAAATAAATAGTTATACTTGGGTGGCTTTCAGAAAATACATCATGGTAGATGTAATGCCAGAAAAAAAGGGGGCTTTTTTTTTTTCCTTTGTTTGGGTACATTTTATCTGCTGAATTTCAACCATGAATATTCTCTCCTTGGTGTTACTAGATAGTTCCCAGTGCCTTGGTGCAAAAATTAAGCAGAATGAACTATTTGTTGTTTTGCAATATTACTCCTTCTGTGGGGAATAAAGATAGCATTTGCTCTGAGAAGAATGTAACAAAATCAAATGTACCCCAAGCACAAGATCAGGAGACAAAAAAAAGTGAAAAATAAGTGAAAGTTTATGAAATTCTTAGGCCTTTGCACTGGCAGCATACCGACCAATACCATCAATACCAACCACCAACATAACTGGTTGAAACTGCAAGAGAGTGAGTACGAGTTATTTGTTTTCACAGTGGATTAATATACATTAGACGGCTCCTCTGTGCTTTTTAAGTGCACTGGAAAACTACTCTGCTATATACATCCAGTTATAAAAGACTGGAAATGCAAAGGAAAAATAAAGTTTGGGGAAACCAAAAATGCTCTTTATGTGAGATAAAAAAAAAAAACTTGATTTTTAAAAAATTCAAAATCTTTCAACATCTGCAATTAGGATTGTATATTTAGATTATTCAATGTTTGTGAGCAAAGTTTAAATGGGTTTCTACAGGAAAAAGTGAGGGGATAGCATGTAAAGCCTCCAAGACTCATAAAACATCCCAAATGCCTATAATATATAGTAAAATGTCAAGAAAGGGAGTTTTTACATCACATGGTTGTACAAGCAAAGATATTCACTACTTTCCTTATCCACATGAACACCTACACACTTTTGATTGAGTTATAACATTTCATATAAGTAGGCACATAAATCACACACATTTAGTGGTACAAATTAATGCACTTTTACACATGTGTACATTCATATAATTACCACACAGACTGGATCAACAGCTGCAACATCTCTAGTACCCCAGATTCACTTGATAGTTATTTTATCGACGTTAGTGTTCCTCAATCTATGTATCTATGTTCATAAAGCAAATTAATGAGGGACATCATTTCTTGTGCTTTCCTTAGTAAGATTTCAGACTGAGGTAGTGTGAGGCTCATGTGTCAGAGGAGTCCAAGCTTTCCTCCTCCTGCTTTTTGGCATAGTGTGAATAAATTAGAGATTGCTTGTCTTTTGAAATTTTGATAAGAAATCTGGATAAACCAACCAGATCTGTCTATTCTGTCATTTTACATTTCTGTGATCGTTTTTAGTTATTTATTGTACTAGAAAATGGTTGAATTCAACAAATTTTCTCATTACTGGTATTTATTTCCCATTCAAAAAAAATATCATATTTGTTGACTTTCATCAAGCTTTCTAATTTGATTTAATGTCAAACTTAGAGAAGTTGCAAGAATCAGAAAAGGAATTCTCCTGCCCCCTTCACCATTCACTTTTTCTACTCACTATTTACAAATTCACATATATTTCACCTTATTATTTGCTTTTCAGTCTCACTTTCTCCTCTAGATAAAACATAGTTGGAAGATCAACAAATTAAATGATAGTTTGGTAAATAGTCACTTATTTTTTAAACAATAGAAAACAAGTAAAAAACAGCATGTCACATTTCCCCTAAATACTTCAAGTCTTCACTACTTTAAAAAAAGAATATTCCCTGACTTAATCAAGGTATAAGCATCAATACCAGGAAATTTAAAAATTAGAGTTTTGCTTCATTTACAATCCATGCTCAAATTATATCAAACATCCTAGTAAAGTTCTTTACAGCTGTTGTTTTTTTTTAATAGTTCAAGATCAAGGCTACTTAGTTTAGCCATATCTCTTTAATCAACTTTAATCTGGAAGAGTTCCTATGTCTTCATTTATTGTTAGTTCTGTACAATGTCATTCAGTTTGGGTTTGTCTGATGTTTCTTTATGACTCAATTCAGATTATGCATTTTCAGTAGGAATATCAGAAGATGCTGTTTCCTTCTCAGTTTATTTTATTAGAAAAGGCATGCTGAGAGTTAGTCCAAATATTAATTATGTGATATTTAGAGACTGAATTAATGTGTTCTACTAGGTTTCTATATGGTAAAGTGAATATTCACTCTATGATTAATATATAAGTACTGGCACTATCTAAACCTCTCATTCCTTATCAGATTTTCAAAATGAGTTTTTATTTTATGGATGATTTTCTAAGCACATGTTCTATATCAGTCAGCCTTACTACTCTAGGGAAGAGATTTTCCTTCTTTGATGTATTTGTCCCTTTATTTAGTTCTATTCATAAGGGTAATTTATTTTAATGTTCAAATTGTCTTGAATTTGACTAGTTGAGATTTGCTATGGTCTCAATTTGTTCTCCAAAATTCTTGTGTTTAAAATTTAATCACCAATGTAACGGTGCCCACATGACCTCAACAATGTTGAGACATAGGGTCTTTGGGGAGGTACTTCTGTCAAGAAGGCACTATTGTCATGGATAGATCCATGCAGTTATAAAACGGATTCGATAAGGGTATTTGGGTCTCTCTTCTTCTTCCATCCCTTCCATCATGACACAGCACATCATTCCACCACCTGGAGGACATGGTATTCAAGGCGCCATTTTGGAAGCAGAGTCCAGACCCTCATAAGACAACCCAAACTGTAGGCGCGTTAATCTTGAACTGTCTAGGTTCCAAAGCTGAAGGAAATAAAACTTGGCTCTTTATAAATGACCCAATCTGTGACATTCTGTTCTAAATGCACAAACAGACCAGGACAGGGTTCTTTCTAATTGTCTCCTGTATTCCTTGAACTTGCTCCTTAGCTTTGTTCTTTGGCCATTTTCTTTCTGGGAAAACAACAGTACATTGTCTTACATTTATTTTCCCCAACATTCCCCTTTAAAAATGTTTAAACATTTTAGTAATTAATGTAGATTTGCCCTTACAAATGAGAGGAGAAATAGTTATGTGCTGTGATTTTTTTTTAAACAATAGGAAAGGCATTAATCTCTGAATTCTTTTTTTTAATATTTATTTATTTACTTTAGTTGTACACAATGCAATGCATTTATGTTTACGTGGTGCTGAGGATCAAACCCGGGCCGTGCACGTGCGAGGCAAGCGCTCTGCCGCTGAGCCACAACCCGCCCAATCTCTGAATTCTTTATCCCTTCATGGCCTGAAATTCTATCCTGAGAAAATATGATCCCTAAATGACCATACTTTCCAAAAGCACAGGAACAGTCTGTTTCTCAATATATACCCCCAACTAACACAGCCAAAAGATTTGTATATTGAATAAATAAATGAGGAGCCATAGAAAGAAGAGGAAGTGGAGGAGGAAGGGAAGTGATTAATAGCCAAATCAGTTATTATCTCCAATTTCTCCTCTATCACTGGTAAAGGTCTTGTGTCTCATGGATCTAATGGTTTAAAAGTTTTGTCTAGGCCAGGCTCAGTGGCACACACCTGTAATCCCAGCTGCTCGGGAGGCTGAGGCAGGAAGTCTCACAAGTTCAAAGCCAACCTCAGCAAAAGCAAGGCACTAAGCAACTCAGAGGGACCCAGTCTCTAAATAAAATACAAAACAGGGCTTTGGATGTGGCTCAGTGGTTGAGTACCCCTGAGTTCAATCCCCACTACCCCACCTACAAAAAAAGTTTTGTCTAGCAAGATAACTTTGCATTGTTCAATGATCTTAGCAAGTCTGTGGCTATACTTGGGTCCTCCATAGCACTGATGGTTCAAATGCCAATGCCACCACTTAGTAAAGAGTAGTGAATCTGTTAGAATTTCATTTAAAAATAATACTAGGAAGAGAAAAAAGAAAAGTAATAGATCTCATGGGTGTTGGCAGGCACCATGGCTTCTAAATGCATGAAGTTTCCCTTCTTTGATTTAGGGATTCATAAGGATAATTTGGAGTGAGAAAATTGTAGGTTTGTTATTCTTAAAATATATTAACTCACTTGACACTTGATCAATGTGCACTACTGGCTTTCATGAAATTGGTCTTCATTCAGCTCGTGTTTCTAAAATTCCCTCTGATAGAATTCATGGTTCAGGGAGGCACTTAGAATTTATAGAGGAGGGGTGTGTGTGTGTGTGTGTGTGTGTGTGTGTGTGTGTGTGTGTGTGTTTAAATAAACTAGAAAGTAAAAGAATATAGAAAAATTTCACATAAATCCTGGGCTGAAAAATCAAACATAATTCCCTGTTTTTTTTCTGAAATACTCCTTTCTTTCCACACCTCCCACCACTCCTAGGAATGCATGTCCTTCAACTTTGAGCGCTCACTGCAGGGCTCAGCAGCCCACCCAGTCACAAGTTTCCATCATCAGAACTTGAATGGTTAAGAACTCACCAACCAGTCCCTTCCTCTGGTGTCTGTTTGCATGTTTTAAGATCATTGGCTCTATATTTAGGTTGATCTGAAAATATAGCTACATTGCTAAATGATCTGAATGATGTTTCCCTCCAAAGAGTATATCAAATTACAAAATATAATTTTGAGATTGTTTTCCTTCCACAAAATGCCAAAAGGAGTTTGATGAGAACTCACAAATTTCCTTAGCATTTCCCAAATAGAAATAATACAATATTGCATCTCTAATTTCAGTTAGTGGGAGAACAGTATTAGTAGCTCCTTCCAATGACAGTCACGTTTCCTGTGTCACAATGCATTTTAAGATTCAGCTATCAGTTTAGGACTTGTTAAAGGAAAAATAACAGAGGGGAAGTGGGAGAAGTATTCCAAGACCTGTGTGTGAAGGGAATTGCATATAAGTCAAAAATTTCAACTCCATCTCTCTCTCTCTCTCTCTCTCTCTCTCTCACACACACACACACACACACAACGCACAAAGAAAAAAAGGAAAGAAAGAAATATAGTGTGAGTCAAGACAAGTTGGCAAACTCTAGAACTCAAATCTCTCAATAAGAAATCTCAATAAGAAAGCAATAATTAATATCATATGTATCTTTCCTTTAATATCTATAATCTAGAATTCTAAACAAAACAATGTTTTAACTTAACGGAGAATTTTACTAAGAAAGATGTAGGGATTATCAATTTATAGATCTTAGATCTTAGGTATTAAAATAATTTTCAAAAATTCCTGGCAGGAGGTGGGCATATCACCTGTGCTCAGTGATGTGCGAGGGTGGATGAGCTGTCAGACGAGAAGCAGCCCACACCTAATCTGCCCCTGCACTGGAGGCGAGGGGTGGGCAGGCTTAATGCTTCCATCACTGAAGAAGGGAGGTCAGCTGGTGGGTACAGTAAAATGTCACCTAATATAGTGATCACCAGAGGCTGCACACAGGAGTGAGGAGGGACTGAGAGAGGATGGTACAGGTACAGCGGTGCAGCTGGATGGGCGGAACCATTTCTAATGTTCTATGGCACTGACTGTTCTACTGACTGTGGTTGACAATAATTAATGGTAGACATCCAAATAGCTAATGGAGAGGATTTTGAATATTTCCAAAACAAACAGTAAATGCTCAAGGTGGTACATAGGCCAATTACTCTGATATGATCATTATACAACATATCCAAATACTGAAATATTACACTGTGCTCCATAACTACTGTGCATCAATGATAAATAAAAATATATTTTAGCCGGGCGCGGTGGCGCACGCCTGTAATCCCAGCACTTTGGGAGGCTGAGTCAGGAGGATCTCGAGTTCAAAGCCAGCCTCAGCAATGGCAAGGCACTTAGCAACTCAGTGAGACCCTGTCTCTAATAAAATACAAAAAAAAGGGCTGGGGATGTGGCCCAGTGGTCTAGTGCCGCTGAGTTCAATCCCAGTACCAAAAAAAAAAAAAAAAAATATATATATATATATATATATATATATATATTTTAAATGGGGGAGAATGGAAACGAGGATAGTTAAAGTGAAATGAATCTAAAGCTTTTCCAGAATACATCTCTTAACTTTTCCAAACTCTTCCCAAAAAAATAGTTCCAAGTGCTTCTGAACCACATCGTCATTTTAGTCCTAGAAACAACCCTAGTTCCCAGTACAAATTTCTGTGTCAGTCAGCTCTTCACTGCTGTGACCAAAATACCCAACAAGAACAACTCGGAGGAGGGAAAGTTTATTTTGACTCATGATTTCAGAGACTTAGTCCATAGTAAGCCAACTCCATTGTTCTAGGCTCAAGGAAAGGCAGAACATCATGGTGGAAGGGCAAGGTAGAAGGAAGTGATTCCCATCATGGCAGCCAGGAAGCAGAGAGAGAAGGGAAAGGGATTCAGGGAAGATGGATCCTTTTAGGGCATGGCTTCCAGTGTCCCACCTCCTCTAATTGTGCCCCACCTACCTACAGTTACCACCCAGTCAGTCCCTTCAAACTAGGATGGACTGATTAGATTACAGCTCTCACAATCAAATCATTTTAACTCCCAACATTTCTGCATTAACACAGGAGCTCTTGGGGGACACTTCATATCCAAACCATAAGAAGTGTTATGATAAATCTAATATCTGTTAACACTCTTAAGGGTTAGGATAAAAATAATAGGTCACTGTTAAAAAAAACTTCTTAAAAATAAACACAGGGTATCTTTCTTCCTGATATAGAATAATAAAACAGACTCATGACCTGTGTTCTGTATGCACATCTTCCAAATGCTACTAATTCTTTAATTTCAAATATTTAATATATCTGTATCTGATTGTTGTTTTTTCTTTGATATATTAGGAAAATAGTTGCACACACTTGCAAAGAGCAAAAAAAATAAATAAATAAATAAATAAATAAATAAATAAATAAAATCCTAGTCCCTTAAAATGTATAAGTACAATCAGTCTAAAAATAAAGCAATAAGAAGATCACTTTAATTTATAATGCCATATGAAAAACACTAGAGTCCATTAGAATTCTCTCTCAAACATAGAAAGACAAAAACAAAAATCCAATATTTGTATGTTAAGAGAAAAGTTTTAACATCAGGGAAAAGATTGTTTTTCAATTTTTCTACAAGTAAAATAATTTTAAAAATTTAACACTCTGTTTATTTATTTAACTAAAATTATTACACAGGTACAATGATTTGAACTCAGGTTCGATTTCCTTTTATGAGATCTCTTCACATTATTTTGACAATGACAGTTGAGTATGAGCTGTCCTTATCCACACAGTAAAATGTTTCTAGTTGCCGAACATGGTAGTGCATGCCTGTAATCCCAACAGCTCAGAAGGTTGAGGCAGAAGAATCTCAAGTTCAAAGCCAGCTGCAGCAATGGTCAGGTGCTAAGTAACTCAGTGAGACCCTGTCACTAAATAAAAAAATACAAAATAGAGCTGGGGATGTGACTCAGTGGCTGAGTGCCACTGAGTTCAATCCCTGGTACCAAAACAGAAAAAAATAAATTTCTAGTTGAAGAACTACAAAAAAATAATATAAATTGTGCTTTTGCATTTAGATATGAAGTTTGTATTACTCATTGATCACAGTATAAAAGTATCTGAATTTCCTGTTGATATTTTTTATGTTTTGTAGAAAGTCATGCATATCTTCAACCTCCTGGAATATGCTGAGTTTGTGTGTTTGCATACATAATAGTTGAACATATAGACTTATGTAGAGTTCTATATAAATGCATGTGGACAGTGATGTCAAAATGTTTTTTTTTTTTTTTTTTTTTTTTTTTTCGTGAAAGTGGCAAGGTTTTGACTACTGGATATTAATGGTGCATTTCAGGGAAAAAGAAAATGAAGACTTAGTTTGGTTCAAAGATGAGTTGAACTACTATATGAGAGCAAGTTAAAAAATAGTAGGTTGCTTTGTTATTGCTGTAGTCAGTGACAACCGTGCTAGACAGGCGGGGGGGGGGGGGGATACTCCACAGAGACAGAGCTTGACACAGTGCAGCTAGGCATCCAGGGATGTAAAGGAAACTGACTCATTGTAAGGTTACATATAGACTCAAAGCACTGTAGATGATTTCACAGGCTGATCATGAAACTGAAATGATCAGTAACCGATCATTTAGGATAAGAAGGTCTGGGCTAGAATCACGTGGATGAATCTACAGGCATAGATTCAAGAGTGCGATGATGTTATTGCATCTTAACATTCAGTTGTCGTGTAAAATCACTGAACAAATAGTGGACAGAATGGCTGGACCAGTTGACATGAGTTGTCCACTCTCATTGGTGACCCTAGTGCTGGCTCTTTGGGTAGATCAACAGAGCACCCAGAATGGCAGAAATGGAAGCTGTATGGAAACCCAATAATACCATTTCCCATTCATTAAATTTGATCTTGGTATTGCTAACCTTCCTACAGAACCTGAAATAAGGTATCACACCTCCAGGAGATTAATTAGCCACTTAGTTGTGAGGTAACTAATTTGACACTTTCTTTTTTTTTTAATTTTTCCTTTTCTTTTATTCTAAGTTGTTATATATGACAGCAGAATGCATTACAATTCCAATTACACTTATAGAGCACATTTTTACATATCTCTTGTTGTATACAAAGTATATTCACACTATTTGTGTCTTCATACATGCACTTAGGGTAATGATATCCATCTCATTCTACCATTTTTTTTTTGTTACCCTTTTGCCCCCTCCCTTCCCCTTCCTCTCCATTGGCCTTTCTAGTGTTCCTCTAATCCTCCTATGCTCCTTGTCCCAACCCCACTGCAAATCAGCCTCCTTAATATCAGAGAAAACATTCGGCATTTGGCTTTTTAGGATTGGATAACTTCACTTAGCATTATATTCTCCAACTTCATCCATTTTCCTGCAAATGCCATTATTTTATTCTCTTTTATTGCTGAATAATAGTGCATTGTGTATATATACCACATTTTCTTTAACCATTCATCTACTGAAGGGCATCTAGGTTGGTTCCACAGTTTAGCTATTGTGAATTGTGCTGCTGTAAACACTGATGTGGCTGTGTCCCTGTAGTATGCTGTTTTTAATTCCTTTGGGTATAGACTGAGGAGTGGGATAGCTGGGTCATAAGGTGGTTTCATTCCCAGTTTTCCAACGAATCTCCATACTGCTTTCCAGATTGATTGACTACACCATTTTTCAGTCCCACCAACAATGTATGCTTTTTTCCCCACATCCTCTCTAACATTTATTGTTGTTTGTGTTCTTAATAGCTGCCATTCTGACTGGAGTGACTTTCTAACCAGGAAGGAACAGTAGTTTATCTTGAAAGTAATTGATGCATATTCCAGGTTTGAGTTTGCCTTTCCTGCCTGCTGGGATTCAGCCAGCCTTGCTATCTTGGGGCTCACAGAGTGTCTCATCTACTGACATGGATCCTGTTCTATACAGCCTCAGGGGACATACTTTTCATCCAAATGGGTGCAACAGTGGACATATAATCATGTGATCTGTTTTTTCTATTATATTCCACTTCCCCCAGAAGCTCCCAGAATTGATGGAATGGCTTCTAAAGGTGATCCAAGGTATAGCTTGGAAATGGCACCCAGATAGAATAAGATGTCATCTTCTAAATACAGTATGCCCACTAACTCAACAGCCATTATATGATACTGTGTTCCAACTTGTAAAATGCACCTGAAATCAGTTATAGAAGCAGGGATGGTTTCACTGACTTTCTCTTTCAATGACCCACTTAGGAAACCTGTGCTTCTCTTCTCCACAATCGTGTAAGCTCTGTGAGGCTAATAGAGGTCCTGGGTCCCTGAGAGGAACCAAGGAGAGTCCTGTCAACTTTATACCATGACAGTCACTGCAGGATCCACACCAAGAGATCATCAGTCAAGCAAAGGAGTCACCATCCCAGCAGGGCTGATTTATTCTTACCATGAGAAAGCAGTAGGTCAGCTATTTGACAACAATGGTGAAGAGGAATATGTTAGCCCTAAACAACCCATTGGTTTGACTCTTGAGACCCCACACTCAGTTTAACAGAAAATGGTCACATGCAGATTCTCAGCCCAAATGCTGGTAACCAGTAGCTCAGAGTCTTCAAGGAAGAGGATCGAAGACATTCAAGCAAGTCACTCACCAACACAGGTGCTCTTCAAAGTTGGAAGTAAAGGTGAGAGATGAGTATATATCAGGGCCTGCAGATCAGATGCAGAAGCAGACCCCAACTTTTCTTACTAACTTTACCTAATTTAAGATTCATCAGAAAATGGTCAACTAGAATCCTGAAAGAGCTATAGCCCCATAGAGTGATCTTATTATGCTGAGCAAATAATCTGCATGTGTGTAACAGGAAAGCCATTTTTGCTGTCACTCTATATTCTGAATTTGTATAAGGTTAGATAAATGATGGCCTCTGAGAGATATGTCCATCTCCTATCCCTTGGAACCTGTGAATATTACTGTGACGGTAGACAATGTGCCAATTTAGAGGGTGCGCTTGGATAAGATTTACACTTAAATCAATGAACTTGGAGTAAAACATTGCTCTCCATACTATGAGTGGACTTCATCCAATCCACTTAAGATTCAAAGAGAACAAAGACAGATTTCCCCTAAGCAAGAGAGAATTTTCCAGTACACTGTCTCTGGTATTTACCTGTAACACTGGATCTTCTTCATCCTACAGCAGACTGCCTTCAGGTTGGAACTAGACCTTAGCTCTCCTGGGTCAGCTGCCTAGTGGACACTGCCCTGCAGATTTTAGATTTGACAGCTCCATTCCTGATAATAAATCTCTACTTGTATAAACCATCCTAGTAGCTTTACTTCTCTGTAGAACCCTGACCAATGTAACTACCTTTTATGCCAAAAAGATGAATACACCTATGTGGCAAATAATGAGCATAAGTCAAGGATTTTGAGCTAAGAAATTGATCCCGGATTATCTGAGTGGATCCAAATTTAGTGACTAGTACCTAATAAGAGTGAGACAGAGGGACATTTGACAGACAGAGGAAGAGGAAGCAATATGGCCGCAGAGACCAAGAATAGCATAATGAAGCCACAAGCCAAGGAAGGCGAACCAGAAACTGGAAAAGGCCACACCATTGGGAGAGAATAAACTTCTGTTACACTGAGCTACCCAATGCTGGAGACGCATGGAAATGTGACATACACCCTGAAATGTGCCAATATTTATTTTTAGGAATATTTAATTATGAAATGCAGAACCTCTTGTGCAGAGACCACACACGCACTGGTCACTGGTCTGAGATCGATTCTGGTAACAGTAGCCACACTGCTACTGAAACCCTCTATGAACTCTCTTTCAGGGCTTACTCAGTGGACCCTTGAAAGTGGACTTCTTCTAAGACCACTGAAATTTCTCCCGAACATTTAACGCTCAAAACCTTGTAACCAACAGGATCTAGTCCTTTCTCCCATACACAAAATTGATAAGCAGTTGGAGCTACCCTGCCTAGAACGACTTGTCTAAAATGTGTGAGAGTCTAACCAACTGAATGGATTTTATCCTTGTCAGTAGTTGTTCTTACATTGTGGTCTCCAGACCAGCGGAATTAGCATCACTTGGCAACTCCACAGAGATGCAAAAATATATGATTATAAGTTCAAAACTATAGGTTCAAAATTCTGGGTTGGGAGCCCAATAAGCTGTTTTAAATATTGCCCTCCAGGCGATTTTCTAATAGTAACTTGTGATGATATTCTGGCAGAGGTGATTTTTGAATACTTCTCATTACAAGTTCATATTTGAATGACAACTTATACAACTACTTATAAAGTGAACAATAACAAACAAAAAACTTTTCTTCTTGGTTAGGGAGAATTACAAGCATAAGTAAGAAGAAAGAAGCACTAGAGCAAGAATGGTAATTGAGTAATTGCAATTGTTAAGATCATATGTGGTAAATTTCCTCTTTTATAGATTTGGCTAAAACTCATTTTTATCTCTTGTGACTATAATAGTCTCCCTTTCCCACAGTTTGACATTCCACTGTTCCAGTTACCTGTGGCCAAATGTGGCATGAAAATATTAAATGGAAAATTCCAGAAATAAGCAATTCATAAGTTGTAAATTTCATACCATTATAAAGAGTCTGTCAAAAATCTTACACCAGCTGCTCCATCCTGCCCAGGACTTTGCTCAGTGTGCATACACTGTACATGCTACCTGCCAGTTATTCTCTTAGCATCCATCTCATTTCAACAGTCACGAATAATAACTCTTGTGTTCAAATAACATTTGTTCTACTAAATAATAATCCCAGATAATGAAGGGCAAGAGTGGTCATGCTAGCAATTTGGATATACCAAATGGAAACTGTAAAATGCTTCCTTTAAGTGAAAACGTAAATGTTTTCAGCTTAACAAGGAAAGAAAAAAAAAATTATGCCGAAGTTGCTAAAATCTCTGTGAGCATGAATCTTCATTCTTTTTTTTTTATAATATCACCTTGGGGACCATGTCTTCAACACCTGGGCCTTTGGGGGACACTGCCCATATTCAAGTGGTATCAGTACCACAAACTGGCAAAGGGCAAAACCAACACCTGTTCTTTTTTTATTATTTATTTTTTTATTCTAAGATGTTATAAATGACAGCAGAATGTATTACATTTCATATTACACATATAGAGCACTTTTTTACAAATCTCTGGTTGTATGCAAAGTGTATTCACACCATTCGTGACTTCATACATGCACTTAGGGTAATGATATCCATCTCATTCTACCATCTTCTTTTTTTTCATTCACCCTTTTGCCCCCCTCCCTTCCCCTCCCTCCCCATTGGCCATTCTAGTGTTCCTCTAATCCTCCTATGCTCCCCATCCCAACCCCACTGTGAATTGGCCTCCTTATATCAGAGAAAACATTTGGCATTTGGCTTTTTGGGATTCATAAAGAAATCCATGCTAGTTTTGCCATTGCACCTCAAACTGCAAAAGTTATGGGCACAGTACGTGATAAGTGTTTAGGTAAGATACCAAAGGCACTAAATTACAGGGTTAGGTGATACATGATTATAATGCTTGTGTTTGAGTAACTTATTTTAGTTAGTAACGGCCCCAAAGGGCCTTTCAGCCACCCACATATCACATGTGGATTAGAAAGGACTACCATATATACAGAAGAAAGCCTAGTTAAGTATCTCTTTCTAGTATCTGTTTCCTCTTCATTGTGTCTTTCTCTAATTTTTTTTTAATTCAAAATCCAAGAAAAACAATTACTTTATAGAGGTAAAAATTTCCATATCACTGTAGTTGCTAGGACTTAGTCCCACTACTGATTCTCACTAGCCTAATCCTCTCGGGTGAGCTACTTGCTGAAATTGATTTCCTGGAAATTTTAAACTGGGGATATTGGTATCTATCTTATTGGATTCCTGTGAGTCTAAAATAAAATTATGAATTCAAAAGATGCATAGAGTGTGTGGTATGTAATAAGCATTCAGTAAATATGAGGTCTTATTTATTTTGAACATAAAAATGGTCTGTGTCTCTTTCTACATGGTCTGTTTTCTCTTAAAGATTGAAACACCTCTTATTTTCTCCCTCGTTATTGCCAAGTGCAGAGAATAGTAATATATGAGATTGCTGGGGAGACTTGGCAGTCTTTTCATATTTACTTGGTCTGTTAGAGGCAAATTCAATTGGAGGATCTCTCATGAAGAATATGATTTGTTATCTGAATAAGTCTGTGCTAATGGATCAGACCCACTTCAAGTGCTTCTCTTACAGATGGGTGCGTCACTGGTAATTTACTGGATGTCCCTTTGCTCTGGATCTCACTTCTGTTAATTGGTTTGGCATTGGTGTTGTGACTGTGGTTGTTAACATATTCCTCATTATATGGGTATCAATTTGTAACCTTTTGTGAAACATGGATTTATATACATCCCTGTGTGCTAAGCCCAAGAATTCATTGAGGTGGTCAAAATCATAACATGAATTCGCTAAGAAAAGACAAACCAATAAAGTAAATTAATATGAAAGAGACAATTCATACATGCATTAAAATTCTTCAAAACAGAACATGGAACTTGGCTCTTCATGATGACAAAATAAGGGGAAATGGAGTTATAGCATGGAATAAAAACAGTAGGCTGAATTCTCTGGTATTATAGTTAATAAAATTATTCTAAGGGAAATTACACAGCAAGTAGAGAATATTTGAATCTAGTTCTACTTCCCTGAAAGTCCTGAATATATCTACATTATATGATAGCAGTTTATAAGAGAAAGGATTTCTTTCACTTGGAGACCTTAGAAAAACAGAATAAATATATCTTTTATTGGCCAGGCATTTGTGTGATAAAATCAATGTGGATAATTTTGTTTATATTAGTTATAATTACAGGTGTGGATATTTAAATACACAGAATTTATTTTAACTGTCCTCTGTCCTAGTAGTCGGAGAACAGTTGAGTTTGAACACTTCATTGCCAAGACCTAAAGCAGTTTGTGTACAATCCTTTCAGAAAAAAGGGATATCACACAATGTTTCCTGTTTAAGAAACTTAAATTGCTTCCTCTTTACTGCAAAGTGAACAATGAACTTCAAGTACATTGTTTTAATTACCTAGCCCTTTCACAATCTTATCATCATGCATTCAATAAATATTTATCAAGTTTCTACATGTGTCAGGCACTAATATTATTAGAGAATAAAGCAGAAAAAAAAAAAAAACAGAGAAGACATCCAGGCTTAGAAATTACTTTCTAAATATCACTTTCTAAATACTGAGATCATCAACTCCTAGGGAAAACAAAGCTAAATTTAATGCTTCTTTGAGTCTCTCTATAGCTTCTCTATGTGGTGCCCCATATAGAGTATACCTTCAACAGTTAATTTCAAATAAATGAATTAAATAGATTTTATATATGTATAGAGTCTTGGAGCGAGGAAGAGGCTCAGAGCCCTGGTTGTGTTATTTTACAAGGGTTCCTTCATAAAATACCTGTGGGAAACACTGCAAAAGATTCCTCTTCTCTTCAAGATTCACAATGTACATTAATATATCAAAAATCCTTAGAATTTCTACTATCAAATCTTCCTAACATTTAATGTCTTTACCACAAAACTACTTAGAAGGAGGATAATTTGCTAATAAATTGTTAATATCCTTTAATTCCTTGGCATGTATTTTATCACCAATGGATGTAAACATGTTTTGCATTTAGTTCTAAAACAAATACTGCCTGTGGAGTAGTCCACAGACTTTTAAAAGTAATACCTTACGGAATTTCTTAGTGCATTTCAAGTTTATGAAAAATGGAAATATGGGACTTGTCCGTGGTAGAATGCTTGCTTAGCATGCTCAAGGTCCTCAGTTCCATCCCCAACACTACAAAAAAAAAAAAAAAAAAAAAAAAGGAAATAAGTTATTAGATAACTTCATGATTAAGACATGGACTAGACATCATTTTTTTTCCCCATTCTACTTGCAGACTTGTAGAAAGATTGGACAAGGAAGTAGTCCTGGGGTGATCTCACAACCCTGACTTCTTTGAGTTGTTCTTTGGTTCAACAGTTTGATTAGCTCCTTCTTGACTGTTCTCTTTTATATAGGAAGGACTCAGTCTTCTCTTCATGGAACATGTTATGTGGTATTTCATCACCTCCCCAATGTAACCTTTACCTTATGATGGATCAAGTGCTTGTAAAGCGAAGCAGATTTAACACTTCTCAGATTACAAATGCAGGACTATAAATGTGAAACAGCTCAGTATATAGAAACTTTATGTCATAATTAGGAATGGAGAGCAAAGCTTTCATAAAACCTATTTGCAATTATCTACAATTTCTTCAAAGCAGATATCTGGAGCCAGGCTTGGCAAAGCATTTTTCTAGCCAAATGATTATCAATATACACCTGCACTGTTAAAAGATGGCGTCCCTAAATAGCCCATTTTCTTCTCCCTCTCCATTTGGTATACCAGATGTTTGGGCTTTTTATTTGTTGAAGAGTGCACTGAGTCCCCATATGTCCTTTTAAAAAAATCATAGCTTTTAAAAACAAAGCTTTCCTCCTAAATGGCAGTGGGCCACAGATAAAGACCAACATGTGTTGTAATCCTGGATGTCTATTGCTGTGGTTACATTTTTATGATTTATTTGTGAAGTACTTAATCGGCTGTATTCTTGACTTCCCCTTTAACTTGAAAGGAACAGTGAGTTAGCACTATTCTCTTAATTTTATGATAAAAAAGGTTGGGAATTTATGAAAATTAGAAAACTGGACTTTAATCCAAAAATGGGTCAATGGCAAAGCTGAGTTTAGAACCTCCAAATCTCTTGTTTTCTACTACATCTATTTTGCTCCACTCGCAGTGATGAAGGTCTACATCACTGTACTTCCTGTTTATCCTCACCCATCTGTCACATCTGAATGTACAGTTACTATAAGCACACTTCATTCAATAAAATAATCTTTTTTTCCCCCCCCACTGGAGAAATTTTTGCAAGAGAAGAATTTTTGGTTTCTGTTCAACAGCTGTCCTCTTCAAAAATTTTATTTCCTTTTTTCAAAACTTACATGGATCTTTAGGAAGTGAGGTCCATTCTAGTTCCATACACAGTAGTCATTCACCCTTATCCATGAGGAATATATTCAAAGACCCCCCCCCCCCCAGTGGATACATGTATACTTATGATAAAGTTCCATTTATAAATAGAGTAGCTTTATAGATACAGTAAGAAGTTAACAACAAAACGATAAAATAATATGATTATAACAATATTCTACAATAAAATTGCCAGCATCACTATTCTTGCACTTTAGGGCCATTATTTTAAGTAAGTCAAGGGTTACTTGTACACAAGCACTTGTAACATCATGGTGGCCAACTCAATAACCACAACTACTACTAGGTGAGTGATGGGCAGGTAGCATATACACAGTGTATACACTGGATAAAAGTCTGATTCTTGTGTCCCAGGTAGGACAAAATAGCATAGATTTTATCACATGCTCAAAATGGTACATAATATCAAAATTATGAGTTGTTTATATTTGGAACTTTCCAATTAATATTTTGGGACTAGTGTTGACAGTAGATAACTGAAAATGTGGAAAGTGAAACCATGGATAGGGAGGGGAACTAAATAAGAAAGAAAGAAAGAAAGAAAGAAAGAAAGAAAGAAGAAGAAAGAAAGAAAGAAAGAAAGAAAGAGAAAGGAAGAAGGCTAAGAATCACTCTAGTTGTAAGTAAAGGAGTAAAGTCTACACATACAGAGGAACAATGGTCCCTGGTACATAACTATTATAAGACCACATTGTCCACACTGAACACCAAAGCTGGAGCCACCCAGACCCTTCATCATCATGAACTACACATTTGAGTACCTGACCTCAAATGGAGCTATTATGGGCTAAGCATCACCACCACAGATACCATGTACCCTAAATAAACCTGATAGGAAGAACTTATCTGTATTTTATCTAAACTTCCATGGTCTCATCTTTTTCTCACCTAGAACTTACTCTCCTCTTCTGCCATTAATTTCCTTGGAACAAAATCTAAGTATCATCAAGCATCTTTTGACTTTTCCTGAAGGTATCCAACACTATTTTGTATGCAGATGTGGTTTAATATTTAATTGTTAAAAAGTAAGATGGACACTGTATCCATCTACCATTTTTTTAAATAATATTTGGATAGAATAGCTAATGCAATTAGATAAGGAAAAGAAAAATGGGAAAGCGGGGAAAAACTATTCTCATTGTTATCATTTTTCATATAATTTTATCTATTTAGAATACCTAATACAGGCATTAAGATAATTAAAAACTAAAGATAAGAATACCCAAAAAGGTTGATAATTTTATTTAAGAAAGAAATATTACAAAGTAAAATATATGATTTATAATACCATCAAAATGTGAAGTGCTTTGAGAAAATTTCAACAAAATATGTGCTTTCTATATGAAGAAACTTTACCATTTTACTTAAAAATATTTTTTTTAAATTTACATAAGTAAAATAGCTATTTCACCTGAGGAAGTAAGACTAGATGACAACTCAAATGCATCTCACAAACTTTACTTTCACATGTAATGAAAAAGTCATTGCAAATAACAAATTGATTATTTTGGCATGACTTCAGCCACTTCTAAAATGAATATTTAAAAAGGAACATGACACAATTTCCAGGGAAGTTCTGAAAGAAAAAGATATAATGACAGTCCTTGTCAATCTGATGGAAGAAATTTGCTCTATTAATTATTCAAATTTTTAAATTATATATTGATTTTGGCACTAGAAATTGAATCCAGGGACACTTTTCTATAGCTAGAGCTGTATCTCTAGCCCTTTATATCTTTTGGATCTCGCTAAATTGGTGAGGCTGGCCTCAAACTTGTGATCCTTCTGCCTCAGCCCCCTGAGTGGCTGGGATTACAGGTGGGCACCACCACATCAGGCTGCTTAGCCAATTTTAATGCCAATAGAAAAATCTAAAAGAAGCTATTCAGGACGATTACTTTAATTCATCCACACACTACATAAGAATGTTTGGGTTAACAATGGATTGTATATATGGTTGCTGTCCCATAGATTATACCCCCTAGTGATGCCAGGGCCTTCTTAGTTGATATTAAATACAATCTGTGATATCCACACACGGCTAAAATTGCCTGGCAGTGCATTTCTCTGAATGTATCCCCATCACTGAGCTACAAGTGACTGTATTTTAATCCTGAAGTGATTGGGTGAGAGCCTCCTGAGGTCCGCTCAGGAGAACCCAGAAAGAGATCATGCCTCCGTTACGTAATTGCAGGGAGTGGGAAAAGATTCTCACGCATCTGGAGAACTTCCTCTTTCCTTTTCTCCTTTGTCAGCACCGTAATCATTGTCTTCTGAAACAGTGTCCACTACAGAGTGGAGTCAGCTCTTTCACCTACTTCCGGGGTTAAGCAGGTGCAGCAGTCAGAGGCAGTGCTAGGTGTACCTGGCCATGTGGTGACAACAGTTCAGACATCCTACCTCGGAAACACATCCAGCATTTTCATTAGAACAACCAACCTCTTATTAGTATGAGAAGTCGTTATCCCTCCTTGGACTTCAGTGTTCCCTCCTGTGCCATTCACATTCTGCCACCACCCAGGATTTGCATATCAGTATGAGCATATGTAGGTGGGTTGTTTCTGTACCACAGTATTTTTTCATAAACATGGTCATGCGTCTCACTGATTTTTGTCATCGTAATTCCTTCCACTTATTCCAAACTTTTCAAAAGAAAATAGAGATCCTTCCCTGCCTTTGAAGTTTCGACTGTGACATTGTTCAACTATAATTATGTCATGTTACAGTATGCCGTATCGTCTTGTGCTATATGATACCAATCTGGGACTTGGCTGATGAGTTGAATTATTTCCCTTGTTCAATTAGTTTGAAATTTTCTAATCCAAGATTAGTTAATTAATCTTTTCAGACTTTCATTCTAATCACAACTCTAGGAATCAAGATATCACATAATCACAAGCAGACCTCTAATACAGTGAATTTCTTATCCATAAATGGATTTTTAGCAAGCCCAAGTTTCTCAAGGTTGTTTATGAATTTTGCCACTCTACTATAATCAATGGCATTTTCAACTATTAAATTCATTTTGTTATCAAATAAAAAAGATTTGCTTTTACTTCGGGGTTGATTTTCTTTTCTTAATTCATGCTTGCTAATTTTATAATGATTATCACTAGCTTTTCCAAAAAAAAAAAAAAACTACAGTTCATGATGAAGAATCATGATTAGGAAAAGTTAGACTATAAAATGTTCTGAGAACAAGATCAAGGACTTTGGATTTACTTAAGTAATTCAAACAATGTCCTGCATTCATTCAAATCCATTTTAACCATCTTTTCATCATAAGAAAATCTGTTTACTATGCTTTCCATATTGTTAAGGACAACTGTAACCTTGTTTGAATAATTAGTCCACAGGATTTGTAATTACTTTGCATTTTGCCTAACTATTCTTTGAAAAGTGTCCTAAGTATTATTTGTTTCTGTGTGCATTTGACAACCATGTGGTTAAAAATGCCTCAATAAATATTACTTTGAATTAGATTGAACCAAAAAAAAGAGGAACACTTTTCTCTCTTGGACTCATTATTTTTAAAGCCTTCCATCAGTTATACCCTGATGGAAAATACCATTTTATACCATGTGTGCTGTGGACATCTCAATCATTGTCTCCATCAAGTTCTCCTTCAATGCGTATAGTTTTCCATTATTTAATTCTCATTTTTGAGTACCCCTGGACATGTTTCATGCATTACAGCTTTCATTATTACAATCCTCTCCACATTCCTGTGATTTTAGGAGCATTTTCCCCATTTTGTTGATGAAGAAACTGAGGCACAGAGAAGTATTTCTTTCACCCAAGTTCACCTAAATAACACTGATTGGAGACAGAATTGGAATGTATCTCATGCTAAAATTCATGGTTGTTCTTTCCATAGCACTAATTGCCAAGAATTATAATTCCAACCAAATTGCATTTCCACAAGTGTGTTATGTGAGTTATTCTCTTCTTTGAGTATGAATTTATATTTATGTTTCTTACACACTCACACCTCTGATTAGTACAATCCAATTTACCCTGATGCTCTTAGACACCTTGGAAGACACGACCCACGGTGATTCCTCAACATCAAAAAATCCCTTTGTCTCCATATATTGCAGTCAATGAGCTGTAACAGGTTTCCACACCTGCTCTGGGGGAGGGGTTGGAGTTCCTTCAAGGTTGCTGTCATTTAGGATTTTAGGTCACACAGTACCACACACTTGTGCAAGTTAACGGCCACCTTCTAGCCAATACCTCTGGCCGACTGTATATTAATAGAATATTGATATAGCAAAAACACTGTTGTGGGATTCATCATTCGGTAAATCCTCCACCGTCTGCAGTTTTACAGAGCCATTTAATTAGCAATTTTACAACCTCCTCTCCTCTCATTAAATTAATTAATAATTAAGTTCAAATATAGGCATCTTTAATGTCATAATTATATTTCAGTTTTATGGTCACTGGAGTTTAGCTCATTAGGGGAGACACTCATAAACCATAGCCCTGTTTAGTGGCTGAAGCACATCGATGTCACCAGGCTGATTCCAGTGGTATTTTAATGTCTCTATTTCTTCAGGAACAGTGCGATGTTGTAGAAAGAGATTTCAGTCTCTGTCCTCTGTGAGCGTAGAATAACAATCATAGTGACAACCTCAATGAATACAATAGGAAACAACTATCCTGGGATTCTCAGGGTCTCGCTGACTTCTGTGACATCTCTCTGGAATGGGTGTTGTAACCTTAGCCCGCACAGTGCTTTCTGATGGGACTTAGTACTCCCACCCTCACACTTGGCATTAAGTACCAAGTAACCATGTCAAGGACTGGTGAGTGGGGCATCTCATTGGATTTATGATTTACTAAGTCAGTAATGGCAGTTCACCCAATATGGTAGGCTGCACGTTACTTTAGATCAAGTGGATTTATTTCAATCACTATCGCTGATTAAACCAGCTTAGTTGGAGAGGCAAAACAAAACTTGCCTTTGAAATTGTCCTTATTTAATTTTGTTCGCCTTCACATAACCCAGGACAGTGCTAATTATTCCTTGATGGAGCTCATATTTCTAATGTAATTCATATGTAAATTCTAATTTAATTCATGTGGGAATGTTTGTGTTCCTTGTCTCGTTTTAGGAAAGAACACAAACACAGAATTAAAACTGTTTGGAAATGAAAACTTCATGTTGCCTGTTTCGACCTGGCTTTGATTTGCTTTGCTTTGTTCCTATAACAGAGCTTAATCACTTTTGAAGGTTAAGATTCTAGATTGTAGTTTAGGGGATAAAAACTATCTTAACACCTTTAAAGAATTTGGATGTTTTGAAGGTGCAAATTACATTCACACATACAAACAAAAGTTCTACCTTGCAAACCTTTACTCAAGTTTATCCTGAAAAGAAAATGTTCAGGATCTTAAAAGTTCTAAATTCCCAATCTTGATAAACAATATCATAGGAAAAGAGATTCGTTATTCTGCTATTTTGAGAATAACAGGCTGTCATGAAGATGAAACAAAAATAGAGCAAATTTCAAAAACCTTTTTTTAATAGTGGTGGGATATGAATTTGAATATGAAGTATGAATTTGAATAGTCTACAGTATTATAACTGACATAATGTAAGCCATGTTACCTTTTTAAAAATGCAATAGCCTAAACAAGTTATGTAAGTCAAAATAAATAAAAATAAAAGTAAATAGAAATATAAAATATATAAAAATACAATATTAAATATTAAAAAATTAAAATAAATAAGTAAAAGCTTGCTACAAGGTCAAAGGTAGATGGAAAAAACTATTCTATCTAAAATGCACAGTAAGCCGGGCGCGGTGGCACACGCCTGTAATCCCAGCACTTTGGGAGGCTGAGGCAGGAGGATCGCGAGTTCAAAGCCAGCCTCAGCAATGGTGAAGCACTTAGCAACTCAGTGAAACCCTGTCTCTAAATAAAATACAAAAAAGGGCTGGGGATGTGGCCCAGTGGTTGAGTGCCCCTGAGTTCAATCCCTGGTACCACAAAAAAAAAAAAAAAAAAAAAAAAAAAAATGCACAGTAAACTACCTGCATAATATAAGGCAAAGAAGATGCTCAGATGATAGCCATTTCTTAAGGAACCGGGTGAGAAACTGAAAGTAGTGAAGGATTGGAAAGTAGCAAAGGCAGTGTGGTAGAGAGTTGGGCTGGTGAGGAGCTGACCATCACTATGTCCATCCTCCAGAGTCACTCCAGGCCCAGAGGCTTAGACAGGCTCTCTGCACTTTGCCTACCTGGATATCATTCCACTCAGCATGTAGGTATATACCCCTGTGCTCTTCCCTCTCAGTGAGATTAAATTATGTTCTCATGTCCAAGAAATATTGATGTATTGTGCTTCAGTCAGAATTGCCAAACTGAAGGACAAGTCACAAATACACTTAAAGAGAAATGTGAAAACATCTCAGGTGAAGGACCCAACATTACAAGGAAAAAGTTAAATCACCTCTACAACTGTCCTCCGTTTTAATCAAGCCACCTGGATAGTTTTTAAAAGAGAAAAAAAAAAAGTTGATTTCTATTTCTTTGCCATTTCTCTTATCACTCATCCACTAGGTATCACTCAGCAAGGTATATCATGTAAGGCCAAGGAGGCAGTGACATTTCAGCTACATTAGGAGTACAAACCATAGAAGGCCACAGACAAATAAGAACCTGTTTCCATTTTGGTATCTGATCACAAGTGCAGTGCAGTCAGAAAGGGACTTTTCAGTCACACCATCCTCACATGGACCGACTTTGTAATATCTAGGACATAATTACACTTGCATTAAATATGCAGACACACATACACACACATCATGCCAACATTAGAGCTGTCCGAAACTATTTTCAATAATTGATTTGCCGTTTAATTGAACAGCATGACTGACTAACATAGCTCATTACTTTACTCATTAGTTAATTATCGAAGAAAGTAGGACAAGTCAATAAAATGGAAGGCTGTAAATTCCAATACTAATTAGCACCATTTCCTCAGAGACATATTTAAGGGCAGATTGGCTACCTGAATGTCCTAGGACCTTGCAGATGAAGGAGAAGGATGGATGCACATAAATCTGGATGGAAAGGAAGATGAGTAGACAGCTAGGAGACACATAGACCTGTGCTTATCTGCTGACAACTCCGCTGTTTGCACTGACATGTAACTGGGTAGGAAATTGCTACCTAACAGAGAGGAGGAGACTTCATTTGGCACCCTTTGCAAATGACTCATAAAACAAACTTGCATCACTTTTTTATTTTTTAAATATTATTTTTCTCTTATGCTTTGCACATTTTGTTATGAACATTATCACAGTAAAGGATATTTATACGTACATTTTTTATATGTAGATTCTTCAATATAGTTCTAGCACAGGGAAAAGTTCCCAATTTTTAAGAAAGTAAATCGTTCTTTCTGACTTGGAAAAAAGTAGCTGTTTATGTTTATTCAATCCATACTAACCTCATGTGATCATGAATTGTTAGAACATATTCCTCCAATAACACACACACAGATTGTTATCTATTTTGTTACATAAAACAAGATTCAAAGTCCCTTTGTCAGCAGTAGGTACATGTCCTTGGAGAAGTGTTCCATCTATTGGAACCCTCTATTTTCTCATCTATGTGGTGAGGACAATAACACATACATTTCAGGGTGGTTAAGAAGCTGGAAAAAAATAATACATGATTTATTCTTGCATGGTGTCTGCCCAGCGCCTCACATGATTCTTCTTACTCTGTCCTAGATAAAATTCCTAGCCAGCCTGCCTCTACCAGGCTATCAGGTGGCCCAGAACAGTGGTCAACTGGGTCAAGACAGAGAACCATTCAGAAAGCGAGGAATTCTGGCTGTGGACATATTTTTCAAAATGGTCACAAATAGAGGCCTGGTTATGCATATTTCTAACGTGAGCTGATGATGTGTTATGAACTGCACTGAAGGTGAGCTTGGTGGGTAAGGAGGGGGCCATTTCCTGCCTGGCTGCTGTGGATACAATCTTTGGCAGAGCATTTCTGGTAAGAGATGGTCAATTAATCTTGCATTAACCTTGACCACTTTGGCTCTCAGCCTCTCAAAGGCTGCTCATTTTCTTCGTGCTGTGGTGGGGCCAGACCTAATAGAGTGCTTATTTTCACTCAGATTTTTTACTTTATTAAATGAAGCTCTAAAGGAAGAAACTTCAGCATTTGCATGGTCTGTGAAATTCTTCCCAAGTAATGTTAAATACATGTGCTCAGAGTAGAGGCAGCTATTATGGACCTTTAAAAAAATAATAATTGGTGATATTTACAGGCATGTAGTTAATGAAAGGCAGAATTATGATTGAGTTTTACCTTTCCCAATTTCCATTGTTCTTTTCATAATCACACGTTATAGTCATAGAATATTCTATCTAGGAGGTCATCCAAGATTGGCAAGTCCAACTCTCTTGGTTCAGAAAAGGAAATAAAACTGGGCCATAAAACAGCAACTTCCCTGTTGCTAAAAATCTGCTCAAGCTGTTCTTCAGGACTCAGGTGCAAAACACTAGGACATGACCTAAAATGACCTTGAGCGCCTGGTGCAAACAAAAGTCTCCAAGCAGTCAGTAGAGGAGAGCCCAGTGGACCTGACTTAGCCAGGGATGCCACCGAGCAGAATTCTTCACACGCTCCACCTAGACCTGCCCACCTGTGCAAACTATTAGAAGTCTCCTTACAACCAATCAGCCCTCTCTTTCCCCTTATCCAGAACAGCTTAAATCCCCTCACTATCACCCAATGGTGAGACACATTTGAAGGTGCCTCCTGTCTCCTTGTCAGTCAGCCTTCACAAAAGCTCTCTCCTTTGTTGCAAAGCCCCAGGGCTTCTATGTATGTGGAACAGCAAGCCCTTGTTGACTATTAGAAATGCAAACTCTGAGAGATGAAAAACTTTGCAAACCTGTGACAGTTGCAGAGTTGGTCTAGATTCTGGACTTGTGTATTTCATGTTCTCTTGCCCCAATCCTAGTTCACATGGTCTTCCCTTGGGGATTTCATCTCCTCTCAATCTGTTCATATTCCTTTTTTTCTGTATCCTTTCACAGCTAGGCAGAAGCCCTGGACTCAGTTATTCAGAGTAGCACTGGATTCCAGGGGAAGGAGGAAATTCTGAAGTAAGGTGACATGTTCCTAGGCAATGACATGCTTCCAGATGAAAGGTGATGTTCACTAATCAGGCTTGCCAGTTGTACAAGATGAGTTGTGCATGGTGAGAGAGTTAAAGAAAATCTCTCAAGATGTGCTTTTGTTGATGCAATTACGTGCACCATTCTTTGAACCATTTCTGTGCTGAATTTCCAGGCTCCTACTCCAAGCCTGTTCCCATAGCCTCTCCTGCTCTTACTGTGTCAAATTCCTTATATTCATAAAATGCTCCATATAGTTTCATTCCTCAGTGCCCATGGGCACCCCAGATCCTCTGTGCCAAATGCACTCACCTTCCAGCTTTGTTGGTCAAAACCCCAGGTGGCCGGAGAAGACCCATCTAGATTCTACCACCTCCACAAGAACTCGAGTTGAGGCTTCCAGGAAAAATCAGTGAATCGACTCTTTGATCTCATAAAGCATTTGGTTAATATTGCACTTCCCATCCCAGAGCTTTTAGTTAGCCTTTTCCCCCCTCTGATAGATCTTGAGGTCCCTGTATGAATCTTCTTCTTCTTTGTTTACATAAATGCCTAACACAGAACCTAGAACTCCACACTTGACTTGGCAAATATTCATTAAACAAGAGAATGAACAAATGAATCAAAAAAATGAAATAAAACTGAGCAGTTATTTTTGGTTATTTTAAAACATTATTTAATTTTTTAAAACTACAATAATAATATTCTATAAGCTGCTATGGATTGTAGCATATTTTGAAACACTTTTTTTCAAGATTACATTTTCTATTTGGAAATGTGATTCTTTGGTGTGTACATGAAAATATCTTGATTGCAATTTTAAAGGTTTATTATTAAAAACAAAGTAAAGAAATAAAACTTTAAATAAATCTTGTAATTAACCCCAAGTTAAATACAAAGGAAAAGCACACCTAATTTTTCTTTGACCTTTTATAGTTATGATTGGCATTATTTGTAAACCACAAGCCATAATTTTTTTTCAAACATATTTTATAAAGTACAGTATTAAGCCAAGCTCTTCTAAGGGTTATGTGGGAGTTTTTATCAGCATTTTTGAGAATCAGGCCTCAGGTGCTAATAAATGAAGGTTGAGATTTAAAGGGGAAAATGTGGTGGGACAGTTTAATGAAAGGCTGAAAGACTCCTGGTTAAAACAGTTACATATATATAATTTACATATATATACATATATACACACACATACACATGTAAAAACATTTAAAATAATTATATACCCTTTATGAATGTTTGGAAATTATGTACATTTCAGGAGCAAATCCTCTATTATAGACTTCTTTTAATGTGTGAATGCAACAAATCACAAGTTATCTTGGTGTTTGAAAAAAATGACCACCAATTAAAGATGCAAGATATTCCAAAAATTTAAAATCTTGGTTCATATGAATTGGCATTGCAAAACCTGTCCAGAATTCCTGAGAGGAAAACAAGAAGAAAAGCAACTTCAGAGAGTCCCAGATTAATGATGGTCTGGCTTGCAATTTTCTGACTTTACAGTGGTCCAAAAGCGATATTTATTCAGTAGACAACATTCTTCAAATTCTGAACCTGGATCTTTTCCTAGGCTAGCTGTTATGCTGTCCAATCCTGTCCTGTGATTCTGAGCAACAGCAGCAGCAGCGAGCCACAGCTCCCAGTTGGCCTCATGGTAACAAAGGGAACATGATGGTCACTCTGCAGTGCGCTGTTGCTAAGCTAGGAGCTTTGGTAGGCTAGGAGTGCAAGATGCATTTTCAAATTGTGGTATTTTCAATTTGCAGTGGGATGACTGGGAAATCATCCCATCTTGAGTTGGGGAGTCTTTGTATATTCATTGAAAATCTCTTTACATGGAAGAGTTTATGAAATGACAGACTCCACAGGAACTGGAGACAAAAGATTACCAGAAAGATGTAAGGGTGGACTGAAATAAAAATCTAAGGCTTTTAATTAAAATTGTTTACTATGCTATGTAAATCAATTAATTTAAAAGTAAAAAAAATAGGTTAACCAATTGATGGCATGAAATAATTATTTGTTTGTTTAGACCCATCAGGTTAACTAAATTTAAGCATTTTTATCAAATAAATAAAAGATGTAGTAGGAAAACTACATTACCCTAAGAATTTATTAAATTCTCTATAAATTTAATGACAGGCAGTTAAGAATTCCATATTTGAGTATAGATATTTGCTCTACCTCAGAATATATTGTATAGTAGAATGTAGGGTCTTATATGTAATTTTAGTAATTGTATATGTTAATTGCTCAGTTTTCCTTCTAGCATAAATATGACTGAATTTTAGCCTTATTAAGAAACTAAACAATTATTTTAGATTATTTTATTTTTATTTTTATTGTAACTTCTAACTCTCATTATTTTGCATTATTTTTATAAATATATGGAATCCTATTAGATGAGCATAAATAATTGCATTTAAGCATATTTTCAGAGCTTTACATGCAATAAAAATTCTTATTAAGTCTAAACTCTTATTAAACCTAAACCCCTTCCATGTTTCTTCCTACAATTTTTTTGTTATCTGTACAAGCTTCTCTTTCTTTCTTTCTTTCTTTCTTTCTTTCTTTCTTTCTTTCTTTCTTTCTTTCTTTCTTTTGGCAGGGGTGGGGAAAGATCAAAGAAAGTTAGACTGAGGAAGCTAAAATAAATCTATAAGGAAAATAAGAAGTAGCTTTGTTCTCCCACTTAATAATCATATCTAATATTTTCAGCACAGAGATAAGGTCACAGGTGTAATAACATTTCACTCTGAATTTTTTCCCATTATTTCATTGTGGAAAAATATAGGTAACATGAACTTTCTCACTGCAACAATTTGAAATGTATAATTCAGTGGTATTAATTGTATTCACATTGTTTTGGAATCATAACCATTATCCACTCCTAAGTTTTTTATCCTTCCAAATAAAAACTCTGCCCATGAACCAGTAATTTATTATTCTTTCCTTCCCCCAACCACTCGAACAGTGAATCTACTTCAAGTCTCCATGAATTTACTTGCAGGGAGGGGAGAAGGAATTACTTTTATTTTTTTTGTTTGTTTGTTTGTTTTGTTTTTTAAACTATCCTAGCATACATGAATATATGGTATTGTGATTTATATTTGCATTCCCCTAATAATTAATGATGTTAGACATCTTTTTCGGTGATTATTGGCCATTTTTATCATTTCAGTCCTCTGTTTATATTTTAAGTTGACTTTTTTTTTGTCTTTTTCGTGACAAGCTAGAGAAGTCATTCATAGATTCTTGATTTTAAACTCTTATCAGACAGAGATGTGCAAACATTTTCTACCATTTTGTTTTAGGTTGTCTTTTCACTTTCTGAATAATGACCTCTGATTTTATAACAATGTGACTTGTAATTTATTCAAGTTACTGAGTCCTCTATTTTTTGCAAAATAGTGTTTTAATTGTCTCCTTTTCAATGAATCTTTCATTTCAGTTCACTTGAACAGGTAGTTATTGTGTTTCTACTAGAAAATAAAAATATAAAGATTAAAAATAGGACATAGCCCCTCTCCTCAAGAAACTTAGCTCTTTGAAAATGGTCAAAGTCGTCAAAACCTGAGGGTGTCTAATTTCCTCACCTGTGAAATTGGGGTGCTAATTCTTATTTTATCTTGTATCAAAATGACATAACAGATGTGAAAACGTTTTGGGATTTTAAAGGTGCTATGCAAAAGTAAAGCCTATTAGTCTTATGTATGCTTATGCACAATTACTCAGCATCATAATAGTTGGTAATAATCATTAAGAGGCATCATTAGAAATAGAGGCATGCCTGTGAGTTTATATGCAGTCATGGTATTTGTGTACATGGTGCACCTGTACACTTGGGTACATTATTATGTGCATTTATTTTATTTTCCAATCAGACTATGCATTTCTCTTCTAGTAAATGCTGCTCAAATGCTGGCTTTCATTCTCCATGGCCTCTCTCACCAGTGCAAGACTCCAATTCTCTTTCCATTTTATCTGGCATTAACAAGGCAGGCTGGAATTGTTCTTGGTCTGTCCAAGCGGTCCTCTTTTACAAACTGGGCCCTCAGGCCTTGGCAACCTTTCATCAGCTGTAACTGGAGTGAAGCTGTCAGTCCCTGCTTGTGCCCTGTCTACTTTAGTACCACTTAGAGCATCCCTGATAAAGGTACAGTACAAATTTAACAATCGACCTGTGAGAAAGAAAAAAGAAACATTATCTCAAGCATTGGAAGAAACTTTCTTTAACCATGTCATGATATAAAAAATCCAGGGTTAAAGTCTCATTGTTGATTATAAGCATTTAGTATTGGTGAAATAAGACTAGATACCTTGGAAAATATAGTTAATCTTGATTGCAAATCATTATTTTATTCTCTCTTATTGGGTATATTTAAAATACTGAGGGGCAAGTCTAGCTATTGTGAAAAGCTAAAACATTGAAAGAATATGCTGGCTTTTGGAATAGACCCAGGAGTGGGATGGCTGGGACAGAGGCGTGAAGTTGCACCAAAAAAAAAAAAAGATGAAATGTTAAGTATTGAGACACCTCCTCTGTCTAATTTTCTCCTTGAGTTGGAAGAAGGGAATCCTAGGCCATGTTCTCTAGCCACTCCAAAAGTTGGAAATCCTATGGTGTGAGCAAAGAGTTTTTGTTTATTATGATAATTTGAAAAGGCAGGAAAACAGCATTTAGCCTCAGATATCTCATGATTATAAAATAAAAATAAGAATCATTTGGACCTCACAGGGTTTTTGAGAAGATGTTCTAAAATAAATAGTCTCGAGATGTCATTGTAAACCATTCTCACTGATGTACAAAAATGCCTTTGACTTATGGGTATTGATTTTGTATCCTGCTACTTTGCCAAATTCATTTACTAGTTGTAAAAGTTTTCTGGTAGAAGTTTTTTGGGTCTTCTAGGTAGATTATCATGTCATCAGCAAATAGTGCTAATTTGAGCTCTTTTTCCTATCTGGATCCCTTTAATTTCTTTCGTCTGTCTAATTGCTCTTGCCAGAGTTTCCAGTACTATGTTAAATAGCAGTGGTGAGAGGGGGCATCCCTGTCTTGTTCCAGTTTTTAGAGGGAATGCTTTCAATTTTTCTCCATTAAGATAATGTTAGCTCTGGGCCTTGCATAAATATTTTATAATGTTGAGATATGTCCCTGATATTCCTAGTTTTTCCAGTGTTTTGAACATAAAGGGGTGCTGTATTTTGTCAAATGCTTTTTCTGCATCTATTGAGATAATCATATGATTTTTATCTTTAAGTCTATTGATGTGATGTATTATGTTTATTGATTTCCGAATGTTGAACCAGCCTTGCATCCCTGGAATAAACCCCACTTGATCATGGTGCACTATCTTTTTGATATGTTTTTGTATCCGATTTGCCAGAATTTTGTTGAGGATTTTTGCATCTATGTTCATTAAGGATATTGGCCTAAAGTTTTCTTTTCTGGATGTGTCTTTGCCTGGCTTTGGAATTAATGTAATATTGGCCTCATAGAAAGAGTCTGGAAGAGCTCCCTCTTTTTCTATTTCTTAAAATAGTTTGAAGAGCATTGGTATTAGTTCTTCTTTGAAAGTCTTGTAGAACTCTGCTGTAAACCCATCAGGTCCTGGACTTTTCCTTGTTGGTAGCTTTTTGATGACATCTTCTATTTCTTTGCTTGTAATCGATCTGTTTAAATTGTGTATAGCCTCCAGATCCAGTTTAGGCAAATCATATGACTCTAGAAATCTGTCAATGCATTCAGCATTTTCTGTTTTATTAGAGTACAAGTTTTCAAAGTAATTTCTAATTATTTTCTGTATATCTGAGGTGTTTGTTGTGATATTCCCTTTTTCATCACAAATGTTAGTGATTTGAGTTTTTTCTCTTCTTCTTTTCGTTAGCATTGCTAAGGGTCTGTCAATTTTGTTTATTTTTTCAAAGAACCAACTTTTAGTTTTGTCAATTCTTTGAATTGTTTCCTTAGTCTCAATTTCATTAATTTCTGCTCTGATTTTAATTATTTCCTGTCTTCTGCTGCTCTTGGTGTTGATCTGTTCTTCTTTTTCTAGTGCTTGGAGGTGTGATGTTAAGTCGTTTATTTGTTGGTTTTTCTTCCTTTTAAAGAATGAACTCAGTGAAATGAATTTTCCTCTTATTACTGCCTTCATAGTGTCCCAGAGATTTCTATATGATGTATCTGTGTTCTCATTTACCTCTAGGAATTTTTTAATCTCCTCTTTGATGTCTTCTTCAACCCCTTGTTCATTCAGTAGCATGTTGCTTAGCTTCCAGTTTGTTGGAGTAGTTTTTCTTATTCCTTGTTTTGTCATTGATTTCCAATTTCATCCCTTTATGGTCTGATAGCATGCAGGGTAGTATTTCTATTTTTTTATATTTGCTGAGATTTGCCTTGTGACATAATATATGATCTATTTTGGAGAAGGAGCCATGTGCTGCTGAGAAAAAAGTGTATTCATTTACTGAGGGATGAAATATTCTATATATGTCCGTTAGATCTAAGTTATTAATTGTTTTAAGGAGGCCTAAGGTTTCTTTGTTTAGTTTTTGTTTGGATGATCTATCCATTGGTGAGAGAGGTGTGTTGAAATCCCCTAGAATAACTGTGTTGTGGTCAATTTTACTCTTGAACTTGAGAAGCGTTTGTTTGATGAATGTAGGTGCTCCATTATTTGGGGCATATAGATTTATGATTGCTATATCCTCTTGATGAATGGTTCCCTTAAGTAGTAAGAAATATCCATCTTTGTCCCTTTTGATTAACTTTGGCTTGAAGTCTACCTTATTTGAAATGAGAATGGAAACCCCTGCTTGCTTCCGCAGGCCATGTGAGTGATAAGACTTTTCCCAGCCTTTTACCTTCAGTCTATTGATGTCTTTTTCTATGAGGTGTGTTTCTTGGAGACAGCAGATTATTGGGTCATTTCTTTTAATCCATTCAGATAATCTGTGTCTTTTGAATGGCGAGTTTAGGCCGTTAACATTCAGGGTTATTATTGAGATGTGATTTTTATTCCCATCCATTTTTATTTGTATGATGATCTTTAGCTTGATTAGGTTTCTCTTCTGATTGGTATTTCCCTTAGTTTAATATCTCCCTTTGTTGATTTTCATTGTTATTTTTCTCTTCTTCTTCATGGAAAATTTTGCCCAGGATGTTCAGAAGTGCTGGCTTTCGAGATGTGAAATCTTTTAACTTTTGCTTGTCGTGGAAGGTTTTTATTTCATCTTCAAATCTAAAGCTCAATTTTGCTGGATATAAGATTCTTGGTTGACATCCCTTTTCCTTCAGAGCTTGAAATATGCTATTCCAGGATCTTCTTGCTTTTAAGGTCTGGGTAGAAAAATCTGAACAAAGTCTGATTGGTTTCCCCCTATATGTAATCTGCTTCCTTTCTCTTGTGGCTTTTAATATTCTCTCCTTGCTCAGTATATTAGGCATTTTCATTATAATGTGTCTTGGTGTGGATCTGTTGTGATTTTGTATGTTTGGTGTTCGGTAGGCCTCTTGAACTTGGTTTTCCCCTTCATTCCTCAAGTTTGGAAAATTTTCTGTAATTATTTCATTAAATAAATTATTCATTCCTTTGGCTTGAAACTCTGCCCCCTCCTCTACCCCAATCACTCTTAAGTTTGGTCTTTTTATGTTGTCCCATAATTCTTGAATGTTCTGTTCTTGGTTTCTTACCATTTTTGCTGTGTAATCTAGATTTTTCTCTAGGATATATATTTTGTCTTCATTGTCTGAGGTTCTTTCTTCCAAGTGATCTACTCTGTTGGTGATACTTTCGATTGAGCTTTTATTTTGATTTATTGCTTCTTTCATTTCTGGAATTTCTGTTTGGTTTCTCTTTAGAGCTTCTATCTCCCTATTGAAGTAATCTTTTACTTCCTGTATTTGTTTATGGAGTTCTTTGTCAAAATGATCTTTCACCTCCTGTATTTGCTCCCTCATCTCATTTTTGAGTTCATTCTTAAGTTCCGCTAACATTTGGAATATGTAATTTCTGAATTCCATCTCTGGCATTGCACCAACTGTGCATGGTATGGAATCTACTGAGGAGATATATTGATTTGTTTGTGTCACTTTCTTCCCTTGTTTCTTCATATTGCTTGTGCGTCTATTCTACCTGCACTGTGGGACCTTGTCTACTTTGATTTTACCTTAAAACCTTATGTTGCTCCTGTAGTACAATGCTATCAGATCCCCTTATATTTCCTTTACACTTTAAAATCAAACACTTTCTATTCAGAGAATCCCAGTTTGATCACAATGTACAGATTTAGTTAACCCAGATGTTGTTTCCAATTTACTCTGTATGCTTCTGATGGGGTTTTAAAGTTTCAAGTAATGGACAGAGAGGTAATATGTTTAGGAAGAAGGAAGTGAGTGTATTGATTTGTTCTTTCTTAGAAAGTATGAAAAGAGAGTTCTATGGAAGTGGTTTAGTATCAGCCGACGAGAGAGGAAAGAGAATGGAGTGAATGAATAGATGGAAAGACCGATTTACATATAAACCTAACTTATGCTGCGGTTGAGAGGAGAAATAAAAAAAGATGGAAAAGAAAAAAAAAAGAAGAGAAAAAAAATAATAACCAAGGAGTAGTAATTAGTGTAAGAGAGAGGAGAGAGAGAATAAGTCTAGAAAATAGAGAATAAACCATATATAACACCACTTTGCTATATATTTCAATTGTACACGTTCTAGAAATCTCAATTTGTGCGTATAACTTGTTTTTGCCTCTGTTGAGAATGCAATGGCAGGGTGTAAATAGGGAAGATGAAGGAAGAAGAAAAAATATAAAAGTGAGAAGGAAGAAAAGAAAGAAAAGAGGAGCAGAAGCACACAAACACACTGTCAATCAAAACAAAAACAAACAAAAAACTCCCAAGAAGCAACAAAACAAACAAACAAGCAAATAAAAACAAAAACGTTGAACCCAAGAACAAGTCTCAAACAAAATGGACCCTTGGAAGCCCTTCTTTTTTCCCTTCCAGTTTAAGCCACCTGACCCAGATCATGTACAGTCAGCAACCCTGTTAGTGGAGTCAAGGCTGCACCTTTGGTCCGTTGCAGAGTGGCACAGTGGAATAGTGGAAGGGACTTATCCTCAGGCTGGGCCTTGCTTACAGCAGTAGGGAGATGCTACTATGGGCCTTGGAGGCCAGGCAAACTGGCGGAGGGTTCTCTCCTTCCAGCGGGCAGGTGCCTACCTCTTGCTCTGGTTGCAGCTGGGCAGGTCGCACTCCCCCAGGGAGTGGAGGAAGCACTTCACCAGGTCTGGCCCTGCGTGCAGCAGCCGGGAGCTGCTGTTCTGGGCCCCGAAGACCAGGCAAACTGGTGGCTGGGTCTCTCCTTCCAGCGGGCGGGAGTCTACCTCTTGCTCTGGTCGCAAATGGGCAGGTCGCACTCTTCCCGATAATGGAGGAAGCCCTTCCCCAGGTCTGGCCCTGCGTGCAGCAGCCGGGAGCTGCTACTCTGGGCCCAGGCGGCCAGGGACAGTCTGCCGTGCTGAATTCCCCGTAAGGGCCACCAACTATTGTCGCCGGAAAGGGATTGCAGCCTGGAACGGTAGCGCCGCGGGAAGGAGTCCAGAGACAGGATGGAGACGCAAATATTCTTTAATCTTTCTGTCTCTGTCTCTTGTAATTTCTAACACCACATACACACTCTCACAAGAAACCAAGGCACCTACTCTTACAAGAAACTACAATATATCTATACAATAGCGATAACCCTGTCTTTTCTCTCTCTGGTCTCTTCCCATGCGCCCGAGCAGCAATGGCGCTAGCTCGATCTGGAAAATATAGTTAATCTTGATTATCTAAGGGTTTTTAAAAATATGCAAGTCTATAGGAAAAAGAAGAAAAGAATAAGGCTGGTTGGGAAGGACAGAGGCGTGAAGAAAAAAAAAAAAAAAGATGAAATGTTAAATAAGACACCTCCTCTGATTTTCTCCTTGAGTTGGAAGAAGGGAATCCTAGGCCATGTTCTCTAGCCACTCCAAAAGTTGGAAATCCTATGGTGTGAGCAAAGAGGTTTATTATGATAATTTGAAAAGGCAAAACAGCATTAGCCTCAGATATCTCATTTATAAAATAAAAATAAGAATCATTTGGACCTCACAGGGTTTTTGAGAAGATGAAAATAAATAGTCTCGAGATGTCATAAACCATTCTATAAAATCTGGTGTCGGTAGTGCAATGCCAAATAAAAAGCTAATGTCCTCAGAGACTAACCATAAATCTACTCAAAAGCAGTAATTAATTTTCCTAACAACACTGATGCTGAACGTAGAATTATGTTGACTTGCTTAAATAGAATTTTGTTCATATTTCATTCTCTTCCAGAATGGAGAGACACGTTTAATTGGGCATGTTTCTGCCATCATGGTTACCCTCGGCCTACACCCTAGACTAGTTGGTTGTTTCTTGGAATGAAAGGAGTTAGACATTTTTAAACCTTGAAAGCAGCTTTCCCAAAAATATATTCCATGGAATACTATTCTCATGAAATAAGTTTCCATGAAACTTATTTGGTCAAATAAGTAAATTTAACAAGTGTAATACATTATCTCCCCAATGGAAGTTTACAATATATTTTAGCATCTTGAAGTTCCAAGAAGGTCAGCAGTAAGGAGACAAGCTTTATATTTCCCAGTTACTCCCAGGTTTGAATTGCATATCTTAAAATTCCTGGAAGCAAGTCTATAATGTACAGTTTGTAAGGTAGATGTGTTCAAATAAAAGGGAATCCATTCCAGGCCTGGCTTTTAACTCATTAGCTCTGTGACTAGCAAGTTGTCACATTGCTCTGTGTCTGCTTCCTCATGTTTAAATATGGATAATAATAGCAATTTCAATGACCATCTCTTGATATGATGATTCCTGTAATACAAATAGCAGAAATGCTTAATATGTCAAAAATCATTATTATTATTGTTGTAAATACAACATTTTACTCACTAAAGAGTCATTTTGTCTATAATTTCCCTCCCTCCCCCCCCTCTCTCTTCCTCCCCTTCTTCCCTCTCATTCTCTCCTCCATATGAGAGGCTACATCTTTTGGGAGGGGATGTTACATATCCTTTTCCTCACTTTAGTTTTGTGTCTGATGAAAATAAGTAGACGATGGAAATGAAAGTAACACTATAGATATTTAAAGTTCCTTGTGCATACACACATCAGTTACACAAAGAAAATGTCAATATGTGCTTCCTATCCATTCATTTGAATATCCATTCATTCAAAACTTTGTATTAAAAACTTATTTATACGCAAGCCTCTGCTCTAGACAGATGATATACAGCAGTGTTTTAATAAAGCAAAAAAGACAAACATGTTGCCTACCCTATTGGTCCAATCGTCTGTTGAGAAGTCTAGTAAGTACAAATATGATCCTTCTTAGAACCTCATGTAAGATGCTTAGAACACCCAACTCCTCAATATTGATCACAAAAGAAGACACTGGAAATGAGTAGAAAGATCATAAGGCAGAAACAAGCTCTAACAGGTTGCTAGTTGAACATAGGCATGAGCCAGGTGATTGGGCCATGAATCATAATCTCCATTTTTAGGCTAGTGATTCAAGCAGGAGACTTATGTAACTGAAGAATCTATTTCTTCAAATGTACTTGTATGAGAATTAAATGATCAAAATACTCATTTAACATTTAACAGAGCTTGGCTATTTAACAGATATCAAATATTTCCATTGTGACAGTCATCATGAAAGACACTGGAGACACGGAGGTGAGGAGAGCCAGTGCTCCTTTTAAGGACCTCTAAGACAAGGAAAGTTAGAGAAGCAGGCACCTAATGTCCCTGTGATCATGTTAATACACCCAACACATAGAAGGTCATAGACTCACAGGAGTTACCCTGCAGATGACATAACCAAATCTCATGGCAGAATCAAAGAATACTTGAGGCATGAAGTTATGTAAATTTATTATTTGAGAAAAAACATGAACCTCCTAAACATGCAAGACAGGCCTTAACTCTGAAGTGTCCCATCACCTCTCCACATCATACCTGGGCACCAAGTTCTCATGTTCCAGGACATCACTGGGCTTCCCTGCCCACTTTTACCAATTCTCCTCCATTCCCCAGCAAAAGAAAAAATAAACAAGACAGCCTTTTCAGAGAGTTAGAAAAATATGGAGTAAAAAGCTCTAGCACCAAAAGTTGGGAGGGGCAGAGGAGGGACGAAATCCACTAGTGTTGAAAACAATGATGAGCTGTCAGTGATACAGGGACCGGCCTGTGAGCTCAGGAGGTAAAACACATTTGCTTGTTTAGTAACATCTGCAGTGACTTCAGGAAGGGAGAGGGGGTTGGCATACTAGCTGGTGTCTGAAAATTCTACTGCAGTTGAGAAGAAATTCTGAAACAGCAATTTGAGGACTTTCTATGTCTAGTTAGAATCTCAGCGTTGCATATTAGTCTATAGAACAGGAAGACCACTGGTAAGAGAGACCATTGAAAGGTGTCCTGCCTTCCACTAAGGGAACGTTTTCCTGTGAAGATTGCATAGGGAGGCAGGAAAGACATCCCTCTTCTTTTAAGCCTGAGACACTGAAGATTGACAAGGCTACAACACTCCCCACAACCACAGAGATAGGAATAGCAGAGAAGGTATTCTATCTTGGAAGCTCACATCAGATTTGCTAAACCACAATACAGTACAATTTTGAAAAACCATTTGCCTTTGGCAGTGTTCAAGTGGTATAAGGATGATTTTTATAACCATTACATTAAACATTTAAATTTTGGCGCTTTTTCCAGCTGTGAAAATATCCTCAACATAATAATTCTGTTTGTTTCATTTAAACACAAAGCTTATAAAATAATCAGACTTTTGTTTCTGTTTCTTGCTTTTAAGAACATTTGCATTAGCATTTCTGTATTTGCGTGTTTTAAAAAAAATCAAATTTTGGAAATTGCAAATATGACTTCTAATATAATATTTTAGATGCAAGTTTCATGCCAAGGAATATTGGTACCTATGTAAAGAGAAAGAAATTACATTATTTTCTCACACACATTTAAAAATTCCCATTTCCCATTTTGAATGCTATGTTAGGGCTTTTAAAAACATAGTAATTTTTTTTATTAAAAGAGAGGTGATTTTAAATAATACATTTGTGAGAATTTAGAATACTTTAACTTTGAAAAGCAATTCATAAATATCAGACAGATGAGTTAAATATATAAAGATTAATTTTGGGCACAAACATTTTATTTGAAAAGATAAGAAAAATATGCTTTATAATCTTCCCTATATTATCTTGTTATGGTGAAATTAGAATATACCTGTTTAGGTGAGATAATCCCTGAAAATTTTATACAGAGAGAATATTTAATTTAGGATGCCTTTCTGTATGACTATTAAAGGAGAATTCAAATGGTTTTTTACTTATGGTTTGTTTCCTGTTCAGTGATAATCATTGACACAGAAATGCAGATAGCATCATAGCTTACAGCCACTATAGCACCAACTATCCACTGAAGAATCTTTTTCTGGGCAAGAAGGAAACCTGGGAGTGAGGTGGTGCATAGGATTATCTTTCCTTTTTAAGTAAAGTTTTTCTATAAAATACAACATATGTACAGATATGCACACAAACCTTAAGTATACAGCTCAGTGACTTTTAATAAAAAGAACAAGCACACAGTCTAGCAGTCCAAACCCACCCTTTTTCTGTACTCTGCTTTGTGATAGTGCAATGCGATTGCCATTTCTTTGCAAATGACTGTGAAGCCTGCAGGAGGATTTGCATCCGGACATGGGAAGGCTGGTGGAATAATGAAGTATGTACACCTTCTTGTTTGCTGCTGGTTTTTATTAGTGCCAACTAGCCAAAGCGTTATGGTGTGAATTAATCAATACAATAAATAAGTTTATAATATAGGTTATAGTTTATAGAAATAAGAAGTAAGTGTGTGAGTAAGGTCCCATAGGCTAATAAATATAGTCATAAGTAAGTGTTAAGATAATATAGAGATAATATAGGCTAAGTTACAAGATAGTTGTAGCTGCATACGACAATTATAAAGCAAGAAGTGTCATAGACAGGCCTAAGACTCCATTTTGCTGCCTTCTATAAAAAATCTGTTACAAGAGATGTTTCTGAGAAACTGAAATGAAAGCTGTTTTCTTATAAAAAAATCATTTTCTGTACTTTGTACCCCACAATATGTGTTCAACCCAGGATATGGTGGTCTATATAACTTTGAAGTAGATTCTCACCCCTGCTAACCACCTACTTGAAACCAAGATGCAGTTGTCTGAGTTGCTCTGCTAACTGCTGCATTAGCTTCTGTGAGTGGCTTGCTTGCATGATGCTAAGGAAAATCCCTGAGCTATAGTTTTCAACCTTAAATTCTCAAGACACAGGCCAGGAAATTGCTATTCTCCCACAGAGCTTGAGTCTCTACGGGAAGCAGTCCCTGGCCAGGTAATAAAGCTCTCTAATTTGTTTTAAAATTTGGACTTTGAGTGTTTGCTGAGCGTCTCCCCATAACAAAAGGACCCTCAGCTCCACAGCCTTGGTTCCTGTTTTCAACTTTTCCAAATTTCCAGAATCTTTCTTACCATGCACCCTTAAAGGTATCAACAGTGCTCAGGCTGTGACCCTCTTCCAAAGCTCAAGTTTAAGAGTTCTGGGAATCACTCCTCCTACAAGCATTTAAAATTAACTAATTGAACTTATCCCTTCATTCTCCAACAAGCCTTGGAGGGGGACTCCAAATACTACCGTCAATTACTGCAAGGCAGATCTCTGGATTCATCTTACCTTTTCAGTTCTCTGGTACTTGATTAAGAATTCTTTTTTATGTTCATTTCTCTGTGTTAAAATAATTTCAGTGAAATTCCCAGACCATTTAGCATTTCTCTCTACCTATCCTCTGCAAACAAATATTTACAGGTTCACAGGAAGTACAAATAAAAATGCTTACCTTCAACTTAACTAGACGGTCTAGAATACTATATATTTCCAACTAATTAATGACAAATGTTTTAAAAACCTAATTTTAATCATAACCTTCTTGTGAGATTCTGCTGTAACCTTCCAAAACAATAAGGGATAGGGGAAGAGGGTGATAGATGGGCTTGGGCCGACAGGCCACCCCCCAGGAAGTTTCTGTGTCCTGAGCAAACTTGTTTCATTTTCCCCAGGCAGGAGCCAATAGATTTAAAGGTTGCTCTGGTACACCCCCCACCAGAAATCACTATTTAAGCTCCCTCCTATCCAGAGCTCACCCTGACCCCCCCCCCTTCCCCACCTCTTCTACCTCCGACCGGCCGTAAGGGCTGATTAATAAATCTCTTGGCTGCACAGTGATCTCCAGTGTGATTTTTGCCCTTCAGAGGGTTTGAGCAGAGATCCAAGAAGACTTTGTAGAAGGAACAAGCCAGGGAACAGGACCTCAGATTGTTTTATATGCCCACCTGACATGAATAAGTCTACTCCAAGCATAAACTCCTGAGAAGTGGCCTCATTGAAGGGCAAAACTTCACACCGGGGACAGCCGTGCAGCCAAGAGATTTATTCAACAGCTGGTAGCAAAACTGAAGAAGACGTGCTGGGAGAAGGGAGTCAGGGAGAAGGGAGTATGCAAGCTCTGGTGGGAGAGGGGGGTCAGGGAGAGGGGAGTATGCAAGCTCTGGACAGAAGGCGGGTGCTTGGTCGCACCAGCTAGGATCTCTAGAGCTATCAGCTAAAGCAGCTGCTGTCTGGCTGGAGGCTGGAGCTGTCAGCTGGGAGCGGCCGTCGGGCTGAAGGCGATGGGTCTGAAGCTGCTGTTCTGGAGCTACTGGCTGGGGCAGCTGCCGTCATCTGGAGCTGTTGCAGTGGCTTCCTCCTCTCCGCAGGGTCAAGCTGATGTGTCTGAGTGGCTTCCTCCTCTCAGCAGCAACGAGCTAATGTGTGTGTCCATGTGTCTCTTCTGAGTCTCTCGAACAGGGGCCTATGTACGGATTTCTGGTGGGAGGTGCACCAGAGCAACCCCAACACCATTGCCCATAGAACAGTGTGACCTTTAAGCCTATTGGCTCTTGCCCTGAGAAAAGAAACATCCTGCCCGGGGAAGAAGCATCCTGCCCGGAGAATGAAACAAGGTTGCTTCTCTCAGGGGGTGGGGGGAGGGTAGCCCATCTATCACTCATGAGCGAGGGCACTGATTACACACGTGGTACTTGAAAGTACAATGGACCTGAGGTGGCAGAACATAAAAGACATTGCTTCTGAAGAAAGAGGGTTCAGAAAAGAAAGCACAGAGAAGAATATTGAAGGGAAAAAAAAAAAAAGAACAATAAGGAGAAATTTAGAGATCTGTGAGTCATAAGAGAATAAAAATGATTGAAGGAAATACCCCTCTCTCCCTCCATAGCATCATCTTGAAAAAAATGACCACTGAAGAAACATCACTTTGCTGTTCTGATAGGTTGAAGGAGCTCTTGACATAGGACTTATGCTCACGCCAACCTTTTCACAAAATGCATACACTTAATAATACTATAAGTCCATATGGAAAAAGCAGAAAGCCAAGATCAAAATATTTCAGCTGATAAAAACTACTGGGAAAATCCTTGCAAAAACAAATACAAACTCCAAAAAGATATAACCACATAGCTGAAGATAGAGTTTCACAAAATTCAAAACTGAATGGGATATTCTCAAACAAACAACTTGGAGAAATGAAAAGACAAATTTTTAAAAAACACGAAGAAATGAATTTATTCAAAAAATGAAATTAAAAATTATAATCATGTCAAAACTATATCATTTCCAAGAAAAAATAAATTGAAATAAAAATTTAATGAGAAGCACTATGAAGAAAGAAAGAACTAAATGAATGTAAATTAGATAATAAAAAAGAAAGTAAAAAATTAAACTACATCAGAGAAAAACTAGATGAACTAGAAGTCAGGTAAAAAATATACAACCAATGGAATCCCTCAAGAAAGGTAACAAAGAAAAGGGACAAAATATAGCATGTAAAATGGTGAATAAGACAAAACCATGTGGTGAATAACACCAAGCTTAAAGAAACTTATCTGAATACCAAATATCTATTGGTTGAAAACCCTCTGAGAGAATGGTAAAATTGGTATATTTGATTCAGTAACTCGGGGAAAGGCTCTCTTCTGAAAACCTTCTGTGGAATTTATTACAAGCTTCCATCAACCAAGATAGGACTGGAAAAATATTGATATCCCTACTTCTGGAAGTTTAAACGTTTACCTTTAATGACATAAAAATGCATATGAACAAAGATACTAACTGTATCACTTATAACTGTAATATATTGGTAAATATAGATATTCACATAAACTTCATTGAATCAAGTACAAGTGCATATACAAAATTGGTTACCATGCTACTTCTACTGGATTACAAGGAGGAAGAGGACAAAATGGAGGAAGGAAGGAGGGAAGGAAGGAGGGAAGGAAGGAAGGAAGGAAGGAAGGAAGGGGAACAGGATGGAGAAGAAGAGGAGGATGAGCATTTGATACATCTCAATAAGTGGATTGGAACAGGGTGAAATGATCGGGGTTGGAAATAGAAGCCTTCCTGGGTATACTTTTTTTTTATACTTTGTATCAATTTATATATTTTACATTTTCAAAGAAATCAAATCAACAAGAATGGGGAAACCCCTAACATGGAATACAAACACAAACAACTGAATGTATTTTAAATGAATAGTAAAGCCAAACCAAAGAAAATGAGATTAAAAAATATATCTGATTGCCTTTTGAGCAGAGGATCGTGATTATATACTCCAGAATGAAAAAATAGCACATGTATATTGAACAAAAAACTTTGGATGTTTTTGGTTGACATTGGTTTACAATTATGAAACTACTTTGACTGCATTCCAGAATTGAGAACTTGAGTAAGCATGAAGAACTGGAATGTGCGGTATGTGCTAGTCAGCTTTCCATCACTGCAGCAAAATACTTTAGATAAGCAACTTAAAGGAGGAAAGATATATTTTGGCTCATGGTTCCAGAGATTTCTGTCCATGGGTAGTATGCTGTCTTGCTTTTGGCCTACAGTAGAAGTCTAATTGCTTTACACTATAGTGAAAATATTGGCAACAGAGTGGTTAAGTCAGTGTGTCCCTGAACTAGATCTATCTTAGTCCACACGGAGGACTCATCACTTACTATGTGACTTTTAATCAAATGATAATGCTAACATTAATTGGGGGGGATATGGAGATAACAATAGTGACTATCTCATAGGGTTATTGTGATGCACACTTGCAATAATACATAATATCACACGTGAACTACTTGTGGAGCTCTTAAATGTAAGTAGTAAAGTGTGCCTTAGATGATGGCAGTTGTCATTATTCTGCCTGTGCCATTCATTGACCCCAATCTAAATAAGAACTTACTCATGTTTCTAGGATATTGACACAAATGGATCCACAATATATATTCTTAAAATGCCCATTTGTGAAAAATACCTGTGGTTGTACTTTGAACGGAATGCTATTCCACTTTTAAAATTCACTCATTGAAAAACCAAGTCATGTTTTTGAATGGCAGATATTTTTAAAATTATAGAACTACGGATACTTTATATTATCATCACAATACTGCTCATTGGCAGATCATTAATAAAAAACACTTAGGAAAGAACTTTGTGGGGAAAAGGAACATTAAGAAATATGTTCTACAAGACTCTATCCCAAGACTGGTACTATTTAATGCTTTTCTTTGACTAGGAAAACAAGGAAAATTTAAAAAAACAGTATAAAATGGCTTTGAATGCATAACCTAGATGGATCAAGAAACCAGTGCAGTATTATTCTTTTTAAAAATTTTTCCTTACAGGCTTTCTTGAATTTACAGAAAGTTGAAAGAGAATGTAAAAAATTACGAAAGGGCTTGTTAAATGACACAAAATTATTAAAAGTCACATTAAATTAATTTTCATGGACAGAAGTTTGCTATGTAATACTAACTAACGGTCTTCTTACTGTACCCAGGGATACATTTAAATTCAATTCCTGTGATTTTTCTGGAAAAAGAATCCCTCAGAAATTTAAAAAAAAAAAAAAAAAAAAAAAAAAAACTATTTTTACAAGCTATTTACCAGAGGATTATTGGAATTAGAAACAGCACTTTGGAAATAAATTCAATGTATAACCATTGAACACACAGCCAACAGCAGCATTTCCATATTCAAATATTAAAGAAAATCTAAAACATTAACTTAAAGTCTGTGTAACTACACATACATGTAATTTATATTACGTGAACAGAACTGAATATAATATTGTATCAATTCCACAATTGGAATATATAAAACTGCATGTTCAATTTGTCAAGGACCAGCAGAAATATTTTTAAGCATAAAAAGGATAATGATTAGCATGAAATCAGTGTATTTTTTTATTTTGTTTTGCTTTGTGTTAATATTATGCTGTTATTGTGCACTTATGGTCTGAAATATTATAATTATTAATAATATGGGACAAGAAATGATTAGGGAAAAATAATGGAATAAAAGCTAACTCTAGTAAAAAAAAAAAATTGTCCTTAGAAGATAGGTTGGTACATTCAGATGCTAGCATGTTGGCTAGTCCTCTGGTCTTTCAAAGAAAATATATATTGTTTCCAAGAAAGTAATTGTTATACTTACAGCTTCATCTCTTAGTTTGAATATTAAAACCAAATCAAGGAAACAACTCCAATACTTATTTAAATGGAGGTAAACAACTTATAGCAGAAAGAGCTATCTATTCAGCCTCTAGAAGTAGGTGTAAGATAAAAATTTCTGTTAAATTCCTTTATTGACCTACCTGGAGGTTTTAGCTATTACAGAATTAGAAAAATAGATTCTGAATTTAAATACTACCACAAAAATGCAGCAATTACAACCCTTAGAAATTCGAGGATTATGAACTTCACACCAAATCCCAGTGAACATAGTGAGGTGCTGCTCATTTTCACATGTAAACCTGTCATGTACCATGATCTCCTCTTCAGAAACCAAGGTTCAGATCGGCTTCTTCTGCATTAACTTTCTGAAGGAGGACTAAGTCCTATGTACACAAGGGTCACACTCTTACCCCAGGGAATAGCCAGTTCATCATCTGAATAGAATAGCCTTACAGAGTTGAGGCAATATAACCCACATGGTTGAAATCATTATGTTTAACTTCAGATCTTTAAACTCATTTGCTTAATAAAAATTTGTTTGCCACTGTTTACTAAAAAGAAATTAAGGCGATTTAAAAGCAGAGTTCCTCACCTGATAAATTACATGAATGAATCCCAGCTATAAATAAATAAAACAAGTGTTAGGAAATGTGGAAAATGAAAGGTTCCATAAGGACTGACAAATGTTTTAATAACACATGAATTTTTATGCCACTGGTGATATAACTGGAAATCCAAAAGTGTATTAAATATGAACAACATATAGAAATATCATAGTTTATCATTTCTTTTTTTTATTTCTGCATATCCAAAAGAACACATGAAATTTGAGATTGAAAACATCTCATTTATTATTCAAACCTTATTTAAAGCAGCTCTGCACAAACCAAGAAAGGGATATTCACCTCTTTCTCCTAGAGTGATGGAGAGGTGGTGACTAGGATCATTCATCACCTAAGTAGCCTTCCAGGAACAATAGATCCCAAAGACAAGAACCAAGGTAAAAAAAAAAAAAAAATCATAACTTTAGAGGAAAACCCACTGACAACAGACTGAGACTTTTGATATTCTATTTTTCCCCTTTATTCTGAAAAGAAAAGATTTTTTTTTTCTGGAAGACTACATTCCAGAATTATTCTATTGTTGGGTTATTTTCTAGCAAGAGTTGGAAGAAAAAAACAAAGAACCTTGAGTAGCCTCCCATGTCAAGAAAACTGACAAGAATAAGTCTATTTGCTAACTAGCGGAAAGGGAGGGATAAATACCATGCAAAAAATAATAGCCAAACCGAAAATATTATCAACATTAGAATGAAGTTAATGCAAGCTACACCATAGAAGAAAGAAGATCATAGAAGAGAATGGTAGCTTAAGAAAACAAAGAGCTTTGCAATGTACGTATCAGAGAAGAAAAGATGTCATTTACAACTCACAATCACAGACCGTAGCCATCACTGGTTCAGGAGCTTGCCTCCAACAAAACTGTCGTGTCAAGTTAGAAGGATACTCCACAGTATTGTTGGATAAACTGGTAAGCTGGTGTGGAGCAAGAGAACCAGCCAAGGTGCCTGTCAACAGAGGAGTGGAAAAAGCCCTTGTGACATATACACACAATGGAGCTTTACTCAGTCATAAAGAAGAATGAAATTATGGCTTTTTTGTTTGTTTGTTTGTTTTGTAAATAAATGGAACTGGAACCAAGCTTGGTCATATGTGCCTGTAATCCCAGTGACTTGGGAGGCTGAGGTAGGAGGATCACAAGTTTAAATCCAGCCTCACAAACTAAAGGAGGCCTACGCAACTTAGCAAGACCCTGTCCAAAAATAAAATAAATAAGTAAATGTGGCTGGGGATGTGGCTTAGTGGTAGCACCCCTGCATTCAATTCCTAGTACTAAACAAACAAACAAAAAAACCCACAAAAATGAGATGGAACTGGAGACCTTCATTATACTAAATGAAAGTCAGGCTCAAAAAGTCAAGGGTCAAATGTTTTCTCTCATGTGCAGAATCTAGACCAAGATAAGGAAAAAGGATTGGGGCAAGGGAAATCTCATGAAAATAGAAGGGAAATCAGTGGATCAGAGGAAGGGAATTGAAGGGTGGAATTAAATTGACCAAACTGTACTGTGTCCATATATGAATAGACCATGGTAAATTTCACCTTTATTTATACCTATAAAATACTAATTAAATACTTATGTATATAAAACAAATAGAAGGAAGATCAATATAGCAGAGGAAGGAGAATGGGGGAGGAGAAGGAATGCAGAAGAACCAGGAATTGGAGAAAATTGTATTCCATCCTTGTATAATTATATCAAAATGAACCCTAATATTTTGTATAACTATAATATATAAATAAAAAATATTTTTAAAAACTCTTTCTAAGGCCACACCATCTACCACTATCAGAAGATGACAGTGGCTGACACTCCAAATGGTCTTGAACCCCAAAGAATTTAAACTGTGATGGTCTTACTTTGACCAGAAAAAAAAAAAAAAATGAGTTAAGTGGTTTACAAATGCTTTTATCAAAAATAGATAAATAATGGTTTTTCATGAAAATAAGCGGAATCTTAAATAATCCAGGAAAGTTTCTTGTTGAAAGTGGTCTCTGCCCCCTAGAGACTGAGTCCCCTTCACAATAGAACTTGTATTTTTTAATGCTTGACATACCCTGCTCTTAGCAGAATATTTTGCACATATGAAAGGCAGGGGGAGAAGAAAAGGGAAACAAACAAACAGATGATAAAGAATTGTTCAAATAATAACAGAAACTCTATGATTTCACTTGTTTAGTTGGTAAATTTCTTTCAGATATTGCTAGTTGGACTTTTGCCTGAATTGTTACAGTATGAGCAATTTTTTCCCAAAGTATAATTTTGCTGTCCTCATTTGGGGCCATTTTCTCTCTACACCATAATTTTGTGATTAGGGAGAAGAACATGGTAGAAACTGAGAGATGATACCTCACCATTAGGATCAGTATAGATAAGGTTCAGTATGTACTTTCCAAAAACTCCAGAACATTCTTCAACTTATTAGTGTGCTTTCTATTACTCTGAAAGGAAGCTTGAAAGCCTCTTTTTTGGTTTCTAATTGTATGTGAACTCACCTCTTGCATCATTGTTAGAAACTTTTTAAGAGGGATCAATAGCAATAAATATATTAGGGAAAAATTAATCATCTTCATATTTTCAGTACTCTAAAGCTGATGAAAAAAATACTCTACAGCAGATGAAAATTTTATTTACAAAGAAATTGTTACTTCTTACATTGTGTTTATAAGGTTTTGCCTGTGGGTATATTATATGCTTGTTAGAGACTGAATAACTAGCTTTCCTACTTCCTTAAAATGTTTTAATTTTAAATATTTAAGTTGACAAAATAGTCTTTATTTTTATTAAGTTGTACTATAATTTACCCCAATGTTCTATTTTTCAGTCACTACTTTTTTTTTTTTACATTGAAATATTTTTACATTAAATAAGTAAATAAATATCGGCAGAAGGGCTGGGGACATAGCTCAGTTGGTAGAATGCTTGCCTTGCATGCACAAGGCCCTGGGTTTAATCCCCAGCACCGCAAAAAAAAAAAAAAAAAAGCTGGCAGAAATCCAGGCTTTTATTTATCTTTACATCATGACTAATATCCAGGAAGATACATACCACTTTAAACATAAGAATCATGAAAAGCTTCTCACTTTTATATTATCCTGATACACTAATGTATTTTATGCATCATATATTTGAATCCCACCCAGGTCAGAATTCAGAGAATACAAACTCCTCTCATTGGTACCATTCGGCTTGGCTTCCATTTCCTTCCATCTTTCCAAAGCTCAAGCTGCTAGGAGAATTGTAACTTTGGTGCAATTTCCATAAACCAATCAACTAGGGGTGTTTCTGTGCTCACACGAAGGGGCAGGGGTGTGGAAGTGGAGGGAAAAGAGACGGACCTAGGTGGAGAGAGATGGGAGCTGGGTTAACAGGCAGGCCGATTTGTAGGCATGGAATGATCCATTCTCCCCCCTAATGAGCAGAATCGGGCAGCTTTAATTCATGTTTTGTGAGCTTTTTTGTCTCCTGGACCATGAAAGGGAAGACAGGACCCTGTTAGGGAGGGTTAGATGAGTCCTCTGTGGTCAAAGGAAACAATGCTGACATGTTGGTGGGTCAGAAAGATGTTTTCACACTGTTTCTCATAGATGGTCTCAGGAGATAACTTTCTTTCTCTCTCTCTCTGTCTGTCTGTCTCTTTTTAATTACCAAGCATGACATTCATGGTTATTTCTTCTTTCCACCCAGTTGACTACAAAGGGGCCAGCTCTCGGGCCCCTTGTTGGTCGGGCCTGGGGGAGGAAGTGACAGAAGGCCGGCCTTATTTACCTTAGCGGCTTCCCGTGTAATCTGGTTAATCATGTGGCTAATGGGAGGACCCCACGTATCCCCACACACTGTGCTCCACAATGAGGACTCATTCATATTTAATACAATGGAGTGTTTAAGTCATTCCACGCTTTGTGGAGAAGATTGGCTTTCTTTGTGTGCCTTCTCCTGAGAAGCCTTTGCCCCCGCCTCCCCTTTCAGATGGGCATATGTTCCAGCCCCTGCCTGCTGCAGCTGGACAGGGGACAAGCAGGCTTCTTTCTTTTCCTATTTTTTTTTCAGCCAATGAATTGATTAGTGTGGTGTGAAACGGGGGTTGAAATGGTGCCTCCCTGGCTCTTGGATGCATTGATTAGCCTTTTGCCATTCTAATATTTCACAACAAGACATCTTAAGAGGAAGCGGGGCTCATGTTCCCCAAGTTAGCCATTGTGAGGCCAACAATCTGTTGAGTACAAAAGAAAAAGAAATCAATGAAAGCAGGTGAGATGTTGATCTTGTTCTTTTAATATCATCTATGTCTGAAACTCCTTCCGCAGGGTTCTGGAGAAAAGAATAAAAGAGAGCCTTGGGTGGTGGGAAATAGTCTTACTCAGAAGGAATTTTAAAACAACCAAAGTGAAAAAGGGGAGCTCATCAAAACACTACCACTTGGCCTTTGGATTTGATTTTAAAGAAAAAAAATGAGGTCCCATTAGTCCTAATGGGCTGGATAATGGAATCACAGGGCCTGTCACACCCCACTGGATAAACTGACATTTTTTGAGAATAATAGAAATTAATGACTTTTGATTTCTGAAGTAAAGATTGCCATGTTTTTAATTCTTTACTTTTTTTTTTTTTTCAAAGTTGGCTCTAATTTTAAAACAATCAAAATACTACGGCTGTCATCCTCTGCCTTCAATCTATTTCAAATGGACAACTATTAATCCAGTTGCCTCAGTGAGAAGCGAAGTCGAAAAAATAAGGCGTCACTCCTGTGTACAGAACAGGATTGTGTCGTCTCTATTTGGATAACAAAGATGGACTTTGAAAGGAAAATTATACATTTTTATTCCCAAATACTGTGGAATTAGAAAGTCTTAGTGTTCTAAAAATTTTGAAAGCTGGAATGTGTTTCAAGCTCTTGGGATATAAGCACTTGTAAAGTTTCTAAAGTAGGGCCATGATGAAGTATTTTTGTTTAGAACAACAAACAAGAAATCCCGAGTTAATGAGCTTACATTTGCCGCTGCAGTGTTTAGATCAGCCAAACAATATTCTGCCAGGATGATAACATATAAAGTTCTAACTACACATATATGAAGGAGCACCACCTCAGATTAATGAAAGCCATGGAATTATGGACTACTGGACTGTGTAATCAGAGGAGATGGTGGTATTTATTGTTGAAACAGTGAAGTGCTTCCCTGGACTAGCATCCTGCTATTTGATGGATCCCATTTCTAGCAGCCTGATTCAATAACAGGCACACATTCTGCCACGTTACCAAGGAAAAATGGTTGAAGCTGTCCATCTGGCTTTCTGCCTGGCTCAGGCAGTAGACATTCAGCTCCTGTGATATTAATTCATTTTTTATCTTGCTAGTTTTGGGAAACGAATTGCTTAAAACATTAGAGAATGAACTTACATTGATCATTAAAAGAATCATCTTTATAAACTAGCCAAAGAATTTAACCATTGCTTTGAGTGAGCCTACAAACTGCATGTGAAAATTGCTTTTATTTTCTTTCTACTTATATAAGTGCTCTTATCATGATGTCAAGTACAGAAACAACTGCATTCCTTATTGTTTCATGTTCATATGCAAAACGATGCTATGCTGTAAAAAAAGAACACGTGCACTTTACTCTATTTTTTTTTATATAAACTTTTAAAATTGTTATTGCTTTCAGGTTTTCCACTTTATTTTTTTTATACTTTTTTTAAGTTCATAGATGGACACAACACCTTTATCTTATTTATTTATTTTATGTGGTGCTGAGGATCAAACCTAGTGCCTCACACATGTGAGGCAAGCGCTTCACCACTGAGCCACAACCACAGCCCTTGATATAATTTTTATTTATGTAATATCTAAACAACAAATAAGAGAAGTCAAAATGATGAAAGTTAGCTTCTAAATGTAATTTATAAAATGAATGAATTAATTTAAAAGTCTGGGGTGGAGATAGACCAAAAAGATTTTTCTATGAATCTCAAAAAAGGGCCACATGGAAAAAAATAAGGATACTCTACCAGAAGTAAAGTCTTGAATCTATTAAATTTAACTTCACTCAAAAACAAGGGACCAAAATGAACAGATCCCTTAATTAAAGTTTGCTCTTGCAAGCCCCCATCGCCCCTGCCTCTCAGCTGAGATGCTGCATCTATCTCCTTCCCCTCCACTTCATTAGAGCCTTAACAGTCCATTATCCATTTCCTAATCCTCCTCTGCTCCTAGGAGTCAGGTTATTAGAGTACTTGAGGGGTCCCTGTCATTGTGATGGAGGTGTGAATCGATCACTAAGATGACAACTGGTGACAAGTGCTGTTTATTAGACTGCTACTTTGCCTCTTAATTACAACTGATTAGCCTGCCTGTTAGAGGTGGAAAACAGAAGAATTAGCTGCTTTTGTTCTGGTTATCTACTGTATTACCTTATTGCTTTGATTTCCTTTGCACTGAGATTTTTTTTTTTTCTTAAATTACAAGTCCTAGACATTTCCAAAGACTACAGTAAGGATGCTTATCTTCCAAAATGAAATTTTGTTCTTTTACAATTTATTTTAAAAAACCTTTTTTTTGTGTGCTCCCAAAGTAGCTATTAATTTATTTACCTTTTTCTATTTCCCAGTCTTAGTTTACAGGGGGTAATGTCAAATGTTTGGAAAAAGAAGCATATTAGCTGTACTTTAGCAGCTTTCTACTAAAAGGGGGAAATTGTAGCTTTCATAGTCTGACATTGTCTCAGGGATATGTTTAGGACTGATACCTTACCGATGAAATAATTAGAATTTATTCTTCTAGTTATTCCTAAGGGTCACATTGGACACACAAGTTATTCATCATACTGGGAGAATTTTAAGTTACTGAAGGTTTTTTTTGTTTACAAAATCCACCCTAATTAAATAATTTTTGTCTCATTGAATTTGCTTTCTAAGGTTTTTCTTGAACTGTAGTTTTGGCTACTCCCATTTCCATCGAGTCCTAAAAGCAGAAGTTGGAAGGGCTGATTGGGATGGTACCTAGTTGAGCCAGGTTCTAGATTAGTACTTAAAAATTACTTATTTGTCACAAACCAGATGTTTTGATTTTCACTCATAGTGAATACTAACAATCCTCATTTTTAAAATTAGGTACTTAAGTATGGTTGGCCCATCATTGGGAACTCAAATATCAGAGTTTGTGTTTCTTTCTTTACTTTAGAATCTAACTACCAGATGAAAGAAAATTCTAGATCCCCATCACCTCTTTGTACTCACTCCTAATGTAAGCTCAAATAAAAGAAATACAAAAGAAGGATCATGGCCTAACAGGATAGGAAAGCTGGCTTCATGTGAAGATCAAGGGGAACACTGGCCTGGCTGCCCTCAGAATACCCTTGGAAGACAGGTGTGGTGGCACACACATCCTTATTAATTTAATTAATATATCCCAGTGGATATAATATCCTCCCCAGTGGCTGGGGAGGCTGAGGCAGGAGGAATATGGGTTCAAAGTCTGTCTCAGCATGTTAGCAAGGCCCTAAGAAAGTTAGCAAGACCCTGTCTCAAAATAAAAAATAAAAGGGCTTAGGATGTGGCTCAGTGGTTAAGTACCCCTGGGTTCAATCCCTGGTACAAAAAAAAAAGAATACCTCTGGAGCCTGGAAGTACTTAGAATTTCTTTTGATTAGAAAATATTTGCACAAACCAAAATGGTGGATGGAAGACAATATATCTGCATAATGTTTTTGATTACTTTAATGATTTTCTAAAACAATTTTATTTATTCAAAATGGGGGCTGACTGTTTTCTCTAGGTTTGCCTCAAACTCCTGGGCTCAAACAGTCTTCCTGCCTCAGGACCCAAGTTGCTGGAGCCACAGGTGGTCACCACCATGCCCAGCTTACAACCAGTTGTATGGAATTCTAAAATGTTAGGGTGGAAGATGTATTGAAATCAGACTAATCCTTCAGAGGAAAGGAATCTAAATATTAAGAAAAAAAATTCCTTTATGTATATATACATGATGTATGCATTTATTTTATATATATATATATATATTCATAGTTTATACCTATTTATATTTATTTTATTTTATATTTATTTTATATCTATCTTCACATTTATTTTATATATAATATATATAATAACATTTTATATAGATGTACATACACATATATAAAGTCACACAGGGAACCAACATAAATCTCCTACTAACACTCAGATTGTGATCTTTAAAATGTTTTCTTTATCATTATTATTATTATTATTACATTCATTTTAATAACATTTAAAAGTCTTTGAAACACAGGAAAATCCAGCAGCTGCTGACCATTTACAATCAATAAGTTGTTAAACTGTAAAATTCATGCACAATTTAGTAGAATTCATAAACGCATTTCTAAAATGGTAACTGTAGTTCCAATTAAAGTAATTTAACTAATAATTATTCAGATAGTATAGAGGCATCATCAAGCTGGATTATGGTATCTACCTCATTTAAATTCTGGCATGAGCACATATTAACTAATATAACAATTTTCTCACCTTAGTACTATAGAAATACTAATAACAATTTACTCATATACCTGGTGTAAAAGTTAGAAAAAATGATGTACATAAAATATTAAATGCATGCCTAAAATGCCTTTAGCTAATATCATACTCAATGGTGAAGAAGTGAAATATTTTAAGATCAGAGCAAGACAGTATGTCCTCTCTCTCCACTCTTCAATGCTGTATTAGAGGTTATACTTGAGGTAATTAGTGAAGAAAAACAAGAAATAGGTATCTATATTGGGAAGGAAGATATGCAACCATCCTTATTTTCACAATGCATGATCTTCTATGTATAAAATACTAAGAAATCCATTAAAAATTGCTAGAACTAATAAGTGTCTTCAGAATCACTGTAGGAAACATCAGTTTCCAAAAGTCAAATTCATATTTTGTGCGCTGGTGGCAGATAATTAAAAAATTAAATTAAGAAAATGATTTTGTTGACAATAGCATCAAATGAATAAAACACTAAGGATTCAATTTGATTAAAGAAGTGTATGATTGTTAGGCTAAACACCACAAAACATTTTTGGGGAGAAACTAAAGAAAATCTAAAACAGAAATGGAAAGACATCCTGTGTTTATGGATTGGAAGACTTCACAATGTTAACATGCAACACTCCTCAAATAACTCTACAGATTCTATGCAGTCCTTACCACCAATAGTTGCCTGTTTTGCAAAATAATTGAAAAAGCTGATTCTAAAATTCACCCAGAAACACAAAGAACTCAGAGTAGCCAAAACAATCTTGGAAAACAAGAGCAAAATTGAAAACTTATACTTCCCAATTTCAAAACTTACTAGGAAGCTTCAGTAATCAAGATAATGTGATACTGGTTTAAAGATAGTAATATATACAGCAGTAAAGTAGAACTGAAAGTCCAGAAACAAATCTTTAGATTTATGTTCAATTGACTTTCAACATGGTATGAAGACCATTCAATGAGAGAAGGATAGTCTTTTTAACAAATAGTGGTGGAACACGTGGATATTTATATGCAAAGAAATGAACTTTTAAGTTTAGCTCACACTACATGAGAGTTCAGTCAAATGAATCATAGATCAGCAATTAAACCAGAAGTCTTCCAGAAGAAAATGTAGAAAATGTTTATTATCTTGGTAGATGCAAAATGTTGTTAGATATAACACCTAAATATAAGCAATAAAAATATTTGTTTGGACATTACTAAAATTCAAACTTTTGTGCTACAACGGTCAAAGTTATTAAAATTAAAACACCAACTACAGCTTAGGAGAGAATATTTGCAAAATATTTATATAGTAAGGGACCCATATCCAGCATATGTGAAGCATTCTTTCAACAAACAAGGAGACAGATGATATAAATTTTAAAATGGAAAATAATATTTGAACATTTATTCAAAGAAGATAACAAAAGGACAATAAGCATATGAAATAATGCTAAACATCATTAAGTTTTTTGAAAAATATCAAGCCAAAGCTACAATGAGATACCATCACTTCACATCCATTAAGATGACTATAACAAAAAAATACAGTAACAAATGTTAGCAAAGATGTAGAGAAAGTAGAACATTCATACATCACTAGTAGAAATGGAAAATGGAAATGATCTTTAGAAAAGATTTGGCAGTTTCTTAAAATGTAAAGATAGAGTTACCATGTGACCCAGCAATTCTATCATTAGCTATGTACCAAAGAGTGATGAAAAACGTGTATTTACACAAAGAATTATGTATGAATGCTTGCAGCAGTACTGTATAGAATGTTCAAAGTGCGAAAACAGTTCAGTTGCTGGCTGGAGAAATGAATATAGTATATCCATGCAAAGGAATCCTACTTGGAAATACAAAGGGTGAAGTACTGAAACCTACTGCCACATTGGATGGGGCTTAAAAGCACCTTGTTAAGTAAAAGAAGCCAAAATACAGAAGGAAAGGAAACTAATGGTGAACTGTTATTATTTTTTTCACCAATCCTATCCAGGAGTGTCATAGTATCTTCTTTTTCCCCATTATATATTGAAAAATGTCAAGCCAAAACTACAATGAGATATCCATTTCATATCCATTAAAATGACTATACCAAAAAATGTAGTAATAAATGTTAGCAAAGATGTAGAGAAAGTAGAACATTCATTCTCATTTTGACTCATGTAGGAAGAAAAAGTGTTTTTGAACTGAAAAATAGGAGGCTAAGACTTCCTAGTCATATCTCATAAAATACCTTGACGAGCACAGTCTTCATGGATCTTGGTTATTATAAGTAAGATGAGGAATCAGATTAATCGGTGATTTGAATACCTGGTGGTACATCAGATTTTCAAGGAGCGCTTTAAAACATCTAGTTAGGTCAAGAGGTGAATAGATACATAGATGGTAGATATAGAAATAAGTGCAGGTGAATATACCTACATATATATTTGGAGATGTTTAGTGACTTATGTTGGGGTTGCATCCTGATAAGCCCATTACAGTGAAAATGTGTAAGTGAAAGCCATATTTAATGCAATTGACCTTCCAAACACCATAGCTTCAAAACATGGCTTTAATGCAATTGACCTTCCAAACACCATAGCTTCAAAACACCGTGGAGCAGGAAGGATTTCTACTTGTCATGACGGGATGATTGGGAGAACCAGCTTCCTGCCACTGCCTAGCATCTGGAGAGGATCATGCCGAGTGTTGCTGGCCGAGGAAGAGATCAAAATTCAAAATTAAAATAGGGTTCTACTGAATTCATGTCATTCTGACACCATTGTAAAGTCACAATGTAAATTGCAACTGTCATAGTTGGTCTGAATAGATATGTACACATATTTGAAAATGATACACATAGATACATAGACACAGACATATAGAAATCTCTAACTATTATTGAGGCACACTAAATAAAAACTCAGTGAGTAGGGCCAGGTTTCTGTGTTTAAATGAGCTCCCTGGCAGCTGCTTACACTCAGCCAAGTCTCAGAAGCCCTGGACTTGATTTCTTAGAGCCCTTAAGTGCTTAGATCCTGTTTTGTTTTATTGGCTTTATCCACCAGCAACTGGTTTTAGATTGAACTCCTAAAGGACTTGGCTTCTCATTGACTTCTTTTCCTTCTACCAACGTGATTCTCCCAGATCCCCACCATCAGTGTGACATATGAACAAATCGCTAGGTAACCACACAATCCAAATCCCAGTCTTTCTTTTGTTTCTGATGCAGAGGCCCTTACCTAAGCTTTTCTCCCTGTTTAAATTACAGAAACAACCCTTTGGGTTGTCCTTCTGCTTGCACAATTAACAGACTGCAGCTGTGCAAAGTGCTGACTGTGGGCTTCTGTCGTAGCATCATACAGAACACACAGGTAACTCCACTTTTGCTTTATTAAACTGCTTGCCAATCAGATTACATGTTTTGCTTCAAGGCCTTTGAAGCCTGCCAAGCTCTTCTGAATCTATTTTCTCTGATGTGCCAGCACCTATCACAGCTCAGGTGGCTGGACAGCCAGTGGTGATTTTTATTCCAAAGACTATATATACACCCAGTCTATATTCTTGATTCTGTATGTCACCAACAGGGTGTGGGAAGCATGCATAATAGTGAAAATTCAAGCATAATCCCAAAGCCTCTTGTTAATCAAGAATTATAATCTACCTGCCCGCCTAACTAGTATAGTTAATTTGCATATTATCCCTTATAATCACTTTATTAACTCCTGTCTACCCTCTGGTGTGGTGGAGGTGCTAATGAGCAGTGAAATGAGTTACACATAGGAAATACCAGGCATTGAGAAACATGGTAATTAGTTCCTAAATAATGGAGATTGGTAAGGGGTTGGTACTTCCATACTCTTTGCTTATTTTCTCTGCTTTCCTTCTCATTGCAGACTGCAAGGATATTCAATTGCACTCAACAAATATCCATTCAGCACCTTACCTTTTGTCAGGACTGTGCTCAGTGCTGACTAGTAACAGAGAAAAAAAAATACATATGGCACATTCTGTACCCTAAGGGGCTAGTTGATCTAATAAGAATAAGACATAAAAATAATTTTTATAATCTAAGATATCAACATTTCTCAGCTCCTTAACTCTAGATTTCTTTGCTAGAGTTTAACAAAGCAAATTATCTAAGTGCATCTTCCCTACAAGTGTTCACAATTTGAATCAATAGAAATTAATGTACTAAGTCATAGAGCCAGTTTACAATGGTTTCATGGCAACTTTTGCTCAAGGTAAAGACTTATCAGCTACATTAATAAAAACTAAAAAACATCAGCCATTGTAATTTTGCCTTCAAAAAATTGGACAAATTTGGGGCTTTAGCAATAATGGTAAGTAGTTTTCTCTAGGATCTTCTAAAATCCATAAAAATCAGAGCTGACAAACCCAAATGTACACACCTCTAAGTTTTGAGCAAGATGTAACACGTATTTCTACTAAATGAATGTGCATACTGTTTTCATTATGAACATCATATGATAGAGACAAAGTGTAAAGGTCATAATTCAACATCAACAGTAATAATATGGAAAAAGATTATGAGTTTTCATGCAAGAATTCATTGCTTGAATATTCACTGTCCATCAACATCCATGAATATTAGTTCCAGGATTCATTTGGATACCAAAATCTGGACATGCCCATTCCCTTAACATAAAATGGCATCATATTTGCATAAAACCTATACCCATTCTCTAATATACTTTAAATAATCTCTGGATTACTTATAATACCTAACACAATAAAAATAATATGTAAATAGTTGTTATACTATATTGTTTAAGGAATAATGACAAGAAAAATACCTGTACGTGTTCAATGAAAATGAAATGTTTCTCCAAATTTTTTTTTCTTTTTTTTTTTTGGTGCTGGGTATTGAACTCAGGGGCACTCGACCACTGGGCCACATCCCCAGCCCTTTTTTTTTTTTTTTTTTTTTTTTTTTGTATTTTATTAGAGACAGGGTCTCACTGAGTTGCTAAGTGCCTTGCCATTGCTGAGGCTGGCTTTGAACTCGCAATCCTCCTGCCTCAGCCTCCCAAGTGCTGGGATTACAGGCATGCGCCACCACGCCCAGTTTCTCCAGATTTTTGATGTATTAGTATTAGTTGTATCCTTGGACACAGAATCCAAAACAGTAAGGACTGTGTTAAAAATCAAAGAGAAGATAGACAATGTCTCTGTTCTAACAGTAACATGATATTCACAAAATAACAAATAAAAGGTAAAAAAGATGCTTTTAACATAACCGTCACCGTAAGGTATTTTTATGCTGTAGCATGATTGAACTTTATTCATTAATTAAACCACATGGCATTTTAAATCATTCCCATCAAATGAACAACCCCAAATGCTAATACTAAAAAGTATGCCATACGCCAGAACAATTGAGAACTTGTAGAAGAAAATACATTTAATTCAACAATCATATCTGAAATACCTGCTCTACATGATTGAATTGCCCTGATGAACAGGGTAGACAAGGCCTCCCAACTCACAAACGCTTCAAGTTCAATGGGCAGAACAAACCAACTATATCGCAATAGAGCATCTCCATTCTCAGAGACGTCAGAGTTGGATGACCATGAACTTCTCCTGGGCTCTGGGCCATACATTCATCATATATGCTTCTTAGAAAATCCTTTGTCTGCACCTATCCAAAGCTGCTTTGGTGTGAGGCATTCTCCTGGCAGATGCTGTGCAAAATAAGCCTGTGGTTTCTATTGCTAGTCCTCTACCTGAGACCCACACTGTGCCAATGGGAAAATAAAAACAGGAACTGAAGAAGAGCTGTTGCTTACATGCCAGATGCATATTATATATACTCCCACATAGTTCCCCAAAAAGAAAATTGCCCCTTTGCTGAATAACTTGAAATTTCCAGAGAAAGCTGATATCAGAATATTTTTTGATATTTAAAATTTTTCACTAAACTCAGTTTGAACACTTTCCTTAGTGTCTTTCCTGAATTTCATGAAGATGGAGATATAATCATTATCCTACAAATAATTCCTTCACATTATATACCTGAAGAGTTAAGCTTACCTTTTTTCCAAACGTAATAATTCCTATATAAAGAATTTTACCATATGCCCATGTTCAGAGTACTTTTTATTTCATTATATATGTTTATTTCATTCCAGGCATGGTGGTTCACATCTGTAATCCCAGTGACTTAAGAGGCTGAGGCAGGAGGATTGCAAGTTCAAGGCCAGCCTCAGCATATCAGCGAGGCCTTAAGCAAGTCAGCAATACCCTGTCTCTAAATAAAATATAGAAAGGGCTAGGGATGTAGCTTAGTGGTTAAGTGCCCCTGGATTCAATCCTCAGTACTAAAATATCTATATACCTATATTAAATATTTAAATGTATATATGATACATATCATGTATACATAAATATATATGCCTATATGTATGTATCTATATATTTATATGTCTATATGATATATATTATATACACATATGTATAAATGAACATATATACATATATATGAATGTACACATTTATATATACATACAAATATATATACACACATACACACACACACAAATATGTATATGTCAAGGAAAAGTTTCTTGGTAGGTAGAGGCATTAGAAACAAGCAAACAAATAAACAAACATTCTTTGTAAGAATCCATCATCCCAGAAAGAATATCACTGTTTCCAGGGACCTGTGTTTCAATGGCACTTGTCCCTTGAATTCTAAAATTAAGCCATTTTCCTTGCTTTCTGTGATCACCTACTACATCTTCTCAAGCCAGGCCGGGGAGACTGAGCTAGCTGCACGTTCTGCTCTGGGACTGAATGATTTAGCGTGCAGGCCGATTATCTCATAGGTCTCTACGCAGCCAAAGGGACAGTCTGCTTTCGGATCTCTAAAACACTTCTACTGTTAGCCTGAATTCATTTTTTAAAAAATAGAATTTATTTGGCTATTTGGGCATAGTGTGCAGATATTTATTTACTTGGTTGGTCTGTTGTCTTGTTTCTTTGTGTGTTAGCTCACAAGTGCTTATTTTCTGGTCCCTAGGAGTCAAAAGTGGAGAGCTCTGCCTCACTGTGGATTTGAGGACTAGAATCTTACATGCAGTGAGGTCCAGGCAGACATTAAAGTGTGAAAAGCAAAACTTGCCTTTAGATGCAAGCGGCCTTATGGAGAGGAACAAGGAGCGTAGCTCTATGCAAAGGAAAAAGGGGTAAGAAAATAAATAAGAACAGAGGACAGATGGCCCTTCTCTTGGTACTTTTAGAATATTCTCTGACTCCACTCTGCAGTGGTGAAAGCTTCTCCAGCTGTTGAACACATCCTGCTTCCTGATAGATGTCTTTTTCAGCACCATGCAAATTGAATATTGGGTATTCCCTGAAATCAGTATTTCTCTTTTAAAGGACAGCAGTTTTGATGCGTAAAGCTTAGAAAGTTCTGGTGAGATTGATGGTTCAGCTCAGAATTCTGACATTTGGATTAAAGCAGTACAGAAATGAATCTTGTATTTGACATTTAAAAGGGAGGCTTTTCCACCGACTTCAGTTTCCTAAATCACACGAAAAGGAACTGCCATGACAAAACGGCTTGAGAAATCACTTCCCATTTGTTTCTATATTTTCCCACATTATGGCCAATGAATTGAGACTCCGAGTCATTACATCCTTGGTGTCACAGCAACGCACAAACTAGTGAAGCAATTCACGGGTACTAACGATCGTTCCCTTTATATAGATATAATAGCAAAATTTGATTTGCCAACCTCGTTCATTGGGATCTTTAAGAAAGCATAACATTTGAAATGATTTCTTCATTCTCTCTGAATGTGTGTGCTCCTTGGGTACTTTTTGAGAGACAGAGAATGTAGTGGATGGGTAGGAACTGTCATTACTTGAATTTTAAAAAAATAATTTCAGTAGGCTAGTGGAAAATTTCAACGGAAATAAAACCTTTAGAGTATCAATATGATGTCAAGCAACATCATATCATCTTGACAGTTATATTTATAAACTTCCACAAACTCAAGATCAATTAATACCGAAGTCCAATATGTTTACTAAAGCTAGTGAGAAGATTCTTTCTTGAATTTTTTTTTTTTTTTTTTTTTTTTGGTATTAGGGGTTGAATTCAAGGGCACTCAACCATTGAGCCACATCCTCAGCCTTGTTTTATATTTTATTTAGAGACAGGGTCTCACTGAGTTCCTTAGCACCTTGCTGCTGTTGAGGCTGGCTTTGAACTCATGATCCTCCTGCCTCAGCCTCCCAAGCCACTGTTCCTGGCTTGCAGGAGCCCTGTTTGGGGAGATGGCTTGAATTGCGGTTGACCATGAGCCATGGAGATTTGGGCATTGTCGCCTTCCGTAGTCTCACGGGACTTGGCCCGGGATCTCGAGTGACTTGGCCGAGATTGCTGATCGGGTCAGCGCCATTTTGGTGGTGTGTGCGGCGTGAGTTAGTCGTTGTTAGAGCCAGAGAGAAAAGTTATCAGAATAAAAAGCTGTTTGTCTCCAGTTTGCCTCTGAACTTCTTCCCGCGGCTTCGTTGCTCCAAGCGGCCATCGCTTCAGGCAGCAACACTGGCTCTCTCTTCAAATTTTACAATGGGAAATGTTGAAATCACTGTTAATAAACAAGGATAGATGCTTGAAGCACAAAATACACTTTTGAAATGTCGTGAATTTGAATTTTACAGATCAGAGAGAATATCTTTAAATCTCAATCATTGATCTCTGACTAGGTTATGAAAGAAAATTCTTGTACTTACACACACTTTACTTCAGATCTCTTTGAAATCATAACTACAATTAGGTCATTATTAAAATTGTCAATAATAATGATATGCTATACCAAGGACTGTGGAAAACATAAATGCTACAGAATGTGTGTATTTATACATATACACATTTACACATACACCACTTAAAGAAGATAAAATACTCACGTTTTTCAAATCTAAAACTATTGATTTAAGAAACACTTGATTTTGCAACTGTCTCTGGAAAGATTGATTACATGTTTAACATAACTTCAAGGCAAGAAGATTAAAATAAGTTTGTAAAATATGTTCCTCTGGTGGTTTTCTTTGGGGTTCACCTATGTTTTATGAATTGATGCCTCTTGACCATCTCCTTCAATATATGCAATAGCTCCCCATCCCAGATGGGTCCCCTGTATCCTCTGATACATCTAAACTACTAAGTCAATCCTAGAATGGGGGGTGGGGCGTAGCCTATTGTCCTAAAACTCTCCTCTTTTTCAAAACTAAAATTCCCATTTTGTCCCTCTAAATAAACTACTTTCACCTCCCTAAGATATGCAGCCGTCTTCTGTGTAAAAGATCATGCCTTTTTTTGTATTCTCTATGAAATGATCAGTATGTATCAATCACTATGTTAGGTGCTGGGAACCCTCTCAAGAGACACAGGTGCAGTGTACTGTAGGGGCATATAGCCAGAGTTGCCAAATCCACCTGGAGACTTGTAGAGGGGTCCCTGGAAGAGATCATACATGGGCAGACTCAATGAATAGGAACTGGGGTATTTGGGGATGGTGGTTAGGATAGGGGAGTTCCATGTTAAAGGAAGAGAGGAACAAAATTTCAGAACTGTAGCACCTTATGGCATATCCTGAAAATTCAAAGTGGATCTTATCCCTTCCAGGGGGAGAAGATTGAAAGGGAGGGACAGATATTAATTCTGAAAACATAGAAATGTCTCAGCTCATACAGGTCTTCTGTGCCAGGATAAGGTATTAGAGATTCCAAGAAAAGAAAAGGAGAGGAAAGGGAGGGGAGGGGAGGGAATAAAAGGAAAAGAGTAGCCATTCTGAGCAGCAAAATTAGAAAGCAAAACAATTTTACAGCAAACATCCCAGCAGTGTGGAGAATGGATTGGAAGTAGATGAGGACTGAATTCAAGAAGCACAATTAGGAGGCTGTGGTATAACCCAGGGGCCACAGCAATGATGAAGAAGGAAGGTAGCTGAGACATATCAGGAAGGTTGAATCCACATAAATTAATCATGGGTTTAATTTGGACCTTAATGGAAAAGTAGTCAAGAATCACAGCACCCAGTGATCTCTGGACATCTTAACGGACATGTATGCCATTCAATGAGATGGCTGAAGAAGATGTGTTGTTGCTGGGGCATGAGGTGGGTAGGGGTAGAGATGAGTTTAGCTCCTCGGTGTTGAATTCGGGACTTGAAGGACTTCACCTGGAGATATTCCAGAAGCTGATTCATGAGCTTGGGATGCAGAAGAAAGATGAAGAGACTTAGCATCGGGTGGCACCATTTTAAGTTAAAGAAAAAAAAAAAAAAAAGATTTCCTGGGGGGAAATGTGCAGCTAAAAGATAAGAAAGCTGAGTTTAGAACTCTGAAATGTATACTTGTAAGATGATAATGGAATCAAGTATGAATAGCTAGAAAACAACTAGAAGAAAACTCAATGAACAAAAGCAAGAGACACCAGTATATTCCAGTATACTTCGTCTCTATCAAGTCCCAGATCTTGGTGGTACATATTAAAGATGTGTCAATTAAGTTGGATATGTATTATGAAGATAGAATTAAAGTAAATTAAATAAATGCATGAATAAATGTTTGCAGAAAGCAAACAAAATTCACTTTATGTGAGAAGCAAAGCACTTTCCCAAATCACCGATTTCCTGTCACACAGGTACCCTGCATTCTACTGAACTTTTGCTCTGTAGTCTGCAAAACTACTTGGCTTGTATTTCATTACAGGGATGCTCGTATGCAAACTTCTCTTTCATTTATCCACAATAAAAGAGTTGCAGTTATTTAACAATGCTCCTCCCACCTCTGGAAAAAAATATCTTTTGGGATTTGTGGAAATTTTGCAAAAGAAAGTAACAAAGGAGGACTAGGATCTTTTTTAATACCCACATTCTACTGATCTCATATTATCTTTTTCCCCCTTGCTCTTTGCCCTTGTCCTTTAATTATTCAAGAGGCACAATGTTCCACAGAAAATCGAGATCCCCAAATGCTATGATTAAATATTTTCCCTTAAGCCTTCATTACGCTCTTCAGCAGAGGAGAGGAAAAGTATCAACCATTAGCCTGTGGTTCTCTCGAGAATTTGCATGCAAATTTCACTTCTTTTATTTTTACCTTCAACTCAGTGGCACAGGTAATTGCATTGGTCAGTGAAACCATAAAATATATATAGACCTCCTCTTATGAAAATAGGTCACAAATTAATACCACTGTCAATAAACTTGAATAAAATCAAAGTAAGAAAAATGCAATAAGGAATCAGTTCTTACTCTTTCTAAACCGGAATGAAGTGGCATGAAGTTATCAAGTGATGAGAAACTGTGACACATTGAAATATATTATAGAGATAGCAACTTTGTTTGCTTTAGGAATTACATGGGTCTAAAGTAAGTTGATATTTAAGGGATATTTTAAATATCAAAAGCGGGGATTCTTGGTTTGTTTTTTTTTTTTTTTTTTTTTTTTAGTGAAAAAAAGATATAACTATTAGTACCTTAACATTTTTTTCCCCTGTAGCCTAAACATACTTATTTATTGACTCAAGGAAGTAACAAGAGACTTGTTCACATATGAAATTTCCCTGGGATCATTAACTTTCATCCTGATAGTTGTCAAAAATGGATCCTTATCTAGTGACTTGAGAGGCTGAGGAAGGAGGATTGTAAATTCAAAGCCAGCTTCAGCAACCCAGCAAGGCTTTAAGCAATTTAGTGAAACACTGTCTCAAAAAATAAGAAAGGCTGGGGAAGTGGCTCAGTGGTAGAGTGCCTCTGGGCTCAATCCCTAATACCAAAAAAAAAAAAAAAAGTCCTTATTTAAATGATTACAGACACCTAGAATCCAGCATTTCCATTAATGGAAGACCTCTAAATATTACAGGACCCAGAGAACACATTGTTAATGATAGGTTGGTTCAATAGAATAAAAAGTAAATTCATATTTCAATATATATGCTCCCCGGTTCAAATACTTCCTGTACAACTTTCTGTATATTATCTCCCCTGATAAACTGCCAAATTTAGGGAAAATGACAACTACCAATATTTTCACTCTGAGAAGAAGAAAGAACACCTTATTAGGTGTTCGGAAATATAGTTTAGGACGCTATAAGACATTTACACAGAGGCCACTAGGTAAGAAAAGAGAGACAGGGATTTTCTCTCTAAACTTATCTGTAAAAAAGGACAGGAAAATCTGGGTTGCCCTTTGGAGACAGTGTTGTTACCGGATGTTCCAGTGTGTTCACAGTAAAAGCAGAACAATAGGAAACAGAGAAAAAAATAAAGCAGCCATAAACTCCCTCTTAAAAGATTCGCTCTTGTTTTATCTTGATCATGATTCTCAAACTGTGGGATGAGACTTTGAGCAGATACATAGAGGACATTCTGACTGCATTACAGGGAATATAAGCATAGGATCTGGATTAGTGTATTATAATATCTGTTTCTAAAGCCTTAATCAAACCCATGAATTTGTTGTAGAATTCCTTGGACAGGTGTCTCACCCTGACTTTCCTCTTATCACTGTCTCATCATGTGGGCCCCATGAGCAACCTTGTTTAAACTGTTTCCTTTCAGCCACTAAATTAATCAGATAATCATTTGAACACCAAACATTCAATTCACACATCAAAATTCAGAAAATGAATGATCAATTTATAAAGTAAATAATTCTATTGCATTTTCAATGTTTAAATTTCAGATAAGAACCTGTTTCTATTTGAAATAGAGAATATAGATGTTTATGCATGCCTTGTCAATTCTTACTTGCTTAGAATATCATGAAAATCTTCACAGTCATTTTTTAAATGTTATTTAATGCATAAGAATAATATAGAGCCGGGCACGGTGGCACACGCCTGTAATCCCAGCACTTTGGGAGGCTAAGGCAGGAGGATCGTGAGTTCAAAGCTAGCCTCAGCAATGGAAAGGCACTTAGCAACTCAGTGAGACCCTGTCTCTAGTAAAATACAAAAAAAAAAAAAAAAAAAAAAAGGGGCTGGGGATGTGGCCCAGTGGTTGAGTGCCCCTGAGTTCAATCCCTGGTACCAAAATAAAAAAATTATAATAATATAGTTTTAGAAGACTATCTACCAGTTAGACATGGTTGTTTTTGTTTGTTCATATGATTTTCTTCCCATTCTCATTTTCTTCATAACTATTAATATGCATACTGATTTTTAACATAAAAGTTTATCCTGACCTTGCTACTACTTAATGGGCATCTACTCATTATTGCAGGTGGGGTCTCTGAATGCAGATGCTGAGAGTTTGGAGTGCAATATAATTATTAGGAATTAACATATATAAAGTGAACACAAGAAAAAAACTTGTATATTTAGCTTAACACAGACCAGTACCAAACTGCCTACTAACCTATTCTAAGTAACATTGGTATAGTGTCTATAGAAGCAGGAATGAAAACTTGATATTATAAGTCAATCTTAGTGCCACATTTTCTATCTTCAGATGTCTGGGTGGCACACTGAATAAGTATTTAAAGTGATTTTTATTGCCATTGTTTTGACAGGGTATGTATTTTGCTGACTGATTTATGAAACTCTAATGATCATCAATTGCTTGTTTTAAATTTGTACTATCCACCATCTTAAAGAAAAATCAGAAAGACAGTATTGCAAATTTTTATCAAAATGAATGCTTTCTTTTTCCAATGCTATGTTTGATTCCAGGGATTTTGGTCATGAGGACAGCTGACCCCTCAACAGAAGGACCATGGAGTAAGATGAGCCAGGTGGGACTGGAAGACTGGTGAATCACTAAGAAGAATCTCTAGGGAGGAATATTCCTTCAATATAGTGTGTCCAAAGTGACATGAAAGGGACTGTTGAACAGCAGAGAGAGGTTGATGATGACTACAGATAGGAATAGCACCTCCTGCAGTTGAGCAGAGCATAACCTGTGCAATTCTGGACAGCAGCCCTCAACTCTTTGAGCCAGTATAAGCACTGAAGGACTCCCTGTCAGATGTTTGAGTCTCCCTGTAAACACGGGTAAGCTTGAATATGTCAAGCAGCAAGGTAGATAGCTTTCCTCCAGCTGATTAATAGGATCATCCCTATTGGTTGAGAAAGTGAGATCCACCTCTCGGGAGCTTAAAAAAGAAAGTTTCGCAGGGTTCCAGCCAAATTGGCTGGAATTCATAGAACTTGTGTGTTTAAAGAACAAGTAGCCCAATAGTAAGAACCAGGAATACCCTTCTCTCAGTAGCCTTCAGATTAGGCAGAGATCATTTACCACACATACTCCAGATATTAATGGGAATTAGAGCAAGGATGATATTCAAAATATATTTAACAAACAGCTTGTCATTGTTATCAGCCAATCAGAATAAATACTGAGTACAGGTAGAAAAACAAGTCAGAGAGGAATTTGCTGAGAAATTCCAGTTTCAGGATCATGGTGAAGCATTGGGATGCTGGTTCATATTGGACCCATGCTTTTGTATTTCTTCTGGATGCTGATTCCAGGTCCCATTCATAGAGATGCTGATGAGTTGGTCTTGGGAGTTGGCCTACGCATGGGAATTTTAACAGCTCCCCAGATAATTCTAGTCAGCCAAGTTGAGAACTACTGACCAAGTGCTCAGAAAATAAGAAGACCAAGGATCAAAGAGTGCGCCCCTTATCCACACACTCATTTGTATGTGAAACCATGTTTTAATCAGTAACTTGAAAATAGTACACTTGAGTTGCAGTTGTTTCAAAATTTCCATCAAGATGCATTATTGCTGTGATTTTGTAGTCTCCTATTATCACTGTGGTTCTGAATTCCCATTTATCACTATGGCTTCCTATCCTATTCCTATGAAAATCCCCCCATCACCTCCATCTTCCAAGTTATGGCTATGTCAAATTTTGGTCACCCGTTTTTATTATGTACTAGAGGTTATATGCATTGCTATGTGGTTGACCCTTTATTTCACAAAATAGAGAGAACAGGCTTAATTGCTGCAAAGTATTGCCACTATTTATGAAGTCATTTTTCTTTCTTCCTTAAAGATTTCTTGTCAGTGAAAAACCTTTTAACCCTGTTCTCCTTTCCAGAAAGAAATTATGCATGGAAATTCCTCTTTGACAAGCTTTCACAGAAACCCCAAACCAGTATCTGAAAGGGGTTCTATACAGGAACAGGTTGTGTTTCAGGTTTTGTCTTGGCTAGATACAGAAATTAAAGGTGTGGACCAATTTTTGAATTAACATGAAAATTCTTTTTTATGTGCATAGAAAAAAAACATGCTTTTGAAACATCTTGCCAAAGGCTTTTTTCGTCTTCTAATTGTTATATAAAAACATGGTCATCCCAACGGGATGGGGAAAAAAAAAAAAACTGTGTTCCACCTTAATCAGATTCACAATCATGTCCTAATATAATTCATTCTAATCCACTTCAAAGGAAGACAACCATTTATGATTCTCAGAGATGTGTGGGAATAAATGCGGCTACACCAAAATCCCCTGGGTGTTCTATATACTATATTTACCAGTTCATAAAAAAGCTAATTACATTTCTGAAAAGAAGTCTTTATGGATGTGATGTATATTCTAATGTGAAACCCTACCCTGTCACCCCACCATCAAATGGTTCTATTTGTTGTATACAGACTGCATTTTGGATGATAGCAACTTATTTTAGAATAAAGAGTGTACACTGTAAAAGGAAATGTTATGCTTGTGTTGGGGGCTGTAGTATGGGAATTCTCTGTATTTTTGCTCAATTTTGCTGTAAACCTAAAAAATGCTCTTAAAAAACAGTATCCTAAATGCATGATTGAAGACATGAATAGTATAAATATACTTTGTATAGAAACAGTGCTGTGTAAAAATGCTCTATACGTGTACTATGAGTTGTAATGCATGCTATTGTTATATATACAACTTCAAATTTAAAAAAAAACTGTTAAAAAAGTGTACCCTAACTGTATTTGCTTGATCACATACATGAATGTTTGAGAGACAGTCCTATTGTTAGTTGTTTCAATGAAAAAAAAATGGATAACATTTAATGAAGTAATAAGTTACCCTCCAATAAAAACAGAAGATAATTGGTCCAAGATCTTTCCCTCAATACCTTAAAGCAGATATCCATTAAGAGGCAAGTTAAAATAAGAATAATATTTTTTAAAAAAAGGCCCACCATAGTTTTTGTCTCAGAGAAACATGAAGCTATTACAGAGAATGCTTCCAAGGGTAATGAATCTACAAGTTTATTTTGCAATGAAATCCTTTTTCGTGGATTTTATTTTTCATTACAAGCATGTTTTCACAAAAGCAATGTTTTCTATAAACAGAGCTGGTAATAGATGACACACTACAGAAGCAAACCAGAAATGTAAATAATCAAATGATTTCTATTTACTTTTCTGCAACAATAGTGAAATCATAGTGACCTCACATCTCATCATTTATTTATTTTTTTTCAGGTGATGTATTTCTTCTCCTTTGGCTGAGTACATTATGATAGTCCTGTATTACTAAATTAACTCCCCTTTGATCTCCTCAGCCAAAGAGGCTAGATCTTTGCACTTAGTTCATGATGTGACCTCTTAGGCCGAACAGCACTCCTTATGTTGGTTCATTGTTAATTGGAAGCTGTTGTTCACTTTCTCTGGGGTAGTGAGTGATCTTGGAGGACACCTGGATATCAGATCTTCCTTCCACTGTATGACTTAGCATGAATCAGGTGATTGACAAACATAATCGTGATTGAACTAAAACAAAGTAATATCTCACTTTAAATTCAAAGGCTTTGTAATGTTTGGCCACAACTGTGGGCCACATTACAGCTTCAGTCTCAGTCCCCTTACTCCAAATACTTGGTAAATGAACGTCCTCTGCCTTGCTTCCCCACTCCCTACTTATGCCACCAAAGAAACACCTTAATTCTTCCTCTGGTATTATTCTCTCCATCTTCCTCCTTCCTCTTGAGGCCCCATGACTTCTTGGGAGATAATTATGCCTGTAACTCAGGGACCTAAAGTAATCACCAAGCTTGGCATGAAAGGATGCAGAAATGCAAACTGAAGTGCCAAGCAACCAAGATTCAGTACAGATATTCTGAGAAGGGAGTGCATTAGAGCAATTACTCCGTTGGCCTGATTTCTGCCAGCCTACAGGATACAACAAAGAGGCCAAAGCATAAACACCACCTCCTATTACTCAGAATGACTCATTTGACATTTGGTGTTCAGGGCCCAGTGGAAGTCTTTGCACAAAGATCTGTTCTGTGGTAACAAAGCTTCCAGAAAAGAAAAAACAAAGCTCATAGACTTTTTGGCTCTTATTCAGTATATAATCAACTTCTCCCTGGGTCTCTCTTTAAAGTCTGAGGTTACTATGAGAAGCTCTGTTTACAGAAGCTTAATCATAAAACATCATGCAAAATTGTGAAGTGCTGTTGGAATGAACAGCTAGCTTCGTTGATTAGAGTCTGCAGGGACTGACACTGAGGGTGACAGTGTGACTGCTGGGTGGGGTGCTGCCATTCACACTGTCACAGTCTATAACCCCAGTCCCCACCAGCCACCTATCAACGCTTGGTTTGTATCACAGGGGCCAAATGAAATAGCACAGAATCATCAACATATCCGGAGAAATTGTTCTAAGCACTGTCATAAGAGTGGAGCTGTCACCTCAGAAATGTTGTATGCATCACCAATGAGACGTGGCAGGCGGGAAAAGAGGCAAGTGACCAATTTCTTCTTTGGGAAGAAACTTTCAGTTTTCAATGGATTGCCCCCATTTGCCTTAAATAGTCCTAACTTATTCATTTTTTTCTGGGGCAATTATTAATTTTACCCTAAAATTGAATCAATTTGAACAATCACTGTATATAATAGTCCCCCTGTCCATGATCCCTAGGAGATGTCCCAAACCAATGATAGCACTGAAGCCCATGCAAACTCCTTTTCCTTACACCTAACTACCTCTGAAGTAAGGGATTAAAATAACTACTAATAAAATGAAAAATTATAACAATACACCATAATAAAATTTATGTGAATGTGGTCCCTCCCTTTCTCTCAAAACATCTTGTGGTACTATACGCACCCTTCTTACTGCCAGCAATGGGTATCTGAAACTGAATAAGGGGTTTGGACTACTGTGCTTTTGTCCATTTGACATAAATCAAAATGATCAGAAAGCACATTTATTTGGAGTGTCCTCAATTTCTCCAGTAACCACATGTGCTACATAAAGCATGTGCAGTAACCATTTCATTTAGACACAGGACTCAACATTTCTATGGAACAATGTCAACACACAGCAATGAAGGTGCTTCCTGATGGAAAAGATTGTTACTATAACTCTTTTAAGCTTGATTGTTAGTACTATTTAGCTAATTTTGTAATACTATATATAAAGTTCCTGGGAAAGAATTCTTATATGTGAAATTTATGAAATTAAAAAAAATATATTCCTACAGAATTAAGATAAAAATCCTGAAGTGTCAACGACTCAGACCATTTCTCTTATTCTGACTCTGAATTTTCATATGGTTGAATGGACATAACCAAAACTATCAGAAGCATTGCCCCACGTCCGGGTTGGCAGGGTAAGGCACTGAATAATGAAATCCACTGAGTGCAAACACATCAATTATCTATTTAATTTAGGACACTCATGGCCTGCAATAATTGTTCTGAATACTGGCAGCCTTAACTCAAGAACAAAGTTGTGGTATTAGTTAAAGTTGTGAGTTAAAAGACAGTTGTTTCTGATTTTCATTTCAATATTTTTGGGGGGCCAGAAATATGCACGCAGTTTGCTGGGGATGATTTCCCCAGACAAGAAATTTAAAGCCAAGCTTATTCAGAGTCACCAAATGTGACCACAATGTGCCATCTTCTCACTTATGACATATGGTGCCAGCAAAGTCGCTTGTGCAACAATTTGCATTGAAGAACTGAATCTCAAGTCAAGTTAGGGACACACTTTTAGGAAGTTTTGGGGGATAGAAACTGAAGCCCTAAGTAATTATTGTAATTAACACTGCTGCTCAAAACAGCAGCGAATTCACCATCTGAACAACCCTGTGAACATTTTTCTCCTTTCTAACCGTTCCGTTTGGAACCCACAAGCCTAGATGACAACTGTCTTGGAACTGGCTTCATTGGTTTAATCATTCCCTAAACAACAAAATGTGTTTGTGCTTTGTCTTCTCTGTGTTAAGGTTATTTATTATTGAATGATATTGGAATGTTATGCTAATAAACTGTACAATTAACTGCATGTGCTTTTTTTTTTTTTTTTTTTTTTTTTTAATTTTGAAGTCATGTTGGTAACCCATTAGCACTTTTCCCTTTCACTTAAGGCCTATAATCACCACAGGACCATTGAAGTGGCTTGGTTTGATTGGCTGGATTTTGTGCTTTAGATAAATCCTAGTCCACAAAGAAAGTGACTGAGATGCAAACTTTTATTTCAATTAATTTGCTTTTGAAACTTGCAGGAAGCTGTCACAATGATTCAAAACTGTTTTCTCTAAAACAGTATGCATAAACTTTGATACAACTGGGTCAATTAGGGGCATTCTAAAATAAGTTCAGGAAGAGAAAAGAAGACCTGCTGAGTGGTCCAAGGGTGGCCATAAAATGCTGTGTGGATATTATTAATAGTGTAGGGATTGCCACACGAGTCATATGAAATGAACCCGAGAGTTTCCTGAGTACTAACTGGATTTGCTACATGCGGATATAGGCAAAACCAGCCTCACTTCTACTTTCAAGAAAGAGGAAAGATCCAGCACTTCTAATTCACATTTGACTGATGAAGTAAATAGGGCCCTCAACTAGGCAGGCAAAAGTTACTTAAATCCAGAAATATACTGACTGAAGAAGCCAAATACAACCACTGCCTTCCTCCTATCTCCTGACCATAAAAGTGAAAGCTAAACTGAAGTGAATATTTTTTCACATGTTATACCTTGATTACAGATCTAAATAGATACATCCACTTTGAGCATTCATCCCTGAAACTTAGGTTTTAAAATTCAGATGCTCTTTGACTGATAATGGAGTTACGTTCCATCGTACATTGAAAATATCTTGTTGAAAACGAATTTACTACATCTAACCTATTGAACAGCACATCTTTGCAACAGAGGGCCAGTTGTTCGCCTCACAATCACATGACTAGGTAGGAGCTGCAAATGCTGCCACTGTTCAAGCATCTCAGGAGAAGATCCGAATACAAACTCCAAGCACAGTTTCTACTCAACGCATATTCCCGTCACATTATTGTGACGTCGGAAAAAAACCTTAAGTCTAACTATTATGAGTCAGAAAGTGTCTGCATTATTTCTTTTATCTTGTAATTAAAGATCGTCTTATTCTACAATTTACACTGAATAGGCCCAGAATACTTTTATCAATACAGGATAACCATTCATATTTTAGATGATTCATCCATAATTTATGTGATTTATTTATTCATCAAATATTTTTTAGCTTCTAGTATATTCTGTCCTTGCAACTGATGAGCAGGAAAGACAGACACACTGCATGTTGACCTTTGAATCAGGCAGAAAGACAGCTAAGCAAATTATAAAAATAACTTTGATAAGGCTTTTTTTTTTTTTTTGTACCAGGAATGAATCCAGGGGTGGTTAACCACCAAGCACACATCCAGCCCTTATTGTTCTTTTGTTTTAAGACAAGGTCTTGCTAAGTTGCTTAGGGCCTCAGTAAGTTGCTGAAGCTAGACTTGAACATGTGATTCTCCTGCCTCAGCCTTCTGAGCAGCTGGGATTACAGGTGTGCCCAGCCTTAATAAGGATTTTGGTCATGAAAGTCCAGGTCATTTTTAGAGAACAAGGAAGCATCTCCTCTAGACTGCAGAGAGAGATATGGGAGGAGTTGGTTAGACAGAGACTTGTTAGAGGTGTTAAGCGGAACAGAAAGGTTTACAGGCAGCTCTGCAACTAATTGTTCTTCCTAGATATGAGGCTCCCTCATCCCAGCATTTCCTGCCTTCCAGTGACAACTTAAAAAGCCTTAAGAATCTTAGAATCTGGGATTCCCCAGGCTAGACTCTGCCTCAGTATTGGTACACTGACCTACAGTGCTGATATTTTTCTTTATAACTGCATAAATCATCAACTTTAATAAGTTGGGATACTTCACATAGAAATCCACAATTTAGCTGGGCGCGCGGTGGCACACGCCTGTAATCCCAGCACTTGGGAGGCTGAGGCAGGAGGATCGCGAGTTCAAAGCCAGCCTCAGCAATGGCGAGGCACTTAGCAACTCAGTGAGACCCTGTCTCTAATAAAATACAAAAAAAGGGCTGGGGATGTGACCCAGTGGTCAAGTGCCCCTGAGTTCAATCCCTGGTACCAAAAGAAAAGAAATCCACAATTTGGGCTTCTCTTGAAAAACTGAAGGTTCTGGTACCTGACTTTCTGAGTGGCAGTAAATCCCTCCGACCCCACTGGAGCTCACCAGGACACCACAGTCCCTGTCCTTTACCAATCTTTGGCCTGAGCCTGTACACTAATTAACATTTCATGGTTCATGTGATTGACGTTGCTCAGGTACACCACTTCCCAGGCATCTGTAGAAATTTTAATTTGTGACCTATGCTTAATGCTACTCCAGATTGTTAAGTATAAGAAACACCTGAAATAGCACCATCTTTGGGGTGTTAAGCTGATTGTTCTTCACTGCAGGGTGTATGTGTATGGTTATAGGCCCCAGATATTTGATTCACAGTATTCAAATGTAGTAATCATCACTCTGAGTTTTTTTTTTTTTTTTAATAGTTCTGGTTTACTTGTTCATACCTTGCCCACATACTTACACGAAGCTTTGTGATTGTTCTCAACTGAACTGCACATAATATGCTTAAAGGAGAAACATATTCACACAAACAAAGTGTCATTTTTAAAGTAAAGAGATATGCATGAACTATAAAGAAAATAAGATTTGTAAAAAAAAAAAAAAATGTACACATACTCAAGCTTCATACTTTCGTCCTTCAAGCCTGTCTAGGCAAGCAAGTTCATTGAGATTTTTAGGGCAGAGAGCATCAATTTTCACACTTGGATGTTGAACTAAGCACTATGAAGGACATCACCAAATAAACATTTTGATAAAAGCATCTGGAAACACCTCGGGGTACTTGCATATGCAACTGAGAAAAGAATGATACAGCAGGCTGAACGAACTCGTTCACCATGAGACACACTCTTTACTGTCTTTGGGGGCACCCTTAAACTGTGTATCAAATATTTGAAATTAAAGTGAGGATCATGTTGTGAGAGAAGACAAACATCACAAGTTTGCATTTTTTTTTTTTCTTGGTTGTTTATTGAATAAAAGGGGAATTAGCAAGTGCTCTTCAAAGGAGACTCTTGGCGGTGGCTGGGAACTCGGAATCCCTGAGCAATGCAGCCATGCTTAAGTTGTCACTGAGCACATGTCACTTGATCCTGGTTTGGAGCTTGGGGAGCCACTGGGAAACACGGACGGGCAGCAGGAAGGACTGTGTTGCAATTGGGTGGCAGGATGGATTTTTCTTTCCAGGAGAGTATGGTTCAGGGGAGGGTGTTCTGTTGGCAGCTCACTTGGTGTGGGAGGGAAGAGAAGTGAAAAGGGACAGTGGGATATCAGCTGTCCTTGGAGTGGATATGGTTGATTGGCACCCAGCAAACCTCTTTACCTCCTTCCTATGCTCTACCTGTACTGCAGAGCTAGGGAGTCAAAAATCTGCATTCCCAGACTCTCTTACAACTAGGTCTAGATAGAAATGAGATGTCTCTGATGGGTGTGTCTTCAGAAGTTCCATAACTTGGTCTGTTTTCTGTTACTTCAACAGAGTACCTGTGACTGATGTAATTTTGTTTTAAAATAGGAACGTGTTTCTCCCAATTTTGGAGACTGGAGACCCAAGATGGACAGGCTGCATCTGCACCTTGATCGAAGGCATCACTTGATGAGAGCGAGGGGAGGGAACACGAAGCTCAGATCTCTCTTCCTCTTCCTACAAAGCCACTTACCTCCTTGTGGAGACTTCACCCTCATGACCTCATCTAACCCTAATGACCTCCCAAAGGCCCCAATCCCAAATTCCATCAATGTATGAAATTGGAGATTAAATTTCCAAAACATGAACTTTGGGGAGACAAAACGAGTCAAATAATAGCAATCTGGAAAGTAAAGGTGAGGAGGGGGTGAAGGGCAAAAATCACACCGGTGACAACCGTGCCGTCAAGAGATTTATTCACCAGCTTTTATGGCTGGTTGGAGGTCGAAGAGGTACTAGGAGAGAGGAGTCAGAGAGAGGGGAGTGTGCGAGCTCTGAACGGAAAGTAGGTGCCTGGTCACTCTGGCTGTGGTCTCTGGAGCTGTCGGCTGGGGCAGCTGCAGTTGGGCTAAAGGCAGTGGGTCTGGAGCTGGTGCAGTAGCTATCTCCTCTCAGCAAGGACCATCTGTTGTGTCTTTAGCTCCAAATGGATGGGAGTTTAAATGGGGATTTCTGGTGGGGGGTGTACCAGAGCAACCCTTAACGCTATTGGCTTTTTCCCATGGAACAGGGCGACCTTTAAGCCTATTGGCTCCTTCCTGGGGAAAAAACATCCTGCCTAGAGAACAGAGAGACCTTTAAGCCCGTTGGCTCCTGCCCAGAAACTGAAACAAGTTTGCTTTGCTCAGGATACCCAAGCTTCCCTTGGGTGGGGGTAGCCCATCTATCAGGAGGTCCTCTTCTTAACGTTGTTTCTGATACAAAGAAAGGCCATGGATGTGTCAAGCGATATTTGCAAAGGTCACACTCAGCACTGCAGGGGCCTCCCGACCCCTGCACTGCACCTGTTGGCTCTTTAACGAGTAGTGCTTTCCTGGGTCTTGCTCCCACGTTCCAATTTTCTTTAAGTTCCCCCTTTTTCTTAAAATGCCTACAAATCTCTATTTTCTGTATTGAACGTTGACTAACACAGTTCTCTTTGCCGAATTCAAAGATAAGATATGGAACCACTTGTTTTCGATTGTAGCTGAGGAAGAAGTTGGATGTGTTTGGCCATTGCTCAGGAAGAGCCATCTGTCAATAGCATTGTCCAAGCTTTCAGTCTAGAGGAGAAGACGTCAGGGAAAAGAGCTAGCAGAAGTTAGGTGCAGCCTCAACTAAGCAGTCAAAATATTAGAACTCATGTTAAGGTTGACACGTAGGTGGTAAGAAAAAAATTAGAGAAAAATTAGATTAAATCATTATTTTATTGGTTGGATAAATAACAGGTTGGCAACAGGGCAAAGGGAATTCTACAATTGAAGAATTTTAAAATGTAAATCAAAGGCACAGTGAAATATCATATCACCTCAGTTAGAATGGCTGTTGGCAAAAAGACAAAAATAACAAATGCTTGCAAGGATATGGGGAAAAGGGAAACTTTGCACACTGTTGGTGGGAATGTAAGTTAGAACAGACATTACACAGAAAAGCATGGAGGTTTTTCACAAAGCTACAAACAGATCTAACATATAATACAGCTATCACATTTCTGGGATATGCTCCCCAAAATTATATCAGCATATCAAGGAGACACCTGTTGCACTATTCATAATAGCTGAGATTTGGAATCAACATAAGTGCCCATCAATGTATGAATAGATAATAAAATACAGTATATACACAATGGGCTATTATTAAGCCATAAAAAGGGATAGGATAGTATACTATGATTTGCAGCAAAACAGATGTGACTAGAGGACATTATATTAAGTGAAATAAGTCAGATGCCGAAAAACAAACACAGCATGTGGATCCTTATGAAAAGAGTTTATGTCAATGAGTAGTGATTAAAAGAGGCTAGGAAGTGGTGAGCAGAGAAAGGGAGGTTAAATGACACAATAACAGAGGAGGAATAAGTTCTCTTGTCTGCAAAACAATGGAGTGAGTCCGTACAATTCACGATAACCTATTCGCATTTTATGAATAACTAGGAGAGAGGTGCTGGAAGTCTCTAAACACACAGTAATGATAAGGAGAGGGAAAGGATAATTACCTGCATTTAATCTGTACACAGTGCATATGTGTATTGAAATATCACACTGTGCTCCTTAAATATGAATGAATATTACAGGTTCATAACACTTTAAATATTTTTACTAATGCATTAAAGTTATGCATAATAGTGGGGTTCATTTTTACATAATCATGCATGCAGTGGATATAATTTGCTCCATTTCAGACCCCAGTACTTCCTCCTACCCTGTCCTCCTTCCTACCTCAGTTCCCCTTCCTCTACTCTATTGGTATTCCTTCTATTTTTTCTTAATCTGTGCTCCATAGATATACATAAAGGTGAAATTCAGTGTGGTATGTTTATATATGTACACAGCATAATTTGGTCAATTTCATTCACCATTTTTTCATCTCTCCTCACTCCCTGCCCCACCCCCCCAGACACTAGATTGTACTGGCAGGAGATATTAGAGACCTAAAGGAAACCAATCTGCATGGCTACACCCTGGATGTCATCCCTGGAGGCCTGACTTACCTGGAGGGAAGTGAGGGGTACAAGACTTGGCAATAGGACTGGTTCCAGAGCCAGGAGAGTAGAAAAGACGGTTCAGGAACCTACTCCCACACGTTTCCACCTGGCCTATTTCATGACCAGTCTGCAGAGGGAGTGATACCAGGGCAGCAGTTAGCATGGGGGTGGGCTAAAGAGGGGCAAGAGGGCATTGAAAAGAAAGGGTCACTGGGAATAAGAGCAGAGGATAGTATGGGGGGGGGAAGCCTATTGCTTTGATTTTAAGAGATTCATTCAAATTTATACCTGCCTGTAGAGTAAAAGATGACAAAATGGGGGTGATTTCCTGTTAAAGGAAGGAGTGCCTTCCGAGTCATCTTCCATAGAGGGCTGCAGTAAATATTTTTAAAGGGTCAATGTCTAAATTTTGGCTACCAGCAGAAAATGTTTGCCTAAAATCTTTATTCAAAAGTAGTTCTCTGATTACTCTTCACTTTTGTAATTTATTATTTTAGAAAACATGTCAAAGACTTTTTAGAACAGTGGACAGTCTAATGAAACTTCAAACAAAGAGGCAAGTAAAAGACCTGGAGAGAAAATCCAATTTCTAGACATTGTCAGTGACCAGGGGGCTGTATATGGACAAGCAATTAAAATGTTCCTCCAAAATTCCTGAGAGAAAGGGGAAAAATCTGGGCTATGTTATTGTTAAGAGTCCATAAATATTGAGGTAAACTTATATGCTCCAACTTTCTTTTCAAATGGGCAAAAGAAAAATTCAGTGATAATAACATTTCTGATCATGATGCTGAGAAAGTAATATGCTGATCTTGGTATACGAGTTTGTTTAGACTTTCTGGAAGTAATCTGCAATTTGTTTTAGGATCCTGAAAATGTATAATTTGAACAAGTGATGCAATATTTCAGAAATTACTCTAAGAAAATAGTTTTCAAAACACAGGAGCACCTTATAACACAGAAATTACTCTAAGAAAATAGTTTTCAAAACACGGGAGCACTTATAACAAAAGTATCCAAAACATTGCTTTTAGTTTAAAAAGAATACAACTTAAATAGTAAAAATAGAATATCTAGGTTAATAACAACAGATTTAAAGGAGCATGTAAAAAAATCTTTAAGAGACATTGTAGGTATATAGCAAAGTTTATACTAAAATATTACATAAAGAGTGAATGGGAAATTAAGTATATATAATAACTATGTAAAAAATAGCCAAAAGAAAAATCTTTCTAGGGAAAAAGTATTCCACAATCTTCCCACTGAGTTTAATCATCCTAATTCCAAAGCAGCACTTCCGCCATCAACTATGGCCTTCAAAGGGGGACACTATTGGGCCAAATGACATCTGACCCTCTTGACAATTTATCCTTTATTCCTTAGTGGGTTGAGTGTCCTCAGGGCTCTTCCCTGGAACCATAGCTGGCTGGTGGGTGGCTGACCTTCAGCAATGGACCCAATCCACCGTGGTCACCTGTTGGACCTTCTGTGCCATACCTCTAGAAGGCACTTTCAGCTTATCCACTTAATACAGTTGGATGCTGAGCGTCTCCCAAAGGTACGTGTGTTACAGGGTAGGTCATCACTGTGGTGCTGCTGTTGGGAGGTGGTGGAACCTCTAAGAGTCAAGTTGAGTGGGAGATCTTTAGGTCACCAGGGGCATGGCCTCAAAGGAGACTGTGAGACATCAGCCCTTTTCTTGCTTTCTTTTTCTTTCTGGCAGTGACGTGAGCCATTTCGTCCCACCAGGCACCTTGCCATGAAGTGCTGTCTCACCCCAGGCCCAAAATAAATGGTTCCAGGGATCGTGGACCAAAACCTCCCAAACTGTGAACCAAAATAAATCTTTTTCCATATAAGTGAATTATGTCAGGTATTTGCTATAGTTATGGAAAGTTAACATACCACTTTACTTACTGTAGGCCAGGGTCCTCTCCAACAGCCGTTCCATCAATGAATTAGGACAGGCTCAAATATTCTTGCCAGCATGTTCAATTCCAGGCCACTAAGAGGTATGGTATAGTATCATTCCTCTATCCAACCTTATATTCTGGACCTCCTGTGTCAACGCCTTCATTCACTTTCACACACCGGCTGTCATCCTGTCAAAAGATCTTATTCCAAAAGCCATCATGATGTTCTTCCTTCTAGGATACTCACTGTCTTAGTTTAGGATCTCCCCAACAGCAAATGCTGAGGCAGGATTTTGGTCCATAGTCTATCAGGGAGATGGCCACCCACAGGCAGCATGGTGATATAGTGAACAAGAGAGGAGGAATGAGATGAGAATAAAAGGGTTATCACTGTGGGGAACTAAGCAAAGCTCCACCAGGAGCTCTATCAGAGACTGAGTAGAACGTATCTCCAATTCATCCCACTGAGGCACGAGGGAGCTGATGTATTTATCCACCAGTCTCGTCTCTGATTTGTCAGGACATTCACCCCCTGACATGACTGGTTTACTCTCTGGCCAGTGAATTCTCTAGGGCAGAAGAATGCAGGAAGCCATTGGCCTATAATAAGACTGTCTGTGAGATCCTTTGGAGGTAAACTACAAGGATATGGGTAGAGTTGTAATGATGTCTGCTACAACTAGGAAACCTCTTCAACAAAGAACACATTGCTACCTCAGTCACCTCGTATTTATGAACACCCTGGGGCACAACACAGTATTTGAGGACATAAAGGTTTCTTAGCCGATGGACTGAAGACATAGGACCTAATCCTAGGAGTCCCTGAAAGAGCACTCTCTGGGACACCATTGATATTATGTGCCATCTGAATCAGAGTTCTGAATAACCCAAGACGTGAGCATGAACTCTCATTTGGAGACTAAGAGGAGCCCTGTGGAAAGGGTGAGCTGGATGAAATGAAGCAGTAGCTATGCTTTTATAACAACAAAGAATGAATGACCATAGAGAAAAGTGAAGAATTTCAACTCCCTTTAATAGACACACCTCTAACACACACGTGGTGTATTGATGTGTGTGTGGACATGTCAAATATATAAAATATACTCATATATATGATGCACGTCTCCATTATAAACTCATTTAGATATGTGCATATTTATCCTTTTTATACTAATTAATCTTTTTATGTGTATTAGACCCCAAATAGCTTGTCATTTAAGACTCAAAGCGAAGATGTGATGATCCCAACTTTCTCTCCCAAAGATTTATGACCTATGAAAGGCAATTAGATAGATGAAGGGAATAAATGGATAAATAGATACGGAGGACAGAACATAAATTACATAGTTATATATCATTAAATTATAAAAGTTCTATGGCCATTCAGAAGATGGTGAGAGCACATGGATTTTTAGAGGACTGTATAAGTTTTTATGCAGAATGCATTTAAGTTGAGCATTATTACTTAGAATGTGGGCTCACAGAGATAAGAGGTGCTGGAAAACAGATACAGACCAGAGAGTCCATGTGGAAGAAAATACTAAAGCCATGAGTTCAGAGAATATTCCAACTAAACTAATAATAACACGGGGCTTTGGATTTCTGAATTTATCATCCTAGGAATGATCATTCAGAATTGTAGTTAAAATGTGTTTCTACGATCCCGTGCCTACCTCTGGTGTTTCTTGGAGTCTAAGATGAAATAAAAGATAATGTGTGTAATTGTACATAATTACATAAAAGGTTAGTGCCAGTGAAATGGCCACAAGGGGTATTAAAATAACAAACGACTAAGCAACGCTCCTTGGCTCTTCCTTCCTGGTGCGTCTGGTTAAGGAAGATGGTGAAAGTCAGGAGTGAAGTGTGCCCATCGCTGGTTGTGGTTCCCTTGTTGGCTGGTTCCCTCTTGACCTTTTGGGGTTCAGGCTGTTTCCAGCCTTCATTTGCACACCCTGTTCTCTTCTCTCCCTGGCTTAGCACTCGGTGTTTCCACCGCAGATTAATGACAGCTAATAATATCTGATATATCTGGACATTGCCACATAATGAGTTGCGGTCCCACTGGGTCCCAGAAGTGTCACCACTAACAAATTTGCCAGACCTGCACATAATTAGCATGTAAAGGGAGTGATCGTGCAGTAAATCTGTAGGGGAAGATGGATAGCCCAGGAGAGAAAACAGAAGGGGGAAAAAATCCCTCCTTATCATGCCTGACTAAATATATGTTGCTTGCATGAACATTTTCTTGATAACAAACTGTGGACAGGTTACCTTAACAGTAACATTATTCCTTCCATGGCTGATAGGCAGAATTTCATTATGTCACTGCTAATGTTTCAATATTTCTGCAAAATGTCACCATATGTAAATTAGGAGAGGTTAGGGTTTCCCTTGCAGTTTTCCTTAAAGATGCATGACCCTCTTTTCACAGTGGCCCGGCGCTCACTTTCCCACTCGAACTCAGTGAAGCAACCCACAGAAACTTGCCAAAGCAAAATGAGACGGCACCCATGCTCACAGACATTGCATTGCAAACTACAAATGAGATTTATAATAGGAGGCAAAAATTAAAAGAGAGAAGGAATCCAGAAACGACAGTGTGCCTCGTATAATTACCAGCTGGGAGACTTATTTCTCGCATGATACTGAGAATTTAAGCCCACATGGTAATTTTAGGATTTGTCTCACACAATGAGAACAAACTAGAAACGTTTCTGATGACATTGAGTAGGGCAGGCGAGCTTTGCCGGAGATCCCCCACACCCAGTGCACAAGTCCACACGGAAGTAAGGCACATCAACACGTGAAAGGCAACGCAAATAGCACAGCGGAGGCAAACCTGATGAGGGAGACATTTCTGAAATTTGGGTCAATGGTGTTCCTGTAAGACTGTTGTTATGATTCTGAGCTGGAGGGTCCCGGTTAAAGCATAAAGAACTTTTAGCAATCAAGTTGCAAAATGAGCATCCATGCACTGGACTTCGGACCAAATGTCCTCATCAAATCTGTCCCTCCTTTTCACCGTGGATATGGTCTGTGTGGCCAGCATCAGTCCCCTTATTTTACACATCCTATTTATTCCAACAGCCACGGCGATGGGGTGGCGGGAGTCATTCCTCAAAAGCTGCTGTCTCTGAAAACAGCCCCAGATGCTCAAGACAATATAGTAGGCAATCAGACTTGCAACCTGATAATTACCCTACAAGGGGATCAATAAGGACCCTGAAGGCAGAGACTTGTCTTCACCCCCCTCAATTCGCTGTTCTTAGGCGTCTGCCCCTCCCCCTGGAATCAAGCCTCTGGGTGACTTGCAAAGCAGTCTCTGTCACTTTCAGGGCTGTTTTGATGTTCATGTTTTACGTCATCAAGGGGCGATTTCATTTGCACACTTGGCTTCAACCAGCCTTATATCTACTCATTTCCCAAATGCACACCCCCGATTCAATTCTTTCTCCTGAACTCAAGACCCACTTCACCAGTAGTCTGCTGAACACCTAGTCCTGAATGATCAAAAGGTTTCCCATTCTTAGTCATTTCTGTGTCATTCAACAGCTTCAGCCCCAAACGTGCCTCCTATATCGAAAAACGTGATGGTGCACAAATCATCCATTTTCCAATCTATTCTAGCTGCCAGCTTCCTCTCACCCCTGTATTGAGTCAGTGATACAATATTTTTTAAAACTGGGGATTGAACCCAGGAGCACTTAACCACTGAGCCACATCCCCAGACCTTTTTCATTTATTTATTTATATTTTTGAGACAGGGTCTCTCTGAGTTACTTAGGGCCTCCCTAATTTGCTGGCGCTGCCTTTGAACTTGAGATACCTCTGCTTCAGTCTCCCAAGTTGCTGGGATTATAGGCATGGGCCACTAGCCACCCCTAGCTGCAGTTTTCTTTAATGCCTTTCAGATTCATCCCGCCTTCTTTTAAGTGTTTGCCTTGTTTCTCTCCTAGATTCCAAACACTGGGAGTTCCTCTGATTTAAGCCTTGTCTTTGACCCATCCTTCTGTCACCAGAATGCTCTTTTTGAAATCCAAATGCAACCCTGCTAGTCCTTTACATGAGCCCTTGGATGGCTCACCATCACCAAAATAATTAAGCACAGATTCCTAACTTTCTTTAAATAACAGACACAATTCTCCTTTGTCCAGCTCCTACCTGCCTAGCCTGCTTTGTCATGGTTATTGTTGTTACACTGCAGACTCTCTGCATGGTGGCCTACCTCCTACCTCCATGTGCTACTGCTTCCAGAATCTGCAGTTTAAAAAGTTTTCCCCATGCCTAGAGTTCACTTTTGAAGTCTAATAATCAAGCTACTACACTGGTTCTCAAACTTGGCTTTACTTAGGAATCACCTTGAAAACTTTTCAAAAATTTGATACCTAGGTCCAATTCATAGAATTTCTTTTTTTTTTAATTATTTATTTATTATAATTTATTATATATGCTTGAAGAGTGCGATTCTTTTCATATTACATATAAAGAACACAGTTTTTCAAGTCACTGGTTTTACATAAAGTATTTTCACACCATTTGTGTTTTTATATATGCACTTAGTGTATTGATGTCTAACTCATTCTGTCATTATTCCCATCCCCTTGCCCTCTCCCCACCCCTCCCTCCCCTTTGTTCTATTTAACATTCTTTCATTCCTCTCACCCCCCATCCCTTGCCATTCTAATTTAGTATCATCATAGCAAAGAAATCATTCGACCTTTGGTTTTTTGGGATTGGCTAACTTAACTTAGCATTGTTTTTCTCCAACTCCATCCATTTACCTGCAAATGCCATGATTTTATTCTCTTTTAGTGCTGAGTAGTGTTCCATTGTGTATATTTAATGATTTCTTAGATACAACAGCAAAAACATGATTATCAAGGAAAAGAAAAATATATTGATAAATGTGTCTTCATCAAAATGAAAATAACCTTAGCTCATTGAAAGACACCATTAAGAAGATAAAGAAGGGCTGGGGTTGTGGCTCAGCAGCAGAGCGCTCGCCTCGCACGTGCGCGGCCTGGGTTCGATCCTCAGCACCATGTAAACATAAATGCATTGCATTGTGTACAATTAAAGTAAATAAATAAACATATTTAAAAAAAAAAAAAAACAGAAGAAGATAAAGAAAAGTCACCAGGTTGGGAGAAAATATTTGCATATCCTAACATAGGACTCGAATCAAGACTATGTTAAAAATATTTGAAACTTAAAAGACAAAGAAGAATTTTTAAAAGATGAGCAAAAATTTGAGCAGATGCTTGCTTCTTCAGAGTTACTATATGAATAGACCATAAAGACATAAAAGAATGTCCAATATCATTAATCATTCAAGAAATGCAAGTTCAAACTGTGATTTGTACAGTAAGATATCACTACACCACAATTAAAATGGTTGAAAATAAGAAAGACTTCACCAATTATTGGCAAGGATGTAGAAAAACTAGAACGCTGACATGTTTCAAGTGGAAATATAAAATAGTACCACCATGCTGCAGATACTTTGGTAGCTTCTTAAAATATGAAGCATATACCTACCAGGAGATCCAACCATTCTATTCCTAGGCATTTACTCAAGAGAAAGGGAAACATGTATGCACATGACTACTTGTGCATGAAGGATCCTTGGTAGCATTATGCATAATAGCCCAGAGCTGGAAAAAAGAAAAAGTCAATCAGATGACTGGTTGAACAAGTTATATGTGGAACACTAGTCAGCACTGAAAAAGAATGAACAGTCAATAAATAAAACATAGATGTATCTCAAAATAATTACTTTGAGAGTGGCTGGCTTAAATTCCCAGTTCGGCCTGCCCATGTGAGATCCTGGTTCGGCCTGCGGGCCCTGCGACCTACGGATGGAATTCCCAGTTCAGATTGCCAGTGCACCTGCCCTAAAGGAGAGACCCAGCTGCCTGTTTGCCTGGGCTTCAGGGCCCAGAGTAGCAGCTCCCTGCTGCAGCACACAGGACTCGACCTGAGGAAAAGCCCCCTCTACTCCCGGGGGAAGTGCGACCTGCCCAGCTGTGACCAGAACAAGAGGTAGGCACCCGTGGAGCCACTCTTCCGCTGTGCCATTCTGCATCTGGCCAAAGGTGCAGCCTTGACTCCACTAACAGGATCGCTGACTGTCTAGACGCGATCCTATACAATTGGCTTAAATTGGAAAGGAAAAAAGAAGGGCTTCCCAGGGTCCATTTTGTTTGAGACTGGTTTCTGGGATCAACTTTTTGTTTGTTTTGTTTGTTTGTTTTTGTTGATTTTTGGGGTTTTTTGTTTGTTTTTGTTTTGATTGACAGTGTGTTTGTTTGCTTCTGCTCCTCTTCTCTTTCTTTCTTTTCTTCCTTATCACTTTTGTATTTTTTCTTCTTCCTTCATCTTCCCTATTTACACCCTGCCATTGCATACTCAACAGAGGCAACAACAAGTTATACACAGAAATTGGGATTTCTAGAATGGGTACAATTGAAATATATAGCAAAGTGGTGTTATATATAGTTTAGTCTCTATTTTATTGACTCACTCTTTCTCTCCTCTCTTTTACACTAATTTCTACTTCTTTGTCATTTTTTTTTTTCTTTTCCATCTTTCTTTATTTCTTTTCTCAACCACTGCATAAGTTAGATTTATATATAAAGTGGACTTTCCACCTAAGCATTCACTCCATTCTTTTTCTTCTCTCGTCTGCTGATACTAAACCACTTCTATAAAACTCTCTTCTCATACTTTCTAAGAAAAAACAATTCAATATACTCACTTCCTTCTTCCTAAACATATCACGTCTGTATCCAATTCTTGAAACTATAAAACTCCATCAGAAGCATATAGAGTAAATTGGAACAATATCTGGGTTAACTAAATCTGTACATTGTGATCAAACTGGGATTTTCTGAATAGAAAGTGTTTGATTTTAAAGTGTAAAGGAAATATAAGGGAATCTGATAGCATTATACTACAGGACCAACATAAGGCTTTAAGGTAAAATCAAAATAGTCAAGGTCCCACAGTGCAGGAAGATAAGACACACAAGCAATATGAAGAAACAAGGGAAGAAAGTGACACAAACAAATCAATATACCTCCTCAGTAGATTCCATGGCAAGCACGGTTGGTGAAATGCCAGAGATGGAATTTAGAAATTACATATTCCAAATGTTTGCAGAACTTAAGAATGAACTCAAAAATGAGATGAGGGAGCAAATACAGGAGGTGAAAGATCATTTTGACAAAGAACTCCATAAACAAATACAGGAAGTAAAAGATTACTTCAATAAGGACATAGAGGCTCTAAAGAGAAACCAAACAGATATTCCGTAAATGAAAGAAGCAATAAACCAAAATAAAAGCTCAATCGAAAGTATCACAAACAGAGTAGATCACTTGGAAGAAAGAACCTCAGACAATGAAGACAAAATATATATACTAGAAAAAAATCTAGATTACACAGCAAAAATGGCAAGAAACCAAGAACAGAACATTCAAGAATTATGGGACAACATAAAAAGACTAAACTTAAGAGTGATTGGGGTAGAGGAGGGGGGCAGAGTTTCAAGCCAAAGGAATGAGTAATTTATTTAATGAAATAATTACAGAAAATTTTCCAAACTTGAGGAATGAATGGGAAAACCAAGTTCAAGAGGCTTACCGAACACCAAACATACAAAATCACAACAGATCCACACCAAGACACATTATAATGAAAATGCCTAATATACTGAGCAAGGAGAGAATATTAAAAGCCACAAGAGAAAGGAAGCAGATTACATAGAGGGGGAATCCAATCAGACTATGTTCAGACTTTTCAACCCAGACCTTAAAAGCAAGAAGATCCTGGAATAGCATATTTCAAGCTCTGAAAGAAAAGGGATGTCAACCAAGAATCTTATATCCAGCAAAATTGAGCTTTAGATTCAAAGATGAAATAAAAACCTTCCACGACAAGCAAAAGTTAAAAGTTTTCGTAAGTCGAAAGCCAGCACTTCTGAACATCCTGGGCAAAATTTTTCATGAAAAAGAAGAGAAAAATAACAACTAAAATCAACAAAGGGAGATATTAAACTAAGGGAAATACCAACCAGAAGAGAAACAAAATCAAACTAAAGACGATAATACAAATAAAAATGGATGGGAATAAAAATCACATCTCAATAATAACCCTGAATGTTAATGGCCTAAACTCGCCATTCAAAAGACACAGATTATCTGAATGGATTAAAAAAAAAATGACTCAAAAATTTGCTGTCTCCAAGAAACACACCTCATAGAAAAAGACATCAATAGACTGAAGGTGAAAGGCTGGGAAAAGTCTTATCACTCACATGGCATGTGGAAGCAAGCAGGGGTTTGCATTCTCATTTCAAATAAGGTAGACTTCAAGCCAAAGCTAATCAAAAGGGATAAAGATGGATATTTCTTACTACTTAAGGGAACCATTCATCAACAGGATATAACAATCATAAATCTATATGCCCCAAATAATGGAGCACCTACATTCATCAAACAAACGCTTTTCAAGTTCAAGAGTAAAATAGACCACAACACAGTTATCCTAGGGAACTTCAGCACACCTCTCTCACCAATGAATAGATTATCCAAACAAAAGCTAAACAAAGAAACTTTAGGCCTCCTTAAAACAATTAATAACTTAGACTTAACAGACATATATAGAATATTTCATCCCACAGTAAAAGAATACACTTTTTTTCTCAGCAGCACATGGCTCCTTCTCCAAAACAGACCATATATTATGTCACAAGGCAACTCTCAGCAAATATAAAAAAATAGAGATACTACCCTGCATTCTATCAGACCGTAAAGGGATGAAATTAGAAATCAACGACAAAACAAGGAATAAGAAAAACTACTCCAACAACTGGAAGCTAAACAAGATGCTACTGAATGAACAAGGGGTTGAAGAAGACATCAAAGAGGAGATTAAAAAATTCCTAGAGGTAAATGAGAACACAGATAAAACGTATAAAAATCTCTGGGACACTATGAAGGCAGTAGTAAGAGGAAAATTCATTGCACTGAGTTCATTCCTTAAAAGGAAAAAAAGAAGAACAGATCAACACCAAGAGCAGCAGAAGACAGGAAATAATTAAAATCAGAGCAGAAATTAATGAAATTGAGACTAAGGAAACCATTCAAAGAATTGACAAAACTAAAAGTTGGTTCTTTAAAAAAATAAACAAAATTGACAGACCCTTAGCAATGCTAATGAAAAGAAGAAGAAAAAAAACTCAAATTACTAACATTCGTGATGAAAAAGGGAATATCACAACAAACACCTCAGATATACAGAAGATAATTAGAAATTACTTTGAAAACTTGTACTCTAATAAAATAGAATGCATTGACAGATTTCTAGAGTCGTATGATTTGCCTAAACTGGATCTGGAGGCTATACACAATTTAAACAGATTGATTACAAGCAAAGAAATAGAAGATGTCATCAAAAAAGCTACCAACAAGGAAAAGTCCAGAACCTGATGGGTTTACAGCCGAGTTCTACAAGACTTTTTAAAGAAGAACTAATACCAATGCTCTTCAAACTATTTCAAGATATAGAAAAAGAGGGAGCTCTTCCAGACTCTTTCTATGAGGCCAATATTACATTAATTCCAAAGCCAGGCAAAGACGCATCCAGAAAAGAAAACTTCAGGCCAATATCTTTAATGAACATGGATGCAAAAATCCTCAACAAAATTCTGGCAAATCGGATAAAAAAACATATCAAAAAGATAGTGCACCACGATCAAGTGGGGTTTATTCCAGGGATGCAAGGCTGGTTCAACATTCGGAAATCAATAAACATAATACATCACATCAATAGACTTAAAGATAAAAATCGTATGATTATCTCAATAGACACAGAAAAAGCATTTGACAAAATACAACACCCCTTTATGTTCAAAACACTGGAAAAACTAGAAATATCAGGAACATATCTCAACATTATAAAAGATATTTATGCAAGGCCCAGAGCTAACATTATCTTAAATGGAGAAAAATTGAAAGCATTCCCTCTAAAAGCTGGAACAAGACAGGGATGCCCCCTTTCACCACTGCTATTTAACATAGTACTGGAAACTCTGGCCAGAGAAATTAGACAGATGAAAGAAATTAAAGGGATCCAGATAGGAAAAGAAGAGCTCAAATTAGCACTATTGGCTGATGACATGATAATATACCAAGAAGACCCAAAAAACTCTACCAGAAAACTTTTGCAACTAGTAAATGAATTCAACAAAGTAGCAGGATACAAAATCAATACCCATAAGTCAAAGGCATTTTTGTACATCACTGACAAAGTCTCTGAAAGGGAAATGATGAAAACTACCCCATTTACAATAGCATCAAAAAAAAAAAAAAAAACCTGGGGATCAACTTAACGAAAGAGGTGAAAGACCTCTATAAGGAAAATTACAGAACACTAAAGAAAGAAATCATAGAAGAACTCAGAAGATGGAAAGACCTACCTTGCTCTTGGATAGGTAGAATAATATTAACAAAATGTCCATACTACCAAAAGCATTATACAGATTCAATGCAATTCCAATCAAAATCCCAATGTCATTCTTCAAAGAAATAGAAAAAGCAGTCATGAAATTCATTTGGAAATATAGGAGACCCAGAATAGCCAAAGCAATCCTGAACAAGAAAAGTGAAGCAGGTGGCATCACCATACTGGACTTTAAATTATACTATAGAGCAATAGTAACAAAAACAGCATGGTATTGGCACCAAAACAGACTGGTAGACCAATGGTACAGAATTGAGGATACAGAGACTAATACATACAATTTCAGCTATCTTATATTAGACAAAGGCACCAAAAATGTGCAGTGGAGAAAGAATAGCCTCTTCAACAAATGGTGCTGGGAAAACTGGAAATCCATATTCAACAAAATGAAATTAAACCCTTATCTCTCACCATGCACAAAACTCAATTCAAAGTAGATCAAGGACCTAGGAATTAGACCAGAGACAACACGCCTAATAGAAGAAAAAAAATAAGCTCCAATTTCCAACATGTCGGATTAGGCCCCAAGTTTCTTAATAAGAATCCTGTAGTGCAAGAATTATTACCAAGAATTAATGAATGGGATAGAGTTAAACTAAAAAGCGTCTTCTTGGCAAAAGAAACAATCAGTGAGGTGAATAGAGAGGCAACTAATTGGGAACAAATATTTAATACGTGCACATCAGATACTGCACTAATTTCTAGAATATACAAAAAACTCAAAAAACTTAACAACAACAACAACAACAACAAAAAAAAAAACAAATAATCCAATCAATAAATGGGCTAAGGAATTGAAAAGACACTTCTCAGAAGAAGATGCACAATTAATCAACAAATACATGAAAAAATGCTCAACATCACTGGCAATTAGAGAAATGCAAATCAAAAATACTCTAAGATTTCATTTCACTCCAGTCAGATTGGCAGCTATCAAGAACACAAACAACAATAAATGTTTGAGAAGATGTGGGGAAAAAGGCACACTCATACATTGCTGGTGGGACTACAAAATGGTGCAACTGCTATGGAAAGCAGTATGGAGATTTCTTGGAAAACTGGGAATGGAACCACCCTATGACCCAGCTATCTTACTCCTGGGTCTATTTCCAAAGGACTTAAAAACAGCATATTACAGTGACACAGCCACTTCAATGTTTATAGCAGCAAAATCCACAATAGGTAGGTTGTGTAACCAACCTAGATGTCCCTCAGTAGATGAGTGGATAAAGAAAATGTGGTATATATATAAAATGGAATTTTACTCAGCAATAAAAGAGAATAAAATAATGGCATTTGCAGGTAAACGGATGAAGTTGGAGAATATAATGCTAAGTGAAGTTAGCCAATCCCAAAAATCCAAATACCGAATGTTTTCTCTGATATTAGGAGGCTAGTTCACAGTGTTGTTGGATGGGGGTACATAGGAGGATTAGAGGAACACTAGAATGGTCAAAGGAAAGGGAAGGGAAGGGAGGGAGCAAGGGGGAGGGAGTGGGTAAAAAAAGGAAAAAATAATTGGTGGTTGAATGAGATTGATATCATTATCCTAAATGCATGATTGAAGATCTGAATGGTACTTATATACTTTGTATACAAACAGTTGTATGTAAAAAGATGCTAGATATGTGCATTATGAATTGTAATATATACTACTATTATAAATAAAAAAAGAAAGAAAATATAAATAAATAAATAATAGGTGCGAACTGACATGATATTTGGGTCACCTGTGACATGGAACACTTTTAACCTGTCTCATTTTTTTGCTCTCTTGACACAAAATAAGCATGTCTTTTAATGTTAGATGCTGTCAAATATGACAGACAATAAAGCTATTTTTTATTCCCTTGATTCAAACAGAAAAAAAAAATAATTACTTTGAGTAAAATAAGCCAAACCCCAAAACAAACACCATGCAACATTATTTATATAAAGCTCTAGCAGATAAAAACTGATCTATTGTGCTATATTGCTGATTATATGCTTAGTGACAGAGCATTAGGAGGGCTGGGGAGCTTACAGAGAAACCAATGGAAGCTATGGAGGTAAAAAATATGTTGCCGGGCGTGGTGGCGCACGCCTGTAATCCTAGCACTTTGGGAGGCTGAGGCAGGAGGATCGCGAGTTCAAAGCCAGCCTCAGCAATGGCGAGGCACTTAGCAACTCAGTGAAACCCTTTCTCTAAATAAAATACAAAAAAGGGCTGGGGATATGGCCCAGTGGTTGAGTGCCCCTGAGTTCAATCCCCGGTACCACCAAAAAAAAAAAAAAAAAATGTTCACCAGCTTGACTGAGAGGGTCATTTTCCTGTGTTCACATATGTCAAAGCCTGCTCAGTTGTACACTTTAAATATGCACAGTGGATTATACATCAATTATTTCTCAATGAGGCTGCAAAAAGAAATCAAAATGTCTATGTTATCCAGACCAACTAAATCAGCTTTATCTTACTGCATCATGTTTCCATGAATTTCCAAGTCTTCCCATATGATTTCTATCTAGAAAACTGTGCACACATAAGATTCAAAATATTAGTTTCTTTCTATGGAAAGGTCCTCCCTGAGTTCCTTGAATTGTTCAATTTTTTATATTCTCCCATATTTATAAGACTATACCACTTCATTAAAACCTTTATACATTCACCACTATATGATATGATGAGATTTTGTGGGAAGAGACTTGGTATAATCAGCATAAAAGTTAATATTTTTCAGGTGCTAAAAATTGTCAATTCCAGGGACTTGGAAGACTGAGGCAGGAGGATTGCAAGTTAGAGGCCAGCCTCAGCAACTTAGTGAGACCCTAAGCAACTTTGCAAGATTCTGTATCAAAATAAAACATAAAAATGACTAGGGATGTTGCTCAGTGGTAAAGAATCCCTAGGTTCAATCCTCAGTACCAAAAGAAACCAAAAACAAACAAACAACAACAAAACACACACACACACACACACACACACACACACACACACAGAAAAACACCTCAGTGTACATAAAAAACAGAGGGTGACCTAAACCACAGCATTTCTGAGTAAAAAAACTGGCAATAGCAAAGGACACATGTTTGTTGGTAGGCTTATCGGACATTAAAAGGTCCCAATAAGTAATGGTGACCATTAATAAAAAATAATTTAGTGTGTTTTAGAGGAAGGTTTCTTGCCTCAAATCATCAAGGTAACTAAGTAACAGAGGTTACTTACAGAATAATAGAGATTATCCCCAGCTCCCTTCCTCCCTCACTGTTCTCCTTGAACATGGTAAGTACTAGCCTAGGCAGCTTCTATAACAAAGAGTCCCCAATGGACTGTGATGCTTGCTTCTCCAGTTTGTGAAGCTGAATGTCCTCCTGGGTTTTCTCTAAGCCTTGGGAATCTTTTAATGCACAAACCATTGCATACCTACTTCCTAAATCCTCCTTCTTTACTGCAGCCCATAAATGATTCTCTTATAGTAACAATGTATAGCTCCTAATAAGCAAGCTTAAAAAAAAAAAAAAAGATAACCAATAATACAGGAAAATAATTGATTCCTTTACCAACTAAAAATATTGAAAGCAGTTTGAGATCAGGAAGTATATATTCCTGTATCTTCTATGAAACCTGAGCTGTGCCAACTTATATAGAGTCCCACGTGGGTGCGATATTTAAAAACAAAAAACTCTGATCATATGTTGGTCTCTGAGTGACATGTTCAAATAAACATGCTGCTTAAAAGTATCCAAAAAGGGCAGGACTTTTGAAGAAGGCTGGATCAAAAAGCAACTTAGTTTCTTACAGTAAACAATCCAACAAATAGATGCAGACACAGTTTAGTAAATGAATCCGTTGTAAAGGAAAATCACCTTCCCGTGGGGCTCAGTTCAAGAAAATAGACAAGGATTCCTCACGGACTTTCTGGTGGAGGAGAGAAACTAGTTACAAGAAGTTGATGAACAAGATAAATTCTTAGATCTTGAGATGATTTAGAATAATTTGTAAATTATTACTGATTTTCTATTGTGATTATTTTATAACAGTATCCACCATTAAATGAATGTTGGCTTGTGCCAGATGCTGTAATAGCCTCTTCATGATTTTTTAGCTTAATTTTTCTTGACACGATCCTATGAGGAGGCTTCTGTTATCCTTCTCTTCTCTCATCAAGCACATTTATAATTGTAGGTTGAACTTGAGTCAGTTTGCTCATGTCAGGTCTCCTCAGTATTCCTTGTCCACTCCATTTTCCAAGTTAGAAATTTGATCTTGCACTTGACATCCCTCTACCTCACACTTCACCCCAAGGTAAGCCATCGCAAAATCCTGTCACTTCCATTTCCTGTTCCCATCATCCTTCAAATGCTTTCCTGTTCCCCCCGTTTCTCCCATCCACCCTGGCTCAGGTGGTCACGGGCACCCTCCAGGAGCTGCTCCCCAGGAGGCTTCCCACACGCACTTTTCATCGCTCTCCAGTTTTTGAAACAGCATCTGAGGTGCTCATTTTTTCCCTCAATCACAAATATGCTAGACAATATCCCATGTCTAACAAGGCGATTAAATTTGGGGAATTGAGAATACATCCAGCAACTTGCACGGTCATTATCTCCATCATGCTCTTGACCATAGCCTCAAAAATGCTGTGTTACACGGGTCATTGTGAGGCTAAAAATACAACATCAAAGGGAGCAGCGCCTTCCATCTTTGCATTTGTGTTGGATATCCATCCCTACAGCAGGTGTGTGAGACCATTCACTTATAAAGAGGGAAGTTTTATTTTGGCTCATGGTTTTAGCGGTCCAGTCCACGATCAGGCAAGCTCACTGCTTTTAGGATGGGGGTGTCAGATGGCCATGGCGGGGAACATAGGGTGGAGCAAAATCATGCACCTCCTGACCAGAAAGTGAAAGAGAGACAGAGGAATAGGCAGGGGGTGTCACAGTTCTCCCCAAGGGCACGCCCCCAGTGACTTAAAGACCTCCCCCTCTCGCCCCATCTCCCACAGGTCCCAACACCTTCCAACAGTGTGGCCATGTCTTCCACCCATGGGCCTTTCTTTGGAGGACACTCGTGCTCCAAACTCGAGTCATGCTGGAAGACACCTCTCGCTGATCTTATGGGAAGCTTCTGACATGCCAGCCCTCACTCAAGCCAACTCCTGAAATCTTCTCAACAAGTATCTGAGACAGGTTCTTAGTCTTGTTTTATAGGTAAGGCCATGGTACCTCTGATGTGTTGAGGGACTGGCTCAAGATCACATAAGTAGCAGAAGGCAGAAGTGCATTAGAACGCAGGAAATCCATTCACTCTGCAGTCCATGCTCTGAACCACTAGACCAGCAGTTCTCAGTCCCTCCCAACTCCACACTCTGTTGAATAATGGATCCTGGATAGCTCCTGCCTCCTCATACTGACCTGAGATTTATGGAAAGCAGAAGCTGCCAAAAATGTACTTTAAAAAATTAGTCTAAAGCTCCAAGTATAAGAGAAGGAAACAATAGAAAGGAAATATTTTACAGTACAATCATATGCTTTTTATTATGCAAAATTTCAGGGACAGCAATTCTGCAGACAAAACAAAGAAGTCAGATGTTTGTAGCTGAAGTGCTGCGATGCAAGGGCTTTCACCATAGAAAGACACAGATGGGCTCTCCTGGTGATTGAAGGATGAGGAGTAGTATTTAGTCTGTGATATTTATTTATTTTATTTTATTTTTTTGGAATGGTGAGAAAATGTTGGTAATTATTTCAATGTGACCTCTTTTCTCAATGTATAAGGCAATTGTATACCTAGAAAATTCAGGGTAAATGGAAACAGAGTAAAAGGAAAAGAGCAGTAATAATAACCACTTTTTGTCCATAGGTTATCCAAGTAAGGATCTAGGTTCAGATTAATAGATTTTCAGGCAAGATAGAGCCACATAGGACAACTGAGGACCACTAAATGCTACCAACCCCTCAATCACTGTGACAATAAATACCTCCCCAGGAATATCCTAAATGTCCCCAGGGGCAGTCCTGCCTCTAAAGTCACTCTTACAAACTCATGGAGGATATGCCCCTCTTGAAAAATCAAGAACCAAATTTCTGACCTTCAACCCAGAACTGCAGGTTCATGAATCAAACAAACACAGCATTGTGTCCTTTGAAATAATCAACACCTATTGCACAGTGGAACTAACAAGTGGGTTAAATTTACCTAGAAATGGGTGCCACAAAGAAAATGTGTGCCTTATTCAGAGGCCACCATGACATTTGGGAACTAAGCAGCTTCTTTGGAATAGAATTGATAACATCTACAATCTTCAGTAGAAATACACAGCTAAAACAGATGGATAAGTGACCTGAAACTTTTTAGACATTTTGTGTTTCCTATGCAATATGATGTTTGAACACCTGTGTAACTTTGAAAGTTCATTATTTGAGGGGACTCTGCTATACTTGACCACACCAATAGAGTTTGGTTTGATCCACAGAAAGTTTCATTCAACAATCATTGGATCACTAGCATGAAAAGTCATGTATCCAGTGCTTTGGAAATTAATGTTGCCGATTGTTTCTGTTTCATATTCATAAACATGTGTGTTTATGTATTTATGTATACATTATGAACATGCATCACTAAAACCTTTTGTAAATAATTATGCTTTTAGTGTACAGTGAAGAAATGTTGAGAACTAATAAATGTCAATAACTTTATGTAATTACTGATTTCAGTCCTTTAAAACAGCCTTAGAAATTAGGTCAATATTGGTAACTTCATTCTGCAGATGAGAAGATTGAGACTCATGGAAGATAGGCAGTTCCCCCAAGCCAATCAACCCAGGCAAACCATGAAGATGACTTTAGATCAATGCTTTTTCTTCATTTAAAATATATTTTAATTTTTAATTGACACATAATAATTGGACACATTTATGGTATACGGAGTGACATTTCAACATATGTATATAATGTATAAAGATCCTGTCAGGGCAATTGGCATATCTATCCTTTGAAAAGTTTGTGAACACCCCAAATCCTCTCTACTTGCTACTATGAAGTACTTAATTAATTGTCCACCATAGTTGTCCCACTGTGCTGTACAGCATCAGAGGTCATTGCCCCTAACTAGCTGCACCTCTGTGCCCATTAATCATCCTCTCTGCCTCCCCTCCCTACCCCACACCCGTCACTGGTTCTGATTACCACTATCCTATTCTCTATTTTTGCGAGATCATCTCTTTTGCTTCTTCATACGAGTAAGAACATGCAGTATGTGCCTGTCTCTGCCTGACTTATACTATTTAACATAATGTCCTTCAGTCCTATTCATGATTGCAAATAACATTCATTCTTATTTTATAGCTGTGTAGTATTCCTTTGTGCATACATACCATATTTTATTTATCTGTTCAATTGTCAATGAACATCTAGGTTGATTCCCTATCTTCACTATCGTGGCTAATGCTTCGATAAACATACAAATGTAGATGTCTCTTCAATATACTGATTTTGATTCATATAGCTGCATAACCAGTAGTTATTGGATTTTACCACAGTTCTATTCCAGTTTTTGAGGAGCCTCCATATTGTTTTCCATAGTGGCTATAGTTGTTCACATTCCAAGTGACATTATATAGAAGTTCACCTTTTCTCACATCCTCACCAGCATGTGCTATTTTTTGTCTTTTTGACAATAGCCATTCTAATTTGTTTTTAAGATGATATCTCATTGTGTTTTTGATTCGTATTTCTCTGATGATGATTAACCTTGAGCATATTGTCATATGCTTCTTAGTGTTTTGAGAAAAGTCTAGTTAGGGCATTTGCCCATTATTTAATCAGAAATTGTTTTTTTGTTTTGTTTGGTTTGGTTTGGTTTTTTGCTGTTGAATTATTTAAGTTCCTTATATAACCTGGATGTTAATTCCTTATTACAGAACAGATTTGCAAATGTTTTTTTCTCATTCTGTAGGTTGTCTCTTCAATATGTCAGTTGTTTTCTTTGCTTCATAGAAACTTTTGTTTGATATAATCACATTTGTCAATTTTTGCTTTTGTTGGTTTGGGATCATATCTAGGAGGCTATGACTTTTCTACTGGAGCATGTTGTTTGAAGGAGCCCTAATTAGGAAGGGCTGTTGCAGCTAGCTGGAAGCCATAAGTTCCACCTGATATGTATGTGACGCACCTGTAGGCACCCGCAAAGCTGAAGGTATATAACTGGGTGAAAGCGGTCCGAGTTAGGAGAACGGAGAAATTCATTCAGTCAGTTGTGCAGTCGCTCGGTCAGTCAGAAGAAGAGTTCGGGTCGGAGAAAAGAATCAGAGCGGCCAGAACGTAGGCAGAGCGGTTACAGAAGAGAAACCAGATAGAAGAAGTAATGACTGGTCAGAGTTAGGCCGAGGCTCCCCGAGGAAGAAAGAAGAAAGAAGAAAGAAGCAAGAAGCTCTAAAAAATAATCTTTCTCTAAGCTAAGCTCTATCTTTCTTTTTCCCTCTCCAAGCTCTCTCTAAGAAAGTAGAAGTAAAAGTAGTAAAAGCTTTACTCTGCCTCGGAGAGTTTTCCTCCCGGGTTTCGGTACCAGTAGCTTACAGTTGTTACAAATTAATTCAATAGCGATCAGTTGGACTTGGGATACTAATTCATTTCACCAAAGAAAAGTTATAAGAAATTAAACTTCCAGTATACTCCAAAACACACAAAATTAAATTTGCTTGGAAAATCTCCACTTTTTCATCCCCAGTTGCAGCTAGATGCCTCTGAAAAATCAGGATGCTGTCTGGAAAGCAATTTCCCAACCAGTATTTTAGAGCTCAAAAAAAAAACAGTCTAATATAAATGATTCTGTATTTGGAAGCAAAAAATAAAAATATCAAGATCTTTACTTTTCAGAACTTGGAAAACTATGGTTACAAACACTTGAGAAATACAGAAAAAAAGTACTAGAAATTGTGAAAACATTATGCTTCCAAATTATATGTGCCCAATAATAAAAGATACATATATGCATAGAAAAAAGTCGGAAAAAAGTAAATCCCAAAGTGATAGGATTTGCATTTCAAGAGAAATGCGGAGAGTTAATTTTTTTGAGCATCTACTATGTCCCCAAATCTGTTCACACTTTAAGACTGACTTTCCGGCTGGGGTTGTGGCTCAGCAGTAGAGCACTCACCTAGCACGTGCGTGGCCCAGGTTCGATTCTCAGCACCACGTAAAAATAAACGCATTGTGTAAAACTAAAGCAAATAAATAAATATTAAAAAAAAAAGACTGACTTTCACCTTAAAGGAGTACTCAGAATTTGGAGTTATTTTACTTGTTTTGCAGATCCAGAAGGGAAGCTTAAAGAGGCTAATGCAGCATCTAATATCACACAACATAACAGAACTAGGGCACAGATTTTATTCTGCTACCCCAAAGTCTAAACTCATAACAAATTGAATTGTATGCAATGGTCTATTCTTTCACTATCATCTTATTTTAAAATTAATTTCTTCCTTCCTCCTTCCTTCCCTCCCTTCTCCTTTCCCTCCTTCCTTTCCTTCCTTCCTTCCCTCCTTCCTTCCTTCCTTTTTGATACCAGGGATTGAACCCAGATGCACTTCACCACTGAGATACATTTCCAGTCCTTTTTTCAACTTTGTATTTTGAGGCAGGGCCTCACTAAGTTGCTGAGGCTGGCTTTGAACTTGTGATCTGCCCGACTCAGCCTCCCAAGCCACTGGGATTACAGGAGTGCGCCACTGTGCCTGGCTTAAAAGAAGTTCTATTTCTAATAAAAGTGACCGCTAATTTTATAGAAGATGAAAAGACATCTGATCCAGTGATTTTTACAATAGTCAATTTTACAATAGTCAATTACTGAAGTCTCTGAGAAATGCAAAAGGAAGAAGAGATCTATATCTACTGTTTGTGTTCCATGGAAAAAACTTAGTCTCATTAATTCTTGGTAAGAAGTGGAATTGAACCCAAGCTTATAGGTTGACTTATAAGAAAATCAAATTTGTTTCACAAGAGCTAATTAATAAATTTAGAGTACTCAGGATAGGGTCTGGCACAGCATAAGGGCTCATAACTGCTAGCATGGACCGCTATTACAATTATCTACTACCAGCTCAGTCTATGGCGCCTCTTGTTTTGGAGAATGACTTCCCTGTAATTCCACAGTCCTTGCCTATTTCTTCCATTTGAAGAAACCCTCTGTGTCTTCAATAAAACAATAATTTTTAACAAATCCTAAGCGGTTGCACACTTTTGAGCTCCAGAGACAAACTCATGGGAAAATCATAGGTCAAAAAAAAAAATGTATTCTGTATTTTATAGACAAAATGACTGATTGATTGGCAGGAGGTTTCCCAGAACTTGAGCAAGTAGCAAATTCTCTGAAAAGAATTTCAAGATGGCTGTGCCGTCTCATGGTCCTGAAAATATAAATGCATACAAAGTGGGTCTTTCTTTTGGCCAAAGTCACACATGAGAAATAGACATATGATAATACGCTTGGAATGTGACCTCACAGTAAAAATGCATCATTTCTCAACAGGAAACCACGAGGGATGAGGAAGAGCGAAAAATATGTTCAAACAAATTAAGCTTGTTTAGTATGTTTTGACTCTGCCACTTCTGTTTTCTCCTCTTGAACGACATGTTCTTTGTTTATGGCTGTTGCACGGAGAGAACGCATGCCTTCTGTGTATGACAGACAGATCTGTCATGTGATTACCTGGAGGAAATTAAAATGATACACAATGTAATAAGGCAAATGGAATGTTGAGCAATTATTCAGGAAATCTGATTGGCCATCGTGCAGAGCAGCAATTCCTCAGACACTCCATTCTCAAAGAGATCTTGTACTACCCACAGAGATGTGAAAAAATCCCCTTGCCTCCTGAACCCCCACGGGAAGCCAATGCAAATCAGTGTACTTCCTCTTGTTCTTGTTCTGCATAAAGGAACCTGAAGGGCAAAGAGCATGTGTCACAAAAGCACCTCGGGAGGGTATCATTATTACCACCAATAAGAATAAATAGAACCTTTGCATCTGCAAACAAATCATGGGAAGCATACATTTTTTTTTCCCCTTGCTTTTAAAATCAATAATAACTATCAGGGCATTTTCTTAGGATTAATCACTAGCTAGTTTTTTGTTTTTTTTTTTTTTTTTTTTTTTTCTTACTTTGATCTGAATAGAGTTCAGCCAGTCATTATTCTTAAAAAAGTAAAAAAGATTTAAAAAATAAAATCCCTGCCTCTCAGTCACTGATACATGGAACAATGACGTGTGAATTGTTGCTCCTCCTCGGATTCAGGCAGGATACCAAGACTCCAATCTGCTCACAGAATTAGAAAACAAAACCAAAAATAAAACAGGTAAGTAGCCCTTGACCTCCTGGATGATTATTTCTTGGAGTCAGAATTTAAATAGAATTTGTCAAGTAAATTTTGTATTCAGAGTAACTGCAATCCCCACATTTTGTGAAGAGTAGACTTGCAGAGGCCAAATTTCCCAGGTATCTGGTTTTTTTTGTTTTTTATTTTTATTTTAATTTTTATTTTAGTTGTAGGTGGACACAATACTTTTATTTTATTTATTTATTTATTTTTTATGTGGTGCTGAGGATTGAACCCAGTGCCTCACGCATGCTAGGCAAGGGCTCTACTACTGAGCCACAACCCTGGCCCTGCCCAGGTATCTTTTGCTTTAGCAGTTGGTTGCATAATTCCCAGAAAATCAAAAGCAAACAGCATCCCATTACATGGTTGCCTGCAAGATATATAGCCCCTGCCAGTCACCAGCCCTCACCTGGGATGGACATACATGAGTGTGAGCATGATTTGAGTGGGAGGTGTCCCCCAATAGCTCAAGTTAGGCAATGCAAGAATGTTCCGAGGTAGAATGATTAAATTATGAGCACTCTAACCTCACTGGATTAATCCACTTGATGGGTTAATAATCTGAATGAATTAATGGGTGGTAACAGGAAGCAGATAAGGCATAGCTGGAGGAAGTAGGTCACTGTGGTCCTGGCCTAGGCTACATCTGTCCATGTCCCTTTCCTCTCTCACTCTCTCTGTCCCACAGCTGCCGTGAGCTAAGCAGCTTTTGTTCACTGTGGCCTTCCACCATGACGCTCTGCCTCACCTCCGGCCCACAGCAATGGCGCTGTCAGACCACGGACTCAACCTCTGAAATGATGAACCCAAAGTAAATTTTTCTTTCCCTATGTCATTCTTGTTAATTATTTTGAACACAGCAACAAATAACTGGTTAACACAGGGGTGCACATACGTATGTGTGAATCACATCAGAATTTGATGTGGTGGAAAAACCAGATAATTTTGGATAATAGTTAAATGTGAATTTTAATGAGGATATTCCATAGTAATTGAATACAACATTAGACATGGGAACATAAAGATTAGTGTTTCTAAATGATAATTGCATTAATTATTTTACTTCTCATTAGCTATATCTATACTAGTAGAATTATTGAGATTTTTATACTTGTTATATACTTACTAAAGATTAATGCAATTGTATTTATGCTATTTTTCTGTTTCATGGATGTTGTTTGTTAGCAGTGTCTAAGTATAAGATAAAGAGGTGATATAAAGGAACTCACTGAAATCCCGTAACGGTTCTCTAAAGGAACTTTTTCCTTTTGGTCTCAAGTGTTCAGATTCAAGTTCATACAGGAAATCAAACACTAATAAGAACGGATAAAAATGGTGAAGTTGCAGACTGATTATTTTCCATGTTCTTTTACTAGAAATGACAGTTTAGGAAAAGGTTCCACCTGTTGCTTTCTTCATTGTTCATTGTGATCCTATTAGAGGCAAGAAAAATTAAAACTTTCCTTGTGACCAGGAACAGAGTGGCAAATAAAAAAGTACGTTTTCTGCAAAAGCAAGTGACCTCTGCAGACCAAACACTTGCTAACTGTGATGATCTCTCTTGATTTCAATCATCTGCTCTGAAAGTAAATTCATTCATCAAAATATATTTAAAAGTGGATGATAGAATCTTGGGAGGTGTTCTTTAGTTTTCAAACACTTTCTCAAATGATCTCAAATACTATCATCCCCATATTTCAGATGAGGAAAATAAAACTAGAAAAATTAAAGGTCCCCCCGACATTACACATAAAAAGATGAATGACCAGGTGCAGAGTGTAAGTCAGCTGAGACCGTTCCAAAAATCTTCTCCCTAGACCAAGCTCCTCCCACCTTCTGGAAGACAATAGTGCAGGACATGGGCTTTTACAAACTCTCTTCAGACTTTAAGTCCCTAAGGAAGGAGAAAATGGGGAAGGCTCACAGAAGTTTAAGGAAGTGAAGAAGTACTCAACGTTTTATCCATTTTCAAAAAAATATGGGAAGGGTTGTAGAAGACAAAAGTGATGAACTCATAGTGGACCTACAAGTTGAATAGAACTTTATAACTGCTCTAAAACCGACCATGAACATGGAGCTGGAATAGTTCCTTTACCTCTTTTCCTTTATATTCCCCCTCTACTGATCAAACAATCAATATCCACCTGACTCCCAGAATAGAGATATTCCTCTCTTCTCTGATGATCCCCTTCCCTTTTATTCCTGTTCTTCTGAATCAGTTGCCCTGCGTCTTAATCCTCCATGGCTACTGCCACAATATACCACAGATGGAATGGCGGAGAACCAGTAGCAGTTTATGGCTCTGGAGTCTGCACATCCACAGTCAAGGCCCTCTTGGATTTGGTATCTGGTGAGGGGCCTGTTTTCTGGTTCATAGACGGTGTCCTTACCTGGTGTAGGAGTCAGGGTAGTTCTCTGGAGTGTCTTTTATCAGAGCACTGAGCCCATTTATGAGGACCCTTAACCCACTCATCCCCCAGTGATCCCACCTGCTAATACCGCCATATTGGAGAATACCTATAAACAGAGAAATTTCAAATGTTCATACTATAGCACCATATTTTGATCTCTATTTTAGGATACCCACTAGTATGTTCTAGATTGAGCTGTTAGTACTTCTCATCTAGACAGATGAAGCAGCCTCCTTTTTGCATTCCCTTGAGTCTGTCATCAATGTCCTTCATAAAGTACAGGCCAAAGTAGGCTGTACTGGCTCCCCATCATCTGAAGCAGAGATGCACAAACTTGAAAGTGGTTCAGAATCAACTGGAGATCTGGTTAACACAGATTGCTTGGATTGACCTTCAGGCATTTCTGATTTAGTAGAGGTAACAGAGTGGAGGCCTAAGAACTTACTTTTCTGATACGCTTCCAACTAATTCCAATGGGACTGGAGAACCATTCACCTAGAAAAATATATCCTAATCCCTAGCCTTATTTTACATTTCCAGCTTCCTCCTTCACCAAGTCGATTCATAATCAAAATAATTGAGTGTAGTAAGATACTTTCTATTTGTGTGATATGTTATACAATTTAGTTCTATAATTTCTCCTGTTTAAATAGCTCCAGAGTCAGACATCTAGGTCTGAACCCTAACTCTAGACCCTGAGAGAGCAATGTGACCTTGAGCAGTTAACTCAGCATTTTATATCTGAGTTTTCTGGAAGGTACAAAAGAGATAATAGGATGTGTCCACCTGAAAAGAGAATGAACACTTGGCACCTTGTGGCGCCTTCAATTAATGTTGCTACCCTTGTTATAAAGTTATCTCTCAAATGTCAGTCTTTGAGCCATTCTCCTTCAGCTATCTTCTAATTCTTACCATAATTTTGGGATGTAGCTATTTTGTCCTCAGTTTGACAGAAGCTCAAAGAAGTTAAAGTTGTATGTGATTTATCCGACTCTAAAGATGCATCTTTGCCATTAATCACGTTGACCCCTTTATATCTTTGATCCTCACACCCTCACTTCTTTGTTCCTCATAATTCTATACATTATGAGACGAATCAATGAAATTTCTCAATTTGGGTGTTCCTTGGATAGCCCTCTGCTTCATGTCCACTGTGGCTTGTACCTTCTGTCCTGCCTAGCCAAATCAAGATATAACTTACATAATTCTCAAACGTTTGATAAATCTAAAAACCAAATAGTAACAAAAATCAATTAAAATTAAGCTCTACATGGACCCTCTCCATTCACCATTTTTTGATTTTGATAACCGGAGGTGAAATTGGCATTGCCATTTTTTTTAAAATGCTGAATTCCACTAAATAATTTAGCTTGGACACCTCTAGTGGAATCCAGTCAATTCCAATTCTGCCATTGTGTCAATGATGGTTTATACTCTCCCCTTCTCAATGTAAGTGCCTGACTAGCTGAAGTGAAACAAGTGTGAAATTAATCCCAGCAATAGTCATCTTTACTTTTATTTTTGACATTTAAGATGAATACTTATGTAAGAGTAAGATTTATTACCCATAAATTTTTGGATCTATTGCAAGTGCTTCTTTATCTTAAGGATCACCTCAGTCCTCTGTCTTACTTTATATGAGAAAACTAAACTGATCACCATGTCTTTTGTTGAAGTAGCAGTAGATATATGATTGTTTCATCTTTGCTGCTTCAGGATACAAGTCTTTAAAACCCACTTCTGGCTGTTCTTTTTTAATTTCAAATTATTTTCTTTAAAGAATGAGTTCAGAATTCACTTCTCTATTAATATATTTTTTTCTACCTATTTTGACTTTCTACCCTAAGACATTAATTGGAGATTTTGAAGAAACCCAAATGGCTTTAATCAAGGACTTTGTTTCTGGTTCTTTAGATGTAGGATTTTATTTTTCTTCAGTTTTCACTTACTTTCCAATGACTCAATAGTACAGATCTCATGAGATAAGGTCAGCAGATAGCAAACAGAGAACTTTTGCATCCTGAAAAGAATAATATATAGTATCTTGTATCCCAATTAGGTGGAACAAATATACTACAATTTGTAATTATTATAACTATTACCATTATTTTTAATGAATCCGTTCTTGAATTAAGGTTCTCTTTGGTTTATTCACAGCATTGTAAAGACTGTTATAAAAAATGAGCAAGGCTTTCAACCATTTATAATAAAAGTGGAATGACTAAACAGACCTACATTTTTTTATTTGCATTAATGAGTTCATCCCCAAATATATATGCAATAATATATGAAATTAAGTTATAAATGTAGGGATGTGCTCCAAGTCACCATGAAAATCTGCATGCAAATGCATAATAATCACAAATCTACAATATTACAATATTAAAAAATACCCACAATTAAATTATCATGTGGAAATAATCATAATGTTATTGGAAACTCAATTATTGTGGCAACCCTTGTCGGGGAATTAGCAGAGTATGGCAAAGGCAAGTCAGACCTGAATTCATCAAATATATATTATCACAATATTACATGTTCACTTCGATTCCATGCAAAGACAAACATCCTTCCTCACTAGTATCTGCTCAATGCATTTGTATTATTCATGAACAACTCTGTGATCTATTATACATACAAAACTGATTGTACGCTTCTTGCCGCAGGCTACGATGCAGAGACACAGAATTAATTTTATTATATACACATGCATGATAATTGTGAAGGATTTGGTCAAATACCAAACTCTGCTCCTGTGTGCCATTATTCTACTTTCCAAAAAAATAAAGCATAAAAGAAAGGTCGAAGGTCAGCAGCAATTTCTCTTCGTGACAGTGAAACTCTTTGTCATTTAGAATAGAAAGTTCTTGGGTACTAATGAGCCCTCAACTGTGAAGAATAGTCCATGCACTAATCTTTACTGAAGCAAATAAATAAGTTCATTTTATCGCTATGCTGAAAACTTTAGTCCAAGCAAGATGGCTATTTGGAATATATGGGAATTGGTGGTTGTAGTTACCCTGTGTCTGGCTGGCTCCCTGCAGGGGTGACTGGGTGAGATTTTCTAACAGTGCCAGGGCTAAGCAGGATGTAAAGATGATGGCAATTTGCACTTTCAAGGCTGGCCAGTACTCTCCTGTTTCTAGTCACTTCCTCTTTTGTGTTAATCATAAACATTCCGTTCCTGTTTCCTTTCTTAAAATGTAAATTTTTAAGAAAAATCTTCATGATTTTTTTTCATTATTCTGTCCTTAATGGTTTGCAGAGTGCTTTGTACATGGAAGAAAATAAATATTTCCCAAATTTGAGATAATATTCCAGCAACAGCTGTCTACCATAATCATATTTTTGGATTTATCTATATTGGCACTGTCCAAAAGAAATGTAATGTGTCCATAAATGTGATTCTTTTTTTAAGTATCTTTTTAAAAAAAAATTTAGTTATAGAAGGATACAATATCTCTATTTTATTTATTTTTATGTGGTGCTGAGGATCAAACCCAGTGCCTCCCATGTGCGAGGCAAGCTCTCTACCACTGAGACACAACCCCAGCCCCCCACAAATGCAATTCTAAATTTTATGCTGTGTAAGCTTAAAAAAAGAAAAATGTATAATTAATTTTAATAATATTTTATTTAACTCAACATATCTAAATGATTAACTTTCAACACATACTCAATATGAAAAATCGTGAATGAAATAATTTAGTGTCAAGTTAGCCTTCAAAATTTCATATGTATTTTACATTTACAAGCATGTCTCAATTAGAGCTAGTCATATTTAATTGCTCATTGTCCACATATGACTGGTGGCTACTCCATTGGACTGTGCAAACCTATTCTCTGGTAAATTTTCTGAAGTTAACCAGTTAATTCACTCAACTGTCCATGTTCCAGATGAACTGACTTGCAAACGCTTTAATTTTTCAATTGAATTTCTATGTGTCATGTAGACAGAGACTCAAATTCAGTAATCTTTGCCCCCACCCCCTGATTACAGCAAATAAAAATAACTAAAAAATAAGTTTAGAAAGTTTGGAAGACTATTTTGTTATTGCTATAGGAGTCTCTTCTAAAAGATTGGCCATGCCAATCTTACAATCCTCCATTTACATTATTTGAGGAAGAAGAATCTACGGAAGAAAGTAGAATGTAAGAGAAATTAAACATACCTGGAGTCAGACAAACCTAGGCCTAAATCACATCTGTCTATTGGATCACCTACTGCATACTTTTAAGCCCAGGGTCCTAATCTATAAATGAGGCAACACTATCTCTTGGGCATGCTTTGAGAATGAAATGAGATAGTTGTATTATTATAATTCTGGCATATAGTAGGCACTCAATAAATGTTTGCTATTATTATGTTTAATTGTTGTTTTATGATTATCTAAAGACCCCCTAAAATGTCACCAAACTCTTCATAAAAATATTTTAAAAAATTAAACCAGTCTCTGAATCACGGGAGCAGAGATGAACCATGGGAAATTGGATACACTTTGTGTGAAAATCCTGGAGACCCACGTGCAGCCCCTCACTGAAATGCTTTTGGATGATGTTTCCCTCTCTGCACATAAATTAGGCAATGCTCTCTTTTTAAAGAGACCCATTTTGGGATTTTTACTGATCATGATCACCATAAAAAAGATCTGATTGAAGTTAATGAAGGAAAAATCCTCGTCTCATTTCAGACCCTTTACTATTCCAGAGGAGCTCAGCACAAGAGCTTAGAAGCCTTCTGGGTAAGAGGCTCTGTTTCCTTGTTGGTTTAGTTTCCACGTATATTTGAGCAGACCTTCCCCCAGCCCCCCATATGGAAGAAGCAGAGGTACATGTTCTGCTTACTTATGATGCAGCACCAATCCCAGTGTTTTTCTGCCTCTCCACCTGATGCCACACCTAGAGAATCTACTAGGGGTTGTCTAAACTAAGAAATCCAGCTTTCAAAAGCAGATGACTGGCTGAGAATTTCCTGGAAAGGTTAATTCAGGATTTCAGATGCCAAGGACCTACACAGAATGCCTTTGAAACACTATTTATTCAAGTTAGACATCTTTATAATTTTTTTCACCTCCTCGGGAGTGAACCCTTAAGGGAGAGAAGGAGCCCCTGTCCCTTTAAATATCTGGCTGTCATATTAGCTTAAAAAAAAAATTACAGGAGAAAGAGGTGGGAAGGGCATCACGAAATGTTAAAATACATTCAAAATCATAAATTGTCATAAATTCAGCACTGTAGAGTCAAAACTACTTCACCCTGCATTTCTTACATAGGCATGTGCCTCACAGGTTTACCCATGGTTTGTCACAGAGCATTTATAACAACATGCTCTGAAGCTCTGCTGATGTAATAAAGCTTTTCCCAGCAAGTAGCGACAGGACGGTGGCCAAGGAGAGGCTGAGGGAGGAGGCTGCAGATCTTCCCCAGAATTTATTAGCGCCAGAGCTTTCTGACATGTTTATTTGCCACCTAACTTTCTACAAACTTCCAATGTGTAATAAGACCTGCAAATTTATTATTGCCATTTTTTGGTTTCCTTTTCATCTTTTGTTTTATGTTTTAATGGAACTTAGAAGCTTCCATGGACGGTTTCCTACTGATTCTCTCAAATGTGCCCTCTCCCCAGTCCATTTCAAGTCAACCTTGAATAACCCGAGGCTCCTTTTCAGCTGCAGACACTGAAATGTTCCTGAAGAGGGCGCAATAGGGTGTTCCTGTCAGAGAAGGGCAGCTGCTAATGACAACGTATGCAACTGTTGATGATAGTTGTAAGCACTGTGCCTAAAATGGGGCCACATTTTGCCTAATGGGCCCTAATACTAAGAGAAAAGTTAGCTCGGGTTTGTTTGTTATATTTCCAGTTTTTATTACATGAAATCATCTTTCTTTGCCAAGCCTTGATAGTTTCTCTCCCTTTTCATTTAGTTCTTAATAGTCTCTTCCACACACTATGCAGGTTGAGTAGCCCTTCTCAGAAATACTTGCAACCGGAAGTGTTTTGGGATTTGGACTTTTTTCGGATTTCGGAATATTTATATATACATAATGAGGTATCTTGGGGGTTGGATCCAAGTCTAAAAAATTTTTATTTCTGTGTCATATATACCTCACACTTATAGTCTGTACGTAATTTTCTACAACATTTTTGATCATTTTATACATAAACCAAGTTCATGGTGTGGAATTTTCCACTTGTGGTGTAATGTTTGTGCTGAAAATGTTTCAGATTTTGGAACACTTTGGATTTCAAATTTTCAGATTAGGGATGCTCAACCTGTATTTAACATTATAGTCTCATACACACACACACACACACACACGTATATGTATATATACACATACATACTATATATGTAGCTCATATATCACATATATCATATATGAGGGACCAACAGTCTTTTACTATATAGCTGGAGGTAATAAAAAAGAAATTTAAAATGCACTTTTATCGCTAAGTCTCTCTTCCTTTCTTGACGTCTCGCCCTGCACTATTGATTGATAGGAAATAAAATGTGAATCACAAAAGTAAACGTTCTAGGTATTTGAAATTTTCTAATAGTTACATTAGTAAAGAAAAAAAAAGTACAACCAGATGAAATTAATTTTAATAATGTCTTGTATTTAATCAAGTGTACCTAAAAATGTTATTACTGTTAAATCTGACCAATATGAAAAAAGTATTGATGAGATATTTTAGAGTGTTTACTGTGTGCCAAGGGTGTGTTTCACACTTGCAGCACATCTCAGTGCACAGCAGTCACATCCAAGTGTGCACCAGCATGTGTGGCTAGCCTGTGGCTGCCATACCAGACAGGCAGCTGTAACCCCACTTTTTGCCCCTCCCCTTTTTTTCTGGGCCTAAACGAAAACAAAAGTTTTTCTTGCACAAAGCCTGCTGCTGAATGCGGATTGACATTTTAGCAAAGAAAATGTCTTTATGTTTAAGCATCTGAACTATTACTTTTCTAATACCAAGCAACCCTTGGGTCACTTTGGGCCATTTCTCTTCATCTGCATTAGGTGTTCTGTGAGACACAACATTAATCCAGTAATAATTAAAATGATATACTGTACTATTAACATTCTCAAATCTTTAAAGCAAAGTGATCTATGCCTGCAGCCCTGCCCAGGCTGGATAATTAAACAGCATACAGTTGTAAATGGCTATTGTAAGCAGTTCCCTATTTAAAAATAGAGCTCTGGGAAGTGCAGTTTATAGTGACAGGGGTGCTAAAAGGATTGATCAGCTTTACACAGAGACTAAGGCGGCACAAATGACAAGTTTTACTTGAGAGATGGATATTTGTCTTTGCTGCCGGTATAGGGCTTTGGCCCACAGGTACAACTCGTGTTAAATGACAGGTCATGGCCCAGAGAAGCCAGACACTCCATGGAGGTTGAGGCTGAGGATGGCAGGGATCCTCCCCTGTTCTTTCTCATGTGAGTCAGCGTTCCTGGGGGACAAGGCCAACCATCCCCACAGGAGGAGCACTGGGTCCACTCCACCCAGCAACCTCTAATCTGCTGTGATCTGTTGCCCGAGCCAAGAGATTTGGGTGTAAAAACTCAAAGGACTTGGCTACATGTTCTCTCTTTCTCTCTTTCTTCTAGAATCAGAACTGAATTATTTGCTTCTTGCTCTTGTGTTCTAAAGGAGCAAAGAGGGAGTGGCAACCTCTTTTATGCATTTCACTTTCATTCAAGACCTTCCAGAAAAGACCTCAGATAAACTTTATTGGCCCTTCCTAAGCCACGATTTTCATTTCATCTTTTTCATTTCCACATGCCAATCAGTCCATAATGACTTTCATGTCATCCGACATCACTGACTCTACCTTAGGAGTGTGTAAGAGCTACGGTCACCAAGCACTGCACCAAATTAGTGGTCAGTGAATGGACAGATAGATGTGAAGCCAGAATCTGACAGTATAGATAGGTAAATCGAGTCAGGTTGGATCAAGAAAGCCAATTTTGAGTGAGTCCCGGGAAGTTGGAGACTTGTCCCTGAGGGATTGGAATATTAATTCCTTCAGAGCCCTTCCTCCACCCTTATCAAGAACCTGCCCCTGCCCCAACCTGTTGCCAAGGTAACCTGTCCCAGGAACTGCCCCTCCCTACAGGGAACTATAAAGTTGTTAATTCACGTGTCCTGGCCTGCTCCACACTGCCCTTCCCCCTTCAGCCCTTCTGCTTCTCACCTTTTGGTCAGCCCCCCAAGCATTCCTGAGCCTGGTCACTGGGCTTGGTCAGGTATGCAGGAAGGAGAGAGATAAGGGGAAGAGGGCAGGAGAACAAAGGAAGCCTGGGCTATATAAAAAACGCAGACCTGTCTTGCTTCTTGTGATACCAGGATACCAGCAATGGCTCCCCTCTCCCTCCAGGGAGAAGTCTATGTGACCCCTTTTAAATAAAGGGGACCCCTGCTTTATATGCTTGCCTCGGCGTGCTTCTCTAATGTTCAGACTTCAATGTTTAGGGGAGCAGAACTCATCACCAGTAAACAGCGGTATCAGATGGATGGATGGAAGAGATACTAAATGAGTGAATCAGTTCACATTACTGTGAACCCAAAGTCAGACTTTCTGGCAATTTCCACTGAGGTGTAAATTTGAATTTTGTTATTTTTTAATATTATACACATGCTTCTTGACTTATGATTGCATTATTTCCTTATCAATTCATCATAAGCTGAAAACAATTCAAGTTGAAAATGCAGATACTAGACCTAATCTATAAGAAACATCATAGCTCAGCGACACAGTGCCTTACACAGAATGGGTTGCTGCTTCTCTGGATAACAAGGCTGTCTGGGAGCTGTGTTCTCCACTGCCCCTGTCCAGCATCAGAAGAAAGGATCAGACCATATGGAAAAGATCCAAATTCAAAATTCCAAGTGCAGTGTATAATGAATGTGCACTTCCTCCACATCATGGTAAACTCAGTAATCATTAAGTCTAACTATGGTAAGTCAGGAACTATCTGAAGAGAGAAACAAAAGGACACTGGAAATCAGATTGTCTGTGCTACAACTTTTCTTCTTCCTCCAAGTTTCCAAGATTACAGACTGAGTTAAGGAAAAAAAAAAAAAAAAAAAAAAAAATTCCCTAGAGGTAGTAAGTGGAATTACAAAAAAAGTACTGTCCTCCCAGGAAAAGAATCTGATATGGGGCTGGGGTTGTGGCTCAGTGGTAGAGCGCTTGCCTAGCATGTGCGAGGCCCTGGGTTCGATCCTCAGCACCACATAAAAATAAATAAATAAAGGTATTGTGTCCAACTACAACAACTATATATATATATATACATACATACATATATATATATATATATATATATATATATATATATATATATATAGAATCAGATGTGGGTCCAAGGCAGAAACTGTGAGGCTGAATCACCTCTAAGTATCTAGGTGATCAGAAATTCTATGTCACAAACATCTATCCTGATACTTGGGGGTTTGAGTTATTCCTTTTACTTTTCAATCCACATAACTTATATTTACCTCAAGTTCCTACTGAATCTGACAGTGTCATGGAATAGCATACACCACTCTCCACAGCGTGACTCAGCAGATGTACACAGGCCCCTTGGGTGTGTCCAGACACAGTGTTTCAATGCCTCAACTCGCTCAAGGAAGGCTGAGCCGCTCACCAAACAGATTCCCTGCAAGTAATTAGATGAGTAATACAGGCTCAAACTCCAGCCTTATTTTATATATACATCCTGGACGACCCCTTTTTATTGGAGTCAATCTAATTGCAATAGGTTTTGAACTTCTGTTGGAAAGCTGTCAGAGTGGTCAACCTTAAACATTGGAAGATCTGGTCAAATCTAGACATGACAATGTTTATGGACCCCCAGAACAGACACCTTGCCATGCCAGCTACTTTTTGTAATTGGGCAAAAAAGAATTGTGAGGTTCCACGCGAGCCCCAGTCAGCCTGATACAGGTTGAGTGTGAAATATGCTTTATCATAACGGGAAGAACTGAGGATGAGCTCACCGGTAGGTGACATCTAAAACAGGAGAACTCTTAGTACAGAGAGTAGAATGGTGGCTGCCAGGGTCTGTGGGCTGGGAGGGAAAGTGGCATGCTGGTCAAAGTAAACAAAAGTTTAGTTAGAAGGAATACATTCCAGAGACCTGTTAACGATGTGCTGATCATAGTTAATAACAACATGTTGTATTCTCAAAGGGCGAGGAAAGTAGATTTTAAATATTCTCATCACAAAAAGAGTTTGTCATTCCACAATGTATCCATCTATTACAACAACATGTTGTGCAGCATAAATGAATAATCACAGTCAAGAGCAGCGGTACATACCTTTAATCCCAGTTATTTGAGAGGCTGAGGCAGGAGGATGGCAAATTCGAGACCACCCTTGGTGATTTAGTGAGATTCTATTTCTAAGTAAATAAAAAAGGACTGGGTGAGGGGTAACATAATGGTAAATCACCCCGGGGCTCAATCCCCAGTACAAATAAATAAGTAAATAAATAAATACTGAAAATACATGTATGCATATCTAATTTTTGTCAGTTGAAAATATAAAAATTTAAATTAAGAAAAGAGCTGAGAAATAAGGACATAAAGAAATAACATTTAAGGACCAGGTGAAGCCACACTGAGTGATCCATTTCTTGTTAGTATCTTCTCTAGATATTCTATTCACAGAGTTAAGTCAATTTGCTCAATATTGCAGGACACATAAGACCATTATGCTACACATAATAGTATTGAAAATGTATGCATAAAATGGGGTTAGAATAATGCCCAATTATTCAGATGGAAAGCTCATAGCTTCCACCTTTTTGGCATTAGACAAATTATTTCCAAAAATATCATTTAGCCCAGTGATGAAATGAATAGTTCATTTTTCAAGGCAAATATTTTGACACATAGACATAAGAAATACAAAATAAAGCTGAATGTGTGCATCTCAGCATTCTGCTCTATTAAGATACTTCTTGGTTGGAACAATGTTTAATAAGTACATAAGCACGATACTCTGTCATATTCTAATGTCAACTCTCCTAATTTATAAGGAATAGCACTTATTTGAACTGGTTCTAAACTGCTTAATTTTCTCTGTGCAGGTTTTATATAGGGCATACACAAAATTAGCATCCACACCACTAGGTATTTTAAGGAAAATGCTGAACAGAAATTTTCTTGGTTCATCTTACAAAATGAAATAATTACACTGTGATTGGTTTAATTAGTTATGTGCATAATCATAGGAATAAGAAATTTTATTTTTTCAGTGATTTGATTATCTACATTTTGGTTGATAGCCCTTGGTCTACATGTATCAACTCATACTCCACTTCCTCTCTCTTTTAAGTATCACCAACCATGTATACCACATTTAGAGGGTGCCAACTGTTCTCATTCTAGATTCTTGGAGATTCTGTTGTTCTCTCGCGCGTGAGAATTTGAACCTCTAAACATTGATGAAACCCACTTGGACATATATTTCAAGCTATGAACTAAAGGTAGTGATATATTTTATTTAAAGTTCTAATTAACTTTCATATTCCATAGCCCTTATCATCAGTCCCAATAAAAACAGTTCAGTGGAAAACAATATATTAGAACAGTCAACATAAATATAGAAACTTTATTTGAAGATATTTTCTATAAATGCAGCACCTTCCATACATAAAAAGGAATACTAAACATAACTATTTGCTTCCTGGGAGGAAGGTAAAAGTTGTGCTGTAAACATAGCTACAGTGAAGCTACTTTTCTAAGGGTCTCATAGATCCAAGTTTGTGGTAAAGAGAAAAGTGTCCCATTGGGTGATTGAACTAAATACCTAATGGGCACGATCACTGCTTGCTTATAGCCAAGTGGCACCAAAGCATTTTATTAGTGTGATATGAAATTCAGTTAACTAGATACTTTATGAGAATAACATAAAAATTGAAATGTAAAATAAAGTGATGAACTGTTTTAGAAAAGTGTAGGTCAGAACAGTATTATGATTAAGTTACAACATTTTGAGTCTAACATAAGGCCTGAGCTATAACAAATTCACAGTATATGAATTTGCCTATGGATTTCTTGTAGCTCGGGCCTTATGTTAGACAATCCCATCGTGATTTCAAGACTTTTTTTCAGTAGTAGCACATTATTGTTCTGCATACAGCTCATCCCTTTTATCTTCATGTGACAAATTCATAAATTGCTAAGATCCTGAGTCATAGCCTAAATACCACATATTCATGGAAGAATCCTCAGAAAGTGAGTCACTTAACAAACTATTGAGGGAAATTGTTTTAACTTGACATTGAGTAATTTTTTATAAAATAAAGCTTTGTCTTCTTCTGACTTCTGTGATTCATTCTCGGTGCCCTACATAGAAAATATCAAAGGTTTTTTAGCTGAATAAATAAGCAAAAGACAGGGCAGACGAACAGCCTTGCCAGCCCCAAGATGGTGTCCTGTGTGATATTTCAGTCTTGGAGAGCTGAGGGGAAGTCCTCTTGCTTCCCCTATGTAATGGTGACTTCACCCACCTCCTGCACAGGCACTTGCAGCCTCTGCCCACCTTGTGGGCCTTCCAAATGTGCCTGATCAGCAGACCAGGGAAAATGTCCATTTCTCTTTATTTTCCAGAATTTGTTTCTCTCTTTCCCTACTCTATCCCATTCCCTAACCCAGTCATGCTGTTCTACATAATGATGGTAAGGCCAAAAGAATAACAAAATAATTTAATAGCAAGCATTCCCTTAAGCCAGGTCTATGCCATGTTTTTTAACACATATTGTCTCTTGGTTTTCACAACCACCTAGGCAAGGTAAGTATTATTAATCTCATTTTACCTGTACAAATGTTACATCAAAGAAACACAACGTGCAGGGTATAATCATACAGGAATTTTATTTGGATCTTCAACAACCTTTCATAGGTATTCTATGGGGCTTGTTTTCCCTCATGTGAGGATGAAATTTTTGACAAGTCCTCTGGCTTTGTTTGGTTACCAGGCAAGTAATAAAATCAGTTTCTGTTCAGTGATTAAAAAGATTCTCTCCACATAATGGTTCAAGCTTCAAGTTTAATAAGGGCCTGTGTAAAAGAGAGCCATTTTTCTCTCCCGCCCTCAATGTCTTCTTCTTTCATTCCTCCTCCCCCGACCCCACCTCCTAAGCTTGGTATCTACCCTGCTGGATGGATCAGTCAAGGAGAGAGGAAAACGTATGGGCAGAGGAGGAAAGAGGTCTTATTGGATGATACTCTTGCCAGGTAGTGTTGATTCTCATTGATCCTGGTAGATACTTCAGGGGCTTCCTCACAGGTCAGTTTGAGTCCTTTTCCTGCATTATTAGGGATCCCTTTTGGCAACAGCCTTAATTTATGTGCAGGTCACATGGCCTGTGGAAAGGGCTTCCCCTCTCACACTGGACCTTCATCTGACCTTGTGCTTCAGGCCTTATCTGCTTCCCATTACTTTCAAGAGTGAAATTGAAGCACCATATGCAATGAGACAACAGTTTCCCTGAAAGTCTAGATGATTCTCTTCTGTGAACCCCACAGAAGCTCATGCAAGATACCATCATGGACTTTTGATGTGCTGCTCTTTGTTGCTTTGGGAGTCTCTTTTCAACGGAAGCTAAGATACTCCCAGGCCAGGTCTCCCAGGTGAAAAGCCATGTGTGGGGGAAGCGGTAAAAGTCACAGGACCCAAGATGCAATGCAGAAGTTATTTTCAACATTTTTATGGCCGGCTGGGCATGGTGGCAAGCACCTATAATCCTAGTGCCTCTGAGGCTGAGGCAGGAGCACAGCAAGTTCAAGGCCAACCTCAGCAACACCGAGGTACTAAGCAACTCAGTGAGACCCTAAATACAAAATAGGGCTGGGGATGTGGCTCAGTGGTAGAGTGCCCCTGAGTTCTATCCCCAGTATCCCCCCCACAAAAAAAAAATTAAATAAGCAAGCAAATAAATAAATAAATAAATCTATCTTATGGCAGAGCTACATGGTCAGAAAAGTGTGCAAAACTGGATTTCCCCACAATTTTTGCTTTGGTATGTGCCATTTAGGGACTGGAATCACTACTAACATTGTTCCCTTTTAACATTTGATTGTTGTTTAAACATCATAATAAAGATTAAGTGATTTTAAAAGTAATAATACATCATCTAGCTTTGGTCTGACACAGAGAACTTATACTTGTTAAATGTGATTCACAGTGAAAATCATGCCTGTTTTGCCACTATTGTATTCTTCCAAATTAAATAGATAAATAAATACACCAATATGTTGTACCTTCAGAGCATTGGAAACATGATATTTTGTTCCAATAAGAGACAGAGCCTTTGGGAAGTTAAAATATGCTTTCAGCCTTTGACACAATGAGTTAAACAATAACATCTTTCCAATTTGTGAACAAACAAATCACGTCTTAGCATAGAATCTTGTTTTCAAACTGGACAGATTGAAATCACTAGATTGCAAATCTTGGTATCTCAAGATACTTGCTGAAAGGTCAGACATTCCAGGCTGGGTCTGAGGATCTGGAGATTGGGGGGTTTCCATGCACTGCTCCCCGAGTCGTAACAGGACAGTCTTCCTGGGGTCAGTCTCACCATCCCTGCCACTGAGAGATCCAGAAGTGTTCATGCTCATATGGGGTGTTGTCCTGCAGTCCCTAATCCAGTTTTAATAGCTGTCCTCATATTTTTTTCTTCCTGCTTGCAACTTCAAGTGAGATACTATTAATTTCTTCATCACTTGATCAGGTTCAATTTATAGGTTTATATGCTGATTACAGTTTGCACTACTTTTTCTTGTTGTTGGTCTTCTTTGTTTTTTCCTTGTGGTACTTTTAGATGTTGGTTACTGTATTTATACCTAGGGTCATTGGGATTATTATAAGATTTTTTTTTTTCCTGTAAGATTCCTAGTTGTTTCTTTAAAAATATTTTTCACATTTTTATAAGAAAGAAATGTGATCAGATTTCAGTAAGTTAAAAAAAAGTTTATGTTTTTGTAGTAAAACACCACGAGATCCCTCCTGTTAATGAACTTTTAGGTGTATAATATATTATATTGACTGTAAGTACAATGTTGTACAGAAATCTCTAGAGCTTATTCATCTTGCTTTGCTAAAAATCTTATCCCCATTGATTACCAACCCCCCTCTTATCCCAGTCCTGACTGTCATCTTTCTGCTCTTTGAATCTATAAATATGGATATCTCATTTAGGTGGAATCATGCGGTATTTGTCTTTCTGTGACTGGTTAGTTTCTCTAACTGACTTGTATTTGTCAATTCATCTCTCAGTGAACATTCAGGTTGTTTCCACATGTTGGCTATTATGTATAGAGCCGCAATGAATGAGGGAGTTTTCATAACTATTTGGGATCCTGATTCTGATCTGTCTAATTTAAAATGTATTATTTTTAACTTGGCTAATTAACTTTACAACTCTGGGAACCTTCAGAATTAAGTACAGACATCATAGAGTATGAAAAAGTCTTATTGCTATTTTTATATTTGCTTAAAGAGGATCTGTGTTTATTTTTTTAAGTTTGTAAAAAATCTAAAAGAATTTGAATATCAAATTTAGTGATTTTGGGGTCTCAAGCAGAGGGGAATTTTGCAGGTTTTTAAAGAATATCAGAATGCTTAGGATAATATGTTTCTCTATAAGTTTAATTTACTAGGTTTATGAGAATTGCTAAAATGCTTGGAAAACTTTTTCATTCAGGTATAAATCTATTCTCTTGGATATTTAAAGGGCTACATTATCAAATATGTTAAGTCTACTAATGAAGTCTTCATGTTAAAGGTAATTTAATGAACCATTTATCAATGAAACAAATTATTTAGAGGAATTTAATCTGAATTAATTGAATTTGTATTCAAAACAAGTAAAAGAAAATATCTGTGTGATAGAAATACTTGATTTTAAAATAAAATTGCAAGGTATACAATTGATCTTAAAACCATAAAGAAAACCTCTTAAAAAAAATCAGTTCTAAAGTTATGAGATGGGCGACTCGGGTGTGCACACCAGGTGTGAGGTGGGTGATGAAAAATAGAGTATGTGGCACAGGTTGTCAGGATCTGAGTGGAATGAGTGGACAGGGGTGGGGACAGCCCAGGAATAAAAAGCCAGGATGCTAGGAGGGTGAAAAGATTCACTTGACACGGAAAGTCAAACACCAAGCAAAGTAAGAGGGGTGCCCATGTAGAGGGGCAAGCTAGCTTGAGGTGTCTGCCAAGACAGCTGAGGACAGCCTCCGTCTTGTAGAAGAGCAGCCATACCTCTGGGTGTTTTTTATATACAGTGGGATCCATCAATTAAATAAAAGTATTAATTCTAATGGAAGCTAGTCTCTCACTGTGAAATGAAAGAGTTGTCATTGTGGAAAAAAAGAGGGCAAGGTAGACCTCATGATTGGAATGAGAGCTATATTCATAGTTTTGTAGTCAGATTGACCGATGTAAATCTTTCTATTTCTCAGTTAGGGTTTGATCAGGGAAGCAGAAGTATTAGGAGTGAAATGGATTGAAGAATTTAATATGGAGGTCATGCAGTCATGGGTTCTGATTATACAGCTTGAAGATGATTTTTACTTCTCCTCTGCTGCTGGACCAGGAGCACAGGGAATTCAGGAAAGAAGCACAGCTGTGAAGTAGGGACAGCAGAGGAATCTTGGAACCCATGATCTTAAACACCTGTGGGTCTCTCGCTGCCTCCACGTGGAAGAGATGATCTGAAGAAGAAGCTGATGCCCTTCATCATATGGCTAAGCATTCACCTGGCACATTTCCAACAGGAAGTGGCGAACCTGGGGGTTCTGAAGCTCAATCACGTCAACCAGATGGGAAGGCAGATTTGCAAGAATGTTCCTGGGCTCCAAGAGCATCCTGACACCACACCAACCCTCTGACCAGGAAGATGGATGATACTTCACTCTGTATTCCAGATCTTACTCATATTTCTCTTGTGGCCAATCCTAGCTTGGAATCTGGCTGGGAAAGGAATCTGGGGGTCAAGGTTCAAGGTTTACTATGGGAAACAGTTGAAAGCCACCACAGTCACAATAAGAAAAGCAATCATTGGATATGGAGAAGCCTGGCAGATACCAGTTTAATCAAGTGACCATGTGACCACCATCAGTAATGGGATAAATCAACTTCACATAGTCCCTGATAAGATGCAATGAGAACTCAGGCTCTCTCCTGTAATACTCCTGTCAAGGAACTGTCAACTAAATCTGTGCATGAGGAAAAATCATACAAACCCAAATTAAGAGGCATTCTTCAAAATAACTGGTCTATAAGATTAAAAAGTATGAGGGACATAAACATTAAGGGAAGAGTTGGGAACTCTTCCAAATTGAAGACTTAAAATACATGACACTGAACACAAATTGTGACTCTGAACTGAATGTTTTGCTCTGAAGGGCATTTTGTAATAATTAGGAAAACTTGAATAGGGTCTGAGGTGCACAGGAATAAACCTAAGAAAACATACACAAATACTCCATGAAGAAAATTACAGAGTATTATTGAAGGATAAGTAAACTAGCTTTATAAATAGACAGATATACCATATTAAAGGATGGTAAAACTGAAGGACAGGAAAGGTGTCATCATTTTCAAATTAATCTATAAATTAACCTGATGCCAATAAAATAACAAGAAAATTTTATGCTACTATGTAAAGTAGAGTGCTGACAGGAGATGAGAATAGCCAAAAGAAATCAAGACACCACTGGAGAATAGCCATATGGAGAACTTCATGTGAACAAAGAAGACGTAATTTGAGGGTATAGCACTTAAAATAGCTGGGTGTGGTGGTGCACACCTGTAATCCCAGCCACTCAGGAGGCTGAAGCTGGAGGATTTCAATAGTGAGGCCAGCCTCATCTACTTAAGGAAACCCTCTCTCAAAACAAAAATGAAAAGTGCTGGGGATGTAACTCAGTGGTCGAGTACCCCAGGGTTCAATCCCCAAGTACTGAAACAAAGAAACAACAATATACTAACAGCTCAATAATCAAAAAAGAGGTCAATGGAAAACAATGAAAACTACAGATACTAGTCTATGTGTTGATTACACACACACATATATTTAATACATGTCTATGTATTTGTGGGTGTACTCTATACACACATATGTGTGTACTCTATACAAACATATAGAGTACACACATATGCATTCATATATATGTATATATATATACCTATGATATACAAATATACATAGTATATGTGTGCATCTATATATCATGCATGCTGTATTTATATATGCTCATATTATAACATATACAGTATATACCTATGTAGTGAATATATATACTACAGTGCTGTGTGTGTCTGTTTCATCTGTTCCAGTGCTCTCTACTTTTGTGTGTGTGCAACTATATGCATGCATTTGGATGAAGTGCTATTTGAATCAATGATGAACCACACACACAACAGTGGTCCCACAAGATTTTAATGGAGTTAAAAAATTCCTACTGCCTATGATGTGTTTGTGTTTTAAACTAAGTGCTGTTTACAGGAGTCAAAATGTTAAAAAGGTTCAGTTTACAAAGTAAGAAATTAGAGTAAGCTCAGGTCATTTTTTATTGAAAAAAGAAAAACATTTGTATGAATTTAGCATAGACTAAGTGCACAGTGACTAGAGAGTCTACAGCAGTTACAGGAATATCCTGGGCCTGCACAGTCGCTCACTGACTCCCCCAGAGTCACCTTCTAGTCCTGCATGCTCCGTTTCTGGTGAGTGCCTTAGACAGGTATGCCACATTTTATCTTCCATGCCTGATTTTTTACTGTGACTTGTCTAGGTTTAGTCACACAAATACTTACCACCTTATCACAATCGCCTCCAGCATTCAGTTCAGTTACTGTACAGTTCCATGGGCTAGGGGCAATGGACTCTACATACAGCAGGTACATAAGTCCACATATTTGCATAGTGACAAAATCACTTAACACATTTCTCAGAATGTATCCCAAACATTAAGTGATGCCTGTGTATCTCATGCGACAGAAGAATAATTACAAACCAACAAGGAAACAGTTGTTGATATACTTAATAGTGATGTGAAAAATGTTTAATCACTAGAAAAACAATTAGAGTTAGATTTTTGACCTCTTACTATACACAAAAATGTAAGGATTTATGACTTAAATACAAAAGCAGAACTTTACATTTCTAGAAGAAAGTGCTGAAGAAAATCTTAATAAGTGGGTGCTTAAGGAACAATTTCTGAAGATCTCGGAAGTCCAGACCATGAAAATGAAAGCTGAGAAATCTTACTGCATTAAAACTAAGAATCTCTGTATATCAAAATATGACACAGGCATCTGCATATATATATATATATATATATATATATATATATATATATATATACACCCATACGTATAAATAGGGCCAAATATTAACAACAAATAAATGTAAATAAAATAAGCAGAGGCGTTCTTTGTACTATTTGTATTCTTAATATGTTTCTTTATGTTTGAGATCATTTCCAAAAGAAAGTATTTTAAAAGACAAAGTATATAAAGAGGTGAAAAAGTGTAGTTACAGACTGAGGAAGAAAAACGATCTAAGGAATTAAGAAAGAATAGTGATCTATAATATATGAAGAAATCTAACAAATCTCTATGAGGAAGAAACAAAAACCATAAAAATGAGGAACGCATGTGAACAGGCAACTCCTGGACCAGGAGAACACAAGGGTCAGTGGGCGCACGAAAGTCCATTCCACTAATCATAAGCCAGTTACCAATGAGGATGAGAAAGGTGTTGTTTTTATCCAAGTGATAGAAGTTACGTGGTTAAAAAGAGCAAGTCAAGGGTGCTGGGGAAATGGGGATCTCACGCCCTGCTGGTGAAGAACACACTGGAACAACCGTGTCAGAGAACCCTTTGTAGCACACGGGTACAGGAGGCAGGGAGTCCTTACCATCAGCAAAGGCTGTGGACAGTGTAGAACGAATGAGGGGGATGCTTTCTTCCAAGCTGAGAGCCTGGCTACCTGGGTTGGCTTGCTGGAGTCTGTTTGGTGCATTGGCTGTTTTCTGCACCCTTTCTTACCATCTGGTCCTGGCAGGACAGATGCCCTGCACGACTGGCTCAGACACTGGAGCCACACATCAGAAAATCTCCATCAGATACCACGATGGAAGCCAAAGAGTCAGCAAGCCTGTCGCTGTTGCCAAATACACAGACCTTCGTCTGCCAGGGAGACGTTTGCCACCCAACTGTTTCCACACACGTGGTGGCAGAATATCAAAACCACTCCTGCAGTGACATTTGGCCAGAGTGATGAGAGGTAGGGGTTTTAATGTGGAAGCTTGATTAAAATAATAAATTTCATCATCGTGACTTTGTTTGGATTTTAAGCACAAGTGAAAAACAGCAGAGAGTATTGTTTGGGAATAGCTCTCAGTGCTTTATATGCTCTCTGACACCTTGAAGTTTTCCCTTTGTGACAATTTCTCACTCTGTTGCTTTTGTTGCAACAGCCCTCAGACAGAAAGTCCCTGCCGTTTTCAATGGTTAAATAACATTTGTTGTTGAATATTGCAATTCTTGTGAACGTCGACTTCATTTCCACTAGTGTCTCGGTTTGCTCTCAGGCATGCCTTTCTGGGGGTAATTTTATTAAAATGAACTTATATGAAGTGTTATGTCATTATTTGCTACTCCTGTGAGTCAATCACACTCCTTTCAATCACAAATTTTATTGAGTGCCAACAAGTTGACCTGTTGTGACCCCGATGCTGGATATAATAAGAGCCAACATTTATTGAGCATTTATTATGTGCCAGGCATTGTTCTGACAGTTTTATGTGAATTACTTCATTTATTCTTTCCAAGAACTCCTTAAGGGAAAGGCTATTATCCCATTTTACAGGTGAAGAAACAGTGAGGAAAGAGGCCACTCAGATCACAAGGGTCAGAACCCAGATCTAAACCTGGACAGTCTAGCTTTAGAGGACACACTTCTAACTATGAGATGATTCTACCTCTTCTTAAAAGACATCATATTTCATGCCACCAATAGCAGGAAGAAAAAGTAGGCATGGTAGAATTTTTATTGACATATAAAAATTGTACATATTTATGGGGTACAGTGTGATAATTAAATACATGTATTTACTGTGTAATGATCAAACCAGGGTAATTAGTATTTCTGTCTCCTTAAGCATTTACTATTTCTTTGTACTGAGAACCTTGAACTCCTCCCGCCTAGTTCTTTAATAAAACACACAATAAATTGTGAGCTACAGTCACACTGCTGTGCTTGGGACATTAGGACATGTGTCTCCAGTCCAGCTGCTTCTTGAGACATGGTAGACTTTGAACTCAACACCATTAGCGTGTAACATTTTTTATGGTGCACCACGTTAGCAAAATTGCCAGGCCTTTTGCTTCTCTTAAACCTCTCTTGGGTTCATTGTGGGAAAAAAGTGACATTGGAGATGAATACTTGCAGATCTTGATAATAACTAAGTCCGAGAGGTCTCAGGAGGTGGGGAATCAGAGTCAGGATATTTCAAGGAAGGGAACTGGCTGAGGATTGGGTGTTTGGGCATTTGCTTGACTGAAGCAGGTGGCCTGGAACTAAGCTTGGAAAGGGGACGCTGGCATACTGTGAGAGACTCTGTTTCAGGAACTCTGTCCCCATTTTCGTTCTTTGCTCGCGTGCCTGCTTTTTTTCCTTGCTGGAGTCTTGTTTCTGTTCCCAGTTCTTGCAGGGTCTGTTGTATAATTTTTTCAATGGTCATTGACCTCGTTTGTATCACCGCATCCTGCCCTCACAGCTTTGAATGTGAAGAAGTAGATAAAGATGGTGCTCGCTTGGCTGAGAAGCACACTGGGCTCCACAGGGGTTCCAAAACTTACCCAAGACCTCATCACTAGCGAAAGGCAAGGCTGGGAGTAGGACCCTGCGTCTGACCCTGTAGCCCAGGTCTTTGCTGTCTCTCTAGTAGGCCCTTCTGATCAATTCATTTTTAAAGAAAAGCAATATAAAACCCATGAGATAGACCATTGCAAAGCTCCCTTCTCACTCTGGAACTTGGTCTGTGTTTCTGCTTTCAGATCCATCTTCCACCCTGTTGGTTTCAAGATTGAGCTTGAATTAAATTACCACTAAAGAAAGCCCACTGTGTTCCCAAGAGTCTAGACTCTCTAGAGCTGTCTCCGTCTCTGGTATACAGAGCTGCATGGAGCCTCATGCTCACCACCTTCTTGGCATTTATAAAAGACATTCTAATTTACTGCTCCTTCTTGTGTGTCTTCATCCTGAAAAGTCCCCTAGGGGCACAGAATAGGACAGTAATTATTTATTTGTTAAATTATCATTTTTCCCCAGTGCAGAGTAGAGTTTCCTGGTATACAAAGCTGCCCCACGAAGTATTCTGGGGCACTTTGAAAATGACTGTTAGGATATTTGTGGTAATTGACCTTCGCACATGATAGGCAGCTGTCACCCCTCATGGACTGTCCCTGGCGGTGGTCTACGAGATGGGACAGTTGACCACAGAGCACACTGCCGCATCCTTGGCAAGACTCGTCCAGGTGCCTGAGTGACAGCTGGATGGTTGAGAGATGAAGAGGTGAAACCGAAGCTTTCCCTACTTGTAAGTTGGAACAACCCTCTTCAAATAGTGCGCAAAGTGAAATGTTGTGCATTATTGATAAGTTGCAATTTTATAAGGTTTCAGGAAAGAAATTACCACATGCAGAGGAGAGTTTAAATTATTACTGGGATGTCTCTCTGCTTTTTCTCTAGAAGCTTAACGTTTAAATAAAATAGTTGAAGTACATAATAAATAAAATGAAATGTGGAAAAAATATGTTGTTGCCGCTTAATAAAGGATATTGTGAACAAAAAGCAATGAACGTTATTTTTAAAAAGGAAGAATTAATGTGGACCAAGAACTCAACACAGTAATAAAGATCTGTAAATAATGCTTATCCCTTGGTATAATGAATAGCTAACACTCACTTTTAAATTGAAAATTAATTACAATGTTTATTTGGTAGTTAATTTGAACAAAAGTATCCTAAAATAATGACTAAGCAACAGTTATTTGTAATACATAAGTATTAAATATTAAAAAGGAGTCTTTTATAGAAAACATGATCTTGAACATAATCTATAGTTTGTTGTTGTATTTTGTAAGTTTGGTTGAAACACCATCCTTCCTCTGCTCTGCTATGAGAAGAGGTGAAGGGTGTCTTTAAGAATATCAAGAAATTTCAATGTTTAGGTTTGACACACGCACAGCGTTTGTATCCCACTCTGTTGTTAGCACACGTGCGTGCATGTGCCTTTGAGTGGGCATGCGTGCCACATGTCCATGGGAGTGCGCACATACTTTAAAGGGTCTGTGCTAGGGCTTTCCCACCAGTTCCAGAAGGGCACCGATGATGATGATGCTTATTTATTTTTAAAATTATTATTTTTATCCCCAATGCAGAGCAGTTTCTGGCATACAGAAGCTGCTCGTTAATTATTTGGGAGCAGTTTGAAAATGACTCTTGGGATATTAATTGCATTTGACCTTCTGCCTGTCATGATGGGCAGCCGTCGCCCCTTCTTCTCCCTGTTAAAAGAAGTTGGGAATGGTGGGAAGTGTTTATTTGAAACATAACTTATTCATTCACTAGTGCCCATTATAAACTATTCAAACTCTCCAAACCTCAATTACTTCGTATATAAAATGGGAAAGGATGAGGTTTAGTAAGTAGCTATATAGGACCTAATGTAATATGTAACTAGAGGTACAATATCATTAGTGTTATTATTATTGATTAATATCTGGCTAATAGCTTTATAAGGCTTGGGGAGAAAAGATCGAAATATTAGGGAATAGACTGGATTGACGTTAGTGAACCTCTGAGATCTGTGACCCTACACACTGCCTCTCTACCAACCACGCTTATCTTCTGGGATGGTTACATGGTGCTTCATTTCTGCACGTTGTATTCCAGCATTTGAAGTAATTCTGTCATGTAACAACTCCATGGCATCCATGTCACCTCCATATTGCATCTGAGGATATTCAAGCAACAACCTGGGGAGGTGAGGGGATGCATTTCTGATCATTTGGCCAGAGCCGGAGCAGGAATCTAACACAGGCCTCCAACTCCGAAGCTTTCCCCTCCCTGCTTTTGGTCTCTAGGCCAACAACAGTCCAGGTGCTATGTTGTGCAGAGAGAATTTATTACTCAAAGAGGAGCACATTAGTGAGGAAAAGGGGTGCTGTTATCAATTATTCATAAGAGGAGTAAGTCAGGTCAAGAAGGATGTAGATTTATACCCATCAGACCATAAAGAATGAAGGGTGCTTTCAAACTCCAGCTTCCTTAGGAAATAGCTTAGGAATTAGAGTATAATTAAAAACAAGAAATTCAATATAACATAGAAAAGACAAATAAATGATAACACTCATGGCCATTCAGACAAGGTAAATGCATTCCTCAGGCAGAGGGCTATGCTTTCCTCGTGGCAAAGTTCCCAGCACATAGTAGAAGCTCAATACAAGTTCATTACATGGAGTTGGATTTCTTTGTGGAAAGTTCTATGAGAATGTGGGAGGCACAGATGGGTTCACGCACAGCCTTTTCTCTTGACATGACCCATGGCAGAAGTAAGTTTGTGATAATGTATGTGACCGTCTCTAAGTGGACAAACTCAAAATTTCATCGTGCAGTAAGGATACAAAACACAGGGCATACTAAGCTCTGACTAATAAGATTGTGGGGCAGGATGGGGACCAAAAAAAAAGCAGATAGATAGAAATTTCTTTCCTGTTTAAACAAGAATCATCCTTTTAAATATTAATCTATAAACAATTGGTGAGTTTCATTAAAAAAGATTAAATACTTCTATGATTAAAATGATGGGTAACAGCCAATCAAAAAAAGGTCCTGTACTGTGTCCTCAAATGAGTGCAGCTGTGATTTTGGATGTGCTAATCAATATACCATATTTTTCTTTTCACCTGCTAGTTCTGGTACCATCACCAGGTAGATACATTATGGTGTGCTCAATAATACAATATTGTTCTGCATTTTTGGTGAGTATACTTCAAATTTATTTTGCAGTGGGAGTTGTCACATTTAATAAAATGCTCCTGAATGAACCGAAAGGGTTATCATGTGTAGAATCTGTGGGTGTGTCTAAGGGACACCGAATGGCTTCGTGGGTGACTAGACACACACCCTTCCATTTATTGGGCTTCAGGGTTTGGGACTGAGAATATATGGAGGAAACTATGAAGTGGTAAGACCAGTCCCTGAGGAACTTACCTGGCATCCAGGAACAGTGACAACTACCTCTCATTAAAACCTCTGGGCTCGGCTGCTTCTGTTGTAGTCTGCAATGAGTATCTGCTGAAGCATTTTGGGCACTAGAGGAAAAGTATGAAGTAGTGGCTGAGCTAAGTGGTTGCTGGCTCCTAGGTCTGCGCCAGGCCACTGACCAAGTGGAAGGCCTTGGCCAAGCCACTGAGATTTTCTAGGATTCTGTTCCTTGTCTTCAAAGTGAGCTCTTGGAATAAAGTGTGCCTAAGGCTCTTGATAACCCCAATGACATTTTCTAGTTCGCTGTGTGTAAAGAGTTTCACCTCTTCCTGGTGTAAAAGGGAACCCAGAAGGCACTTGGGAACACACAAACCAACAACTTCGGGAAAGAGTGGAATCCACCATCATCCCCAAATCTTCTTAAACAAAGGTTGCTTCTCAGTTTTTACTCCTCCTTCCAAACTTTACAATATACAACCGACCTCACTTGCCCTGAGAGCCAAGATGACTATAGTTTTCAAAGGTCTACAGGGTCGGAGAATTGTTAAGTAAAAAGTCAATTTCATTAACTAGAATTCTATGTAACGGTACTGAAGAAAGTGTGTCCATGCGCCAGAAATGATACACATTCACATTCCAATTGTTAAGAAAATGCACTGTTGTAAGATTCCCAGGGCTAAGATGGAAAGTTCTCTCAGTTACACCCTCCAGTAGAAGTGAGGAATCATAACATTTTATTAATGAATATGAAGATGAGACACACAAAGCAACACCCTGCTCAGGAATGGAGGGTGCTGTGGTGACAACATTCCAACACAACCAAAACCCACACACACACACACATCAAAAGACCCATTCACGGAGGGTAAGAGGAAAACAGCACAAACACCAAGAAGATGATAGGAAAGGGCACCCAGCCATGCCTTGCCTATGGATAATAGATTTCCTGTCAATGATTAAGTAGGCAGAATCCACAGAGTGCGTGGCCTTGGTGATTTTTCAAATCCCAGAATGAAGCAGTTGCCAGGTGACTTGAAGGTCTGTTAATGATCACTGAGGGTAACGCCTGCTTGTTGACAGCTTTCTACTTTTTCTTGAGAAATTATTTAGCTCCTCTGGGAAAACTGTATAGAGCTTTTGATAAAAATATTAAAATTCTATTTAGATGTACAATGTTTTAATGCAAATTTTTAACCATAAAACCAAACGCTCCGTTCAGTTAAATTAATAGAATTACAAAAAGATGTAATGATAGCAATTAAGTCTTGAAAATGCAAATTTTATAGTCAAGGACAATTACCTCATTTATAGTATATTGGAATGGTGCCAGATGAAGGTAATTTAGATCTCTCCAGCTCAGTTACATCATGATGGATATCTTCATTTCATTAGTACAACAAAGATGGGGAGAAGTTAGACAATACATTTTTTAAGAAAGAACTAAAGGGTATTTGACCTTTTTGGGATAAGTAGAAACAGAATTCATTCACTAATTTGTCAAGTAGGTAATGAGTACCAATTATCTAAAATATTAGTGATATATTTTTTTCTGCCTTAGAGGGGAAAAAAAAAAGTCTTTATTTTCAGCATCTACAAAACACTGGTGTATAGAGATCAGATTTCTTCAAAATCAGGCCGGGTTTTTGGTGCTTGGTGAGTATCACTATGCTCTATGCAGATGACCTAATTCCATGTTGATTGGAGCAATACCAAGTCCCTGCAAAAGAACAATGGGTTTTTTCACTAATTATCTTCCCTCTTCTTTTGGAGCTTGCTTAAAGAATTTTTGATTTTTACAAATAACACATCTGTGGAAACTGTGTTACCTAAATGGCTATTTTTGACACTTTAATATTTTCCTATGTACAATCTAATACTCCATATTTTAACAGTATCCTCTTGGCTGCTATCATTTGTATAACATCCCAAACTTCATCCTTCCCACCTTACATTAAAATGACTACCTTTACAAAAATTAGGAAAAAAAATACAGAGACATTTGATAATAAAGGTATAGGTTTTCAAACACCTATTTCCATATTGTCTTAATGCAATTTTCTTCTGCTTATGTTCTTAAAAACAAAACACCAACAACAACAAAAAAAACGCATGGTCCACTATCTCCTCTCTCACCCTCTAGAGGGCACTAGATCACACTCTTGCAGATAAAAGAAATCAAATCTGAGCCCTACTTGGTGCTGTTAAAAGTTCCCCTGGAGTCATTGTCTCTGGAAAGTTACTCTTGTCTAAAGGAGACAATTACTCTGAAGAGCAGGCAATTGATTTCTTGCTGCGTTATTCCTGGGCAGAGGGAAAGCAAGTGCTTGGAGGCTTTAGGGGCTGACTGCCCACGTTCAAATATGGCGCAGAGTCTTGCTGGAAATGCAGTGCTGGGCAATTTATGTAGTGTTCCTACACCCCAGTTTCCTCATCTGGAATATGGGAATGATAATAATATCGACTCAGTAGCCAAGTTGTGGAGGTTAAAAATATTCTTTACAATATATACAAAGAAGTTAGAACAGAAATTCCATACAGCAAACACTCAATGAATATTACTTATTATTATATTTTCCTCTCTCTCTCTCTCTCTTTCTTTCTCTCTGAAGCATAATCTTGAATAAAGTTTCTGCACTCGTGTCCTTAAGATTTCTTCCTGATGACTCAGATGGGCAAGAACTTACTAGGACTCTGAGAAAAATAGACAACACCCTTACAAAAATAGCTATCAGCTCAAGGTACTTTTAAAGAAGCTGAGGCTATTGATGTTTTAGATACCCGAATATAAAGAAAATTCCTTCAAAGTCAGTGATATAACTGTAGTTTCACTTTCTTGGTCACTCTTAGGCAAAAAGCTCCAAACCAAACCAAATCTTGCAAAGTTTCATTGTAAAGGTCACAGAAATGAATATACAGGATAGACATATGGACATCTTTAGTATATAGAAAGGTCTTTTTTTTGTTGTTGTTTGTTTGTTTAAAATACCTGCTATATAGTCTTCCAAAAGATGCATGTGTGGAAGGCTTGTTTACCAGCCTGTGGCACTATTGGGAGGTGGCCTGTAAGAGGTGGGGCCTAGTGGGAGGAAGTTAGGTTGTTGGAGGCATGTCCCTGAAGGGGTATTGGGATCTCTGGGCCTCCTAATCAACTCTTTATTTCCTGGACTCCATGAGGTGAGCAACTTTGCTCCACCACACACTCCTGCCATGATATTCTGCTTCACCCAAAAACAATGGGGGCAACCAACCATAGACTGGAACTTCTGAAAACCATGAGCCAAAATAAATCTTTCCTCCTTCTAAGTTCATTCACTTGGGTGATTTTTGTCACAGTGACGGAAAACTGACTAATAAAATGCCATATGTAGTAAGAATCATTAGAGGTTCCTCCTCTAGAACCCACTTAGTAGCCAGAAAGCTCAATAATGCTTTTGAAGTTCAGCCTCTATTAGTAGCAATGATGCCCACCTCTTTGTAGGTTTTTTGGGCTACTAGCACAAAAATTCTACCCAAATATCTACCTTGTTGGGCTGGGGTTGTGGCTCAGTGGTAGAGCACTTACCTAGCATGTGTGAGGCACTGGGTTCAATCCTCAGCATCATATAAAAAATAAATAAATAAAATAAATGGTCTTGTGTCCATCTACAACTAAATATATATATATATTACACACACACACACACACACACACACACCTTATGATGGTGGTGGTAGTGGTGATAATACTGATAATACTCTTATCTTCGTGCTTCTTATATTCACATTAATTTATTGAGGTAAATGTACCAAACATTTATTTCTATAGTTCAAAAAGAACTGCCTTGCCTCTAATCATATTCTGAAATATATATTCTGATGACAAATTTCCAAAATGTACTTAATTTAAGAAGCACTGTAGAAAACTCTTGTTATATACACATTCAAATAAATATTTAAAGTGAAATTCCCTGATCCTCTCACCCTGAGGGGAATTTATCCCTGGGACAATGGAGCCTGTGCCCTAGTCTCTTCTAGATATGACTTTGCTCTAGAAGTTCACTCAGGCTAAATCAACAGCCCTCCCTCTCTGCTGCTGGACTGCATTTCATTACTGCCCGGTTTTCAAGTGCCTTTTTAGCATTAGGAATATGTCAGTGTTGATGTGCAGAGCTGGCTTGATCATTGTGACTACCTTAATGACAGGTTGGAGGGTAGGTTTGTGTGCATGTTGGCTTTTCTGCAGTTTCCTCTGCAGATGGTTCTACACACACCAGCCTTTCCAGGTCCATTCAGAATGTAAAGGCAAGGTGAAAGGGAATCTATGTGTGTGTGCTCTTTGTAATGAGTAATTCTTTATGAGTAAATAATTTTATTCCCCCAGAATTATAATAGAAGGCAAAGCTCCTTTGTCCTATTCAAAGAGAAGCAATCTGTCTTGACTCAAAATGGCTTCTTAACGCAAAGCAACCAAATTTCTGACTCTATAGGAAACAAAGGTGCGTCTGATACACTTGCTGCTGTGTCTCACTTGTAAAATTCTCGTCTGTGATCATAATAGGATATTGATTAGTTCAGATGCCATACAAAACTGAATTGCATTTCTTGGTGGAGCACTAAAGGTCACTGTTTGATTACTCAATAACTTTTCAAATACAAGAAATGCTATTTAAAAGTATGCTTGAATGATTGGGCTGTGCTGGAAAAGGGAAATGGTACATCTTTCACAGTTAGATGGTACTTCTTTTATAAACATTTAGATGTTATATTCACATGTCATCTTTTCTATATCCATGTTTAACATTCCTCAATATTTTGTGTATTAGAACATAAGCCATGAAATTAAATTATGAATGAAATATTTACATTCCATATGCTATCTAATTTATGAAACACATAATTCACTTAGTTTTTAAGCATTAACTGCATTTGTCACTAGGGCCATCTTCCTCAGAAGTATTTATTTTCTGAGATCAAAATGTCTTAGATTATCAAAAATAGAATTATGTAAAGAAGGTAATAATTACCTGTGATTCTAATATCCTGGTTATCTTCTGCTCTTACTGACAAAAACATTACAAAATCTTTTCATGTTATTATGTTAACTACAAGCTCTAAAAATTATGATCATTGGATAGAAGTTTTTGAAATTCTTTTTCTCTCTTAAATAGGGATACACTCTTAGGAAAGTTAAGTATTATTGGAAAAATTATTTTAATGGCTATACAATATTCTAAATTATGGACACACCACAACATATTTAGCTGTCAGTTTGCATACATAAAAAGTCCTTAAATTATCTTGTCCACATGACCATGGTGTGGTCAGTAAAAACCTCGTATGATGTCTGGTGGAGTTGCACCTGATCCTATCACCTTTCCTCGTGTCATTACTATGTTCCTTCACCCACTTTCTGCTTGGCATTCCTGCTTTCTCTCTATCCACTGGCACCCTGACCCCAGACAGACTCTCACTACTTGCCCTGACAAATATTCCCTTTGCACGACTTGGTTATCCTCAAGCTGATTTGACCAAATAAAAACATTTCATTGACACAGTTGCAAGACCAAGCTCACGGTGTCCTAGCACACTGCTAGGACTCAAAACATATCTAACTGAGCACACAGATAGCTAAGTAGGTAGTAGGCGGTCAGGGAAGGCAGACAGCAATGCAGATACAGAGAGAGGAGTGTTTGAACAGCAGATCATGAAGAGTGAATTAAAATGGGGGGGGGGGAGTAGAAATAGGCAGAAGACCATAGTGCTGCGTAGAGGTAGCAGAAATAGTGTAGGACATGTGAAATAGGGTGGATGACATGTCAGAAGAGACCTCTGTGGAAAGGGACCCGGTAGCAATTCTGGACTACACAGCAAAAGCATCACCGATGACCCTCCCCGGCCTGTGAAACCATCCACTGGACAAGAGTCTGCTTTCACATTAGTTATTTTATTTAGGGTTTTGATAACATGATTTCTAGTGGGCTCTCTATGTCCTTGAGTTCTACATTTGCAGGGTCAACCAATAGCAGATCAAAAGTATTTTTAAAAATGTATCTGCTGTTCAAACTCTCCTCTTTTCTTTACAATCGTTCCTAAATAATGTAACAACTATTAACATAGCGCTTATATTTTATTAGGTATTACAGATAATCTAGAGATGGTTTAAAGTATGCCAGAGGATTGCATAGTATATGAAAGTATATATGACTCTATGCACCAAACTTGAGCATCCATAGATTTAGGTATCCGTGGTGGGGGAGGGCTTTGGAAGCAATCCCTCAGAGATACAAGAGACAGTTGCATCTGCTAATTTAGATCATATGCACCTCTGAAGCAGTGAAAGCAGCATCACAAAATGGGAGAGATGACAGACTGCTTCTGTGTGTGCCAATCAGAAGCGCTCAGAAGACTGAAGTGTTTGATTCAGGTTTAGAGTCAGATTTTTTAAGAAGTCGATAGACACTGGAAGATGATCAGCTCAGCAGAGGGAACCTAAAACACAATCAACCATAGAAAGGCTGAAAGCTTGGAGAATAAGACTAGTAAGTGACCTAATGAGTGACTCCTTCTGAAGGCAAGTCAAGTAGAAGAGAGTCATACTGACTCTGTTTGACCTCAAAGAAATGAGACACAGGGACAAGGAGTAGCCTTTTCAGGATGACAGTCTTGGACTTATCCAAGAAAAATCTCCTAAGCATTGGAAGTGCTAGAACTCATGACTGGTTCATCTTTCAACATTGAAGGAATTTAACTAGACATTGGCGATTCTGTTGTGAAGATTCACACATCTGCTAACTGATGGAGTTGGGTCATCTTTCAGTTCCCTGCCAACCTGTGATACCACAATTTTGCACAGATTTTTATCCAGATCCAGAATAAAATGTAAATACAAATTTGTATTTATGTGGCTGAAATTGCCTTAACAAATGTTTTGAGTTTTTCAACCATTTTAGTTTTTATACCATGAAAAATTCTACTTGCATCTTTTACAGGAAAACACTTATAACACTGGTACTTTTAAAATTATTATTGAAAAAACAAAACATGTGGTTTGAATCTAAAGATCGGTCTAGGTTTTCTGAAGAAATTTCACTTTCTATTAAGGGTCAAGATAGGTCAATGCAAATAGCCCTCCCCTGAAGTGGTTGATGCTCACAATGTATTTAATATGGGGCAATTATCTGCAAGAGCAACCTTGGAAGCACATAGCAAGACATGTAAAGGAGCCCAGAGCAGGGAGAGGAAAAAAATGATGGTGGAATTATCTCAGAGTTAGGTCTTTGAAGCATGGACAGGAACCAACTGAGTGAAAATTGGTGAAGGTGTCGAAAAAGATGTTCTGGCTAGGACAAAAGATTGCTAAAGAAAGCAGCAGAGAGTGTGCCAGTGCCAATCTCTAGGTTACCAGAGCTAAATGTCACTTAAGGTGAGGCATGAGAGATGAAGCTAGAGATAGGCATGTTCAGATAGAAGAGGGTCCTGCACTATTCCAAGAAACTAACATTTTAATGCCATATGTACTGATAAGCTATTGACATAAGAAAGAGAGATATGATGTAAGCTTCGGGGATGTTATTTTGTAAGGATTATAAAACACAGATTCAAATGAACCAAGAATAAGGACAAAGAGACCTATAAAAGACTTCTCTATAGCTTTGAGAAAGATCTTGAAATTCTAAATGGGACAGTGGCAACCTGTATGGAGAAAAAGTGAAAGAATTCAGAATCATTTTGGAAGTAAAATAATTTGTGAATAGCATTGATTGATAATATTAAACATTAGGGAGATGTAAGGGTCAGTAATGTCTCCAAATTACATATTTGGGTAACCCTGTTAGAGGCAGCACCTGAGACTGGGGAGCACAAGATTAAAGGTGCATTTTAGGAAAGGAAGCTGATTTATCCCACTCTGGTTTTATTAACCTTAAGGTAATTTCAGCCCTTTAAATAGTTACATCAGGAAAACAATGGGTATGAAGATTTGTATCTCAGGAGAATGATTCTATTTGGAAGTATAAATCAAGATTTATCTGTGTATATACTAGCTAAAGCCATGAGTCTCTTTAAGGGGCAGAAAGAAGTAGGTTGAGGACAAGACCAAAAGAAATTTCATGTTTTAAGTGGTGAGCAAGGAGCCATGTTTAAAATGTGAGCCAAGCTCTCAAAGGAATAAGGGAACCAGTGGTAGGAGAAGTAGGAGAATCAAAATGTGAGATGTTATATTCCATTGAGTATGTATACCACATTTTCTTTATCCATTCATTTACTGAGGGACATATAGGTCAGTTCCATATTCTAGCTATTGTGAATTGAGCTGCTATAAACATTGATGTGGCTGCATCGCTATCGTATGCTGATTTTAAGTCCTTTGGGTATAAACCAAGGAGTGAAATAGCTGGGTCAAATGGTGGTTGCATTCCCAGTTTTCTGAGGAACTTCCATACTGCTTTCCATAGTGGTTGCACCAATTTGCAGTGCCACCAGCAATGTATGAGTGTGCCTTTTTTCCCCACATCCTTGCCAGCATTTATTGTTGCCTGTATTCTTGATGATTGCCTTTCTGACAGGAGTGAGATGAAATCTTAGAGTATTCTGATTTGCATTTCTCCAATTGCTAGCAATCAAAGTGCATAAATGCATTCTACTGGCATGTGTAACTAATTAAAACAAATAAAAATGTATGATGTAACATCTAGGGAATAGGAAGACTAATCAACAGCGGGAAATGAAGTCGAGGGTCCAGAGGGATGAGCAAAAAGTGACTGTTTAGGTTGAGAACTCCAAAGTCACCTGAAGGAGATGGCTTTACGTGGAGCTATGGCCAGAGGCAGCATTGCTGCCTTGACTACAGAATGGAAAGCCAGGGCTAATACCACAATTCCTCCTCCTTGGTCTACGTTAGAGAAGTTTAGATGAGAAAAAGAGCAGAGTAAGGAGACAGCTAGAAGGGAATGCAAGGTCAAGTAATGGTGGCATCGTATTGCTTTGCCTTTGGTCTCAGCATGAGAAGTATTTCAATTTGTCCATTTATGCTGAAGAGTAAGATCGCAGAGCAGGAAGGTTGAGGCAGGAAAGAGAGCATGACCAAGAGCACAGAAGGTGACGCTGGCCTTGAAGAGGAGGAGGCAGACCACACCTCTCCTAGTTCCTGCACTCTGCACTCTGATCCAGTCACTTATTCATTACAGGTAGATTTCCTTAAGTGAGTTGGTGCGTGTGCTGACAAAGAATTCATTTTATCCTTTGACTATTATCTGGTACTGATATAGTGTTTAAATTTATTACACACCTACATTCTTAGCTATAAGTGATTTAATTAACATTTTTAAAAATCTAACTTTTTACTTAAAGCAAGATTTTTTTAAAAAAAACACTCTCAATCTAAGTTCTAATTTTTTTTTTAGTCTATATATTGTTTTTCTTTTACCACATTAAATTCTTGGGCTTCATTCCTTTTACTTTCAGGGAGGTGAAGTTGCAAAAACAGATTGTTCCCAAGATTAATTGCATAATGATGTTGAGCAGTTCACATACAATAAATATGTAAAACAGTAAGAAGAATAAGGTAAGTTGATCAGAAAATCCTAATGCAGCTAGTAGACTCCTTATCATTGATACTAAAAATGTCTATAATGTAATGACAGAATGCTGAGTCCATTATCTTCAGTTTGAGAATATTCTCCCAAATGGGTATCAAAATAAGTTTTATGAAATTCAAGAATAAAAGCTTCTGCAGCACAATTCACAATTGTCAAATTATGAAACCAGCCTAGATACCCATCAATGAATGCATAAAGAAAATGTGATCTATATTAATGGAGTGTTATTCAGTTACAAAGAAGAAATCATGGTCATTTGCAAGAACATGGGTGGAACTTGAGAGCATTTGTTAAGAGAAAAAAACCAAACTCAAAAAGTCAAGGGATATATGTGTTCTCTTATATGTGGAAGCCAGACAGGAAAAGAAGAAACCAAAGTTGGGTGGGAGGAATCTCATGGAAATAGGAGGGAGACCAGTAGAGGAGAAGAACAGGAACATTATTATATTGTGTTCACATATATAAATATGTAACAACAAATCCCTCTTTTATGTATAATTAAAATGTAGCAATAAAATTATGGACAATAAAGCAATAAAAATTTCTGTATAGAAATCTATATGATGACTAGAATGGATCATTGACTTAAAAAAAATCCAAATAATGACATTCACATTTAGGTAAAGGCTCCAGCCATAACTTAATGAGAGGAGGATTTCACTACACAGCACATGTACATAGCAAAAGACATGTTTCATTGTTGATTTTGTCATTTAGTGTCTAGTATAATTAAGGCAATGCTGCTTTAGTTCATCCTGACTCTTTGGTTGGTAGTATTCATATGTCCTAAGATAAAGGACTTGTACCTTAGAGCAAGATGCAAAATGTTTAGAAGAGTTTTCTGAACTTGGTGGAACCACTAAATCTATGGTTTTTGTGATGTGTGAACGCAATAGAAAACCCCATCTCTTCTAAAATTGGCCTTCTACCCAGCTAGGACAAGCAGATCTAAGAATTCCTTTATTTGATCTTTTTAATAGTATTTTAATTGTGTTAGTAATACATAGATTTAATTTTATAATAGCTTTCAACTTTAAAAAGCCCCCATCAATTCACATGTACACTTAAACTCATTACAAACCAATGAATTTCACTCTTTGGTTTTCACTAAGTCCTTTTAAATTGTATCATTGGACAGTTGTAATGATTTTCTCTCTATAATGATAGTGTCCTGTTATTTCCTATTACCTTTTCTCCCTTCTCTGTGTTTGTATATAACTCTTTTTGGTTTTGTTTTGTAAGCTTTTGGCTAGACCTATCCAGTTATTTGGCAGAATTTTTTCTTACATAGTTGCAAATTATTTGTCACTTATATAAATAAGATGCCCACCCACAATAATGTGGGCCTTTTAATTTCATGACCATATGTGAAAATCTGTTTGCCATAGAAGAAAATTATGGGCATCTATAAGGGGAAGACTGCAGTCAATATGAGAACAAATGACCCCAAAGCCTCTTCACCGTAGGTATATTCTGTTCTGCTCCTGGGGCCACAAATGTGTCACCAGATCTCCTCTCCCAAACTGACTCTGAATGTCAATCCTTTGTGTCGAAACTTGGACATGATCCTAGCCTCATCTGAATAAAGACGTTTTGCCAATAAATTGATGAGGAAGATGCTGACTACCTTAGGATAATTATATAAGGATATAAATAGTTTTTATATTCATAATGTAATTGACATAATTTTCAATTTGTATATTTTCACTTTTAATTTAAAGTATTTTAAAAATACCTCTTATTGAGACATGCCTAACTTTTCCTGAGCAGACATACAGTTCACACATCCTTTTATAATATTACCATATTATCCGATAAACAATATTTATAAATTTATCTTTCTACTGGACCATGAACTCTTCAAGGAGTTCAAGGTGGTGGTTTATTGTTCTTTGTCGATTCATCAACTCACCAAAGGGATAATGTTCAACCACCACCTCTGCCCCTCCTTAGAATTCCAGCTTAAGAAATTAGAGAGAGTTTGCAGAATGTCCACACCTAGAAGCAGGACAAGCCAATGTGAAAGTCCCAGAACTGAGAAAAGATGAGGCCAGGGGATGGCCAGAAACAGCCAGAGAGAAGTTGAACCAGACTACAACTATCAGCCATGTTCAAGGATCTAAATAAGATCTAAAGCCAGAGAGAAACCATATGTTTGCCCATTGCAAAGCATAGAACCAACAGCAGGAGCCAAACAAGAGGGCAAAAATCAGTAAATGCAACAAGGCAAATGATAAGAGGCAGAAGGTAGATGAAGGGAGAGGATCAAGGAATGTGGACACCTATAATGGAGGCAGATTGGAAAACTCTCCTTATGCATGTTATCACATTGGGTAGAACACGGAGAACTTCCCGTGATGCTCACACACACGGGGACATGTCCTGGTGGAAGAAGCTGTGAATTCCCTGCTCATAATTAGATACATGAGACCAACTGGTCTATTTTATGGGACCTTCAGTGTTATTCTTTATCTAATCCAAATCCAGGACCTTTCCAGGTTTTTTTTTTTTTTTTTTTTTTTTGGTACCAGGGATTGAACTCAGGGGCACTCGACCACTGGGTCACATCCCCAGCCCTTTTTTGTATTTTATTTAGAGACAGGGTCTCACTGAGTTGCCAAGTGCCTCGCCATTGCTGAGGCTGGCTTTGAACTCGCGATCCTCCTGCCTCAGCCTCCCAAAGTGCTGGGATTACAGGCGTGCGCCACCGCGCCCGGCTCCAGGTTTATTAATGGGATGTTGCTAATAATAGCAGCAACCATGATATAACCCTCTTTGCCCAAGATACTGTGGACAGGATATATAAACCTAGTAGTATTCAACATGACTTTGGAAGAAAGGGCCTTGTAGATAGTAAAGAATGAATATATGGCTGCCAATTGCTTTGAAAATTTAGAAAGTGTGGACAAGTATATAAACAAGCAAAATATCAAACAAATACATATATAATATGAGTAGTCAAAATGTCCATAAGGGTACACATCAAGGTAGGGAAGTTACGAGTCTGAGGCACACAAAGGCAGCCAAGCCAGAGACCTGCTGTCACTCCCTCAGGAGGGCTCTCCGGTGTTCTGTGAGCTCTTCTGGGTTGATTGATGAAAGCTCTCATGGAGAAGGCAGTGGGAATCCACAGGCTGTTTGAATAAGCAGGTGGGAGGATTTTCACAACAAGGTACACCCCACATGTAGAAGCTCAGAGAGCATGGGTCAGGGTGGGAGGAGCAGATAGAAGAGCTCACCAGAATGGAATGAAGGTGACAGGGAGGGGAGGAGCTG